>BSBM01000486.1:3545000-3860000 GCA_027924585.1 Larix kaempferi | reverse complement strand
AACATGGTTTCCAATGTACATACAATGGCAATTGGTTCCCTAAGGCAACTCGTGCCGTAGATACAAAGTAAATGGAAACTGGTGCACAAAAGTGCCACATCATGGCTAATGTACATAACATGGTGTGTCAAGCATTGTGACCACCCCCATCACTCCCAGGCGCATCTCCAAAGTTGATCTTCCTACTCTTTGAGCTACTGGTACCTTGGGTCTTGTTCTGTCTAGGAGTAGACCGTCTCTCCAGGCTCTTGAACAAATGATATAAGATACCATCATTTTCAAGCATTTGAAACATTTACCACATTTATAAAACAAATGTAGAATTCGAATCTTAAATAAATCACCTCTAATGCGAGTGGGAAACGTGAGGCATGTGTCCTGGATCTGTGGAGCCTCTCAGCAATTCCAACCTACAAAATTTACAGCAATCATTTCATTGAAAAGTAATAATTGCTTAAATTAATTTTTGTTAATGCATCAAAATATTTTCATAAGTTAGCTTGATTCTCACCATGAACACCTCCGATGATGGACATGGCTGGGCTTCTGGGCTAGTAGGTGGAGCAGATGGCTGGACAACTAGCTCTGATGCAGTCAAGGGGGGGGATGCAGATATAGTTGCATCCATTGGAGATACAAATGAGGATACTGGAAGAGTAGATGCCACAATATTGGTGGGAAGTGGGGAAGATATGGTGGGAGAAGACATGGTGGTATGGGGTGGAGGAGGATGTCGTGGATGATGAACCCCTGTCGATTGTACGATAGAGGGTATTGAAAAAAAAGGGATAGGGGGGATGTTGAGGGATGGTGCATGGGAGGGCAGTCCTGGATAGAGGGAGGAGGATGGACGAAAGGGAGGTTGTGGACGAAGAGGGGAAGCTGGAAGAAAGGGGGGGCGTGGACGAATGGGGGAGGATGGATAAACAGGGGGGCGTGGATAAATTGGGGAGGATGTATAGATGAGGGGGCATGGACGAGTGGGGGAGGATGGATGGAGGGGGGAGTATGGCCAGAGAGGGCAGGCTAGATGGAAGGGAGGGGGTGGACAGAGGGAGGGGTCTAGATGGAGGCGAGGGGGGGGACTCATGGGAGAGGGTGGAAACATAGGACTAAAATGGGGACCTGCAGCTGTTGGTGGCACCTACATATACATTTGTAATATCACAATTTAGTAAACAAACAATAAATTAAACCATAGTAAGTCGTAACAATTCAAATTAAAAGAATTCTTTTAACTACACATTGTACCTGTGTATATGGTGATCTGCCAATCTTTGGTGGGGATGGTTGATCACCGTAGTCAGGGAACACCTGTGGACACCAAAATGCATGCATGTTATGAACATATTAAACAAGTCATTATTTAGGCAATCAAGATATTCAAAAACATTGTACGAACTATCAACGTGTATGCCATAAATATAAATACTTAAGTAATATAAATTCCATAAGTAATAACAATATTGTGTGAAGTACTGAAAATACCTTCGTGTGAGGTGTCACAATTTCAGTTGCAGCTGCCATTGCTGCATCTAGGTTGGGAGATCCTATGTTCTCTCATGTTGGTGTCTCAGCTCTGAATAATTGTACATTGAAATAATAGTTTAAGTCAAACAAAAATACTTTACAAGTTATCAAGTGATGATTGAAAACACATTAAAAATATTGCTGGCCTGATCCATATAACAGCCCTCGATCAAGCCAGGGCAAGTGTGCCCGCAATGGGGACAAAGATGTGGCATTGTCCCTGTCAAACTGGAATGCCCAGCATGGCTACCACCGGTCATAGGTCTATCATGGACATGTTGTGAAGGCCCTGCACCTGGATCTCTATCAAGGTCAACCGACCCCTCCATTGTAGTCGCTACTACAAAGGAGGTGTGTCTGAGGAGTCCACGTGCAACATTCCTCATTGCCTCTTCGATCTGATCAAGTCTGTGGGGTAACTGAGGTGGCTGGGGAGAGGGGTTGGGGTCGCGCCTAGGAGTTGGTGGCCCTCTCAGTGGGTTCCTCCTGGCAGCAAGTCGATCTTGGTCAGAGCCACGCCCAACACCCTGGAACTCAGTTATGTCAAAATAGTTGACATGTAAACCGAGCATAAACTCATCCCACAGTTGTCGAGGGAAGTACTGTGGAACCTCTCTATTATTGCAAGGAGGTTTATCGTACACCATGAACCACCTCTGCATCCAATTGTCCCTCCGTGGTTGGTAATGACACCAATCCATGCAGACACGTGGCTTTCTAGTGTTGGGTGGTTGTTGTGTTCTTGGATCGGTGAACATACTGTATAATTGGGTCTTTGTAATATTCAAATCTTTTATTACTTCCTTGGAAATGCCCGTAGAGTAATACTCCTGCATCCTAGCTCTATATTCAGTCATGTCGGTCAATTGGCGATGTGCATGGATGAGGGAGTCAATTGAGCTCTCAATTGACGTGGCAAGAGACACTCGAGATGGTTCCCCCGTGTTTCTTAGTTCTCGAGTGTGCACTCTCATTTCATTTACATAATGGTTAAGGTCATCTTGTTCAACATTTGGTTGGGGGTTTTGATTTTCTTCGGCATTTGGATTTTGTTGATGGTTTTGTTCGGCATTGGGTCCAAGGTTTGGGTTTTCTTGTGTTCCACCAGACTCAAGGTTAATATTTTGTTCACTCATTGTCTCGACTTACAATCTGCAATTGAACATTTCTCCATTGTTTTAAAAATTTGGGAATTATTAACAATTTAATAAAAAAAATGACACAAAGAATGAATAAAATGACAAAAAATTTGGAATTTACCTATCCAATTGACGTGTTGATGAGTTAGTGGATCGATTTGGTGGGTTTTGGAGTGGAAATGGCGTCTTTTGGTGGTTGTAGTCACGCGCACGCGGAGGGGAAGTCGCGCTCGGCTCCAATGAGTAGAATGAGAACATTTTGCTCTGTTTTTTTTTGTTTTAACAGGAGCGTGTGCGTGCCTCTAAGCGCGCACGCGCCATCCACGTGCATGCACCTCGGTTCGGTACCGAACCTGACAGCGCGTGCGTGCTGCCTTAGGTGCGTGCGTGTGGTTGTTTTAATCCCGGTAGCGCATCCCCGTTGCAACGGTTTTGGGGAGCAACTTTGTGCGCCCACCCTTTGTTATGTTAGAGTTGTATTAAAACCTTAAACTCTTATAGAGGTTTAGGTTTCAGAAACTCCATCTCCTGGAATTTGAATATGTCATGCATTTTGTTGATGTGCATAGTGGTAGTAGATATGGTTTCTTTGAAATCCAAATAGCTATAAACTTGGCATATTGTAGTTGAATTTTGTTTTGGGGAGGGGGTAGAATCTAGAGTACTAATTGGTTGTTCTATTAGCCATAAATATTGAGCTTGGTTTGGATGTGATTTCACGGTATTCATTATTTTCGGTATTGGGGGGAATGGGGAATCTAGAGTGCTATTTGGTTGTTCTATTAGCAAGAAATATTGAGCATGGATTAGATGTGATTCATGGTAGTCATTATTTTCAGTAGTATTATATTGGGTAGTGACAATATAATTAATATTATTGTCTTGATGTTTCTCTTTTATTTCATGCACTTGGCTTTATTTTTCTTTCAATACTTTTAAATTTAGACAATTTTATGATTATGTTTATCAAAAAGTTGTTTTAAGTTTTATTCCTTGGGTTGGTTTCCAATAGCTCTCAAGTGTTCTTTAATTTTCTTGCATGTAGTGGATTTAAGTCCATGTGTAATAATGTTGAATTGATTCTTAAACAATGGTTAAGTTTTAGGTTTAAGTCATTTGGTTTGCATAGTGTCTTTTTCCTAGGCCCGATGGAGTGGCACAATGGCACCTATGGGGAGGTGGGGGAATAGGTATCAAGGTCCATTCAAGGGGGCATCTAGGTCCCAAGGTCCATTCCAAGGGGGGGCATAGGTCCCCGGTTCCATTCCCAGGGAGCTGGGATACCCTTGATTCCCAAGGATGAAATAGCAAGGTAGTGTTAACAATTTTTTTAAAAATAGTGTTGTTTTCCTAAATTGCAATTCAATTAATTTAACCATTTCACACCTTTCTCTATATATAAAACCCGTTCTTGTAAATGCTAAGTGCTTGTGTGGTTTTGCATCGAACTTGATATCATAATTCCACAAATTAGTTGTATCTAGTCCATTGAACACTACAATGCTCTAGACTGGATTTCATGTTGGTCATTGTTTCAACCACAATTATTAGAGGGATATTCTAACCTTAGTTTGCTAGGTTCCAAGTATTATAAGGATTTGATAGCAGAGGTTATATTAGTTTGTTCATATAGATTTAAGTTTAATGCATTGCATCTTTTGAAATATGATGATGTTATTATTTTGTTATTAGGTACATTATGACTGTTGATTTGGTTTCTTTGAAATCCAAATATCTCTAAAATTCATATCTTGTAGTTGAAAAATATTTCACTTGTGGTTAAAATCAAAGGCAAGGGATCTTGGTTACTCATATACATTTATTTTGTATCACTTGATTGATGAATTCAATGTGGCCTGCTGCACCTTGCCCTATATATAAACTCTGTTTTTTTAATATGGAGTGCTTGTGTTGTTTTGCACTGAATTCACATTCATAATTGTGCAAATGAGTTTTGACTATTCAATTGATTTCTAATTGTATTTTCCTACTTGCCCTAATTTTTCCTCAATACATGAGCATTGTCGTCAAGGTGTCTTGCTTCAATTACATTGTTGTATGTCTCTACTAAAAATATAGAGTCTAGACTTAGTGGTTTTGCAAGGATTCTTCTCAAGCCTAGTGGAAAATACAAAGTCCATACTTGACGGTTTTGCAAGGAATTTTCTCAAGCCCAGTAGAACCCTTTCTCCCAATGACTCCATTTTACTTGTTTTATAGTTTACTACATGGATGGTGAAAATGTCTATTGTGATACTAAGCTAGAGAAGGGTGCTTAGAGTTGCTTGAATTCTAGTATGCTTGTGAATTCACTATTGTCCTTATGCTATGAAATATTTGTATCTTAGTTCGTTTTCATTCATGGTGTTTGTTGCCTCATGTTGGATTGCATTTTAATTTTGGAGGGCATATGATGTTTGTATTTAGAAAAGAAATTTCCTTGTTTTATGGTAAGTTTATATCCATGTTTTGATACAATTGCATAGTTTTTTTTAAAATTCGTGTAAGAATTATCATTTGGTGGGCCATTATTGTTGATGCATTCACTTATGGGTTTCCTTTGGTGTCAAAGTCTCTATGCTTGTACTTGAGCGTTATTGTTTTGATGGGAATTGAAACACTATATCTTGTTTGTTTTGATGAAATAACATATTTCTTTCTATTTTTGTGTGACAATGGTAGTTTAGTGGACGGTCCTTGTAGTTCATGCCCTTTTCCTATGTTTTATTGTGTCAAAAATTGGTGTCCAATTTAGCTCTACAATTACAAAAGCTTATGTACGAATTCTTATGCACAATGTTTCATGTTGGAACAATGTTGTTTGAAGGATTAATATCATTGTGTAACCATGTATTCATGTTTACCAATAGGGATCATAGTGATATTGTTGTTGACACAAACCTAGTCAACAGGGGTTCCTCACTCTGTTGACACCCAAACCACCACGATCTCCCTGAGCACTGGCCCAGACAGGTTTTACCCCACCCGACAACACCTGCAGAGCAGATGAAGTCTCACCCAGGATGTTCGAGGGAGAGTTGACGGAACCACATTTCCACCGAATGAAGGAGGACCCTTGTGCATCTACTTACCGACTTAGCACAACATTATTTAACAGATCTAACATTGTATCTTATGCATTAACTAGAATCGCATCATCATTCAACATATCTCATTATCAATAAAACCATTAATGTGCAATAGATCTAGCAATAAAACATCATTTGGAACAAGGAAACATCGCATCATTCACATATTCATATCGCATATCACATTCATAGCAGGAAAACAGAAAGAGACACAGTGATTCTGCTCAAAACTGCATCATTTCATATTAACCTTCGCAACAAAATACCGATACATCAACACAGTTCTTCTGTCGCATACCCAAATTCAAACAGACCAAAACATGTGCAAATCTCTCTTCTCATTTGTGTCTCTAACACTTGAAATTCTACATCTATTTATAGGCTTGCACCTTTACATTCATGGTCCACTTAGACAATTGCCTAACTACTTCTTAACAATATCTACAAAAAGAATGACCCTAACCCGCACAATGCGGTCCAAAATGACCCAAAAATATATAAACTACTATTATTTCCGACTTGTGCGTGGTTCTCCTTCTTGTGGGACATGTTTGACCTTGCGCAACATCTGCGATGCTGCACAGCTGACTCATCCAAACCCGCCTGCCAAGAATTGTTGTATGTTTTTTAATTCATTTTGTAGTTATTGCATACTGCTTGTGGATTTTCTTTCGTGTCAAAATGCCTACATAGATACAAGTATATGTGGCTATCTCTACTTTCATGGAATGTCAGTGACTATTATTGTTATTGTCAAAATATATATTTCATAATATGTATTTTGGATATCAGAAAGGGCCAAGTTAAAAAATGATGGCATTGCTTTGTATTAAGGGTTTTGAATATAGCCCAAAGGGGTTGGATCCATTGGTGAAGATCGAGGAGTTTTTCACCAGTGGGAAAGGTTTAATTCCAATGAGGGTTGATCCTGGAGCCATGGGGGCACCTTGAGGTAGTGTTCGAACGTGTGGTTCCACCAGAGAGATTGTATTAAATGATCCTGTGACCCATGGACACATAAGTGGACCAAATCCCACCCCCATGTCCTCCTAATATTTTAATTCAATTGTCGCTATCTCATTCGGTTAAGGTGTGGGTCTCGTCAGCAGGGAGACCCGAGTTCAATTCCCCTTAGGGGTGAGCTAGTTGGGAGGAGACACCTAAAAATCCATCCATCATAAGGGTTGGTGTGTCCCAGGCTGGGTGAGATCCCCGAGTGATTTTGATGGCTTAGATGCCCCTGGGTTGTGGTTCTTAACTAATGGTTCATTGGTACCGGCTCTGAGTGACAGGCAATCGAACAAACAAACAAAAATGGTTTTGAATATCACAATGGTTTTGAATATCTCAAGAATAATGTACTGATATCTTGCTTGTTCATATACATTACTTTCATATCACTCCATTGATCAATTCAATGTGACCTTTTCCACTTTGCCCTATATATAAACTTTTTTTTTTTTTTTTGAATGTGGAGTGTTTGTGTGGTTTTGCCTTGAATTCTTGTTGATGATTGTGAAAATTAGCTTTGGATAGTTGATTGAACTCTAATTGTAGCTTGTTGCTTGCATTAACTTCTTGTCAATATATGGTTTGTCTTTGAGGTGTCTTGCTTCAATACATTATTGTTCATAAACTCTAACTTGGCATATTTTCAAGGATTCTTCTCAAGCCTAGTGGAAGCATTTCTCTTGATGAGTTTATTTTTCTTATTCCATACTTTACTACATATATGGTCAAAATATATATTGTGATATGGAGTTGAAGGAAGGTATTGATACTCACTTGAATTCTAGTATTCTTTTGAATTCATTATTGCCCATTTGTTTTGAAATATGTGTATCCTAATTCATTTTCATTCATGGCATTTGTGGCCTTGTTCTAGAATGCCTTTAAATTATCAAGAGCTTGTGATCTTTGTATTTACAAAAAATAATTGCTTTATTCTATGATAAACTTATACCCATGTTTTAATGGAATTAATAGTTGTTTTATTTTTGTAAAAGCAGTTTAGTTTGGTGGATAGCTCTTATAGTTGATTCCTTCCACTTATGGGTTTCCTTTGTGTAAAATCCTACATGCTTGTACCTAGGTGCCTTTATTTTTATGGGAATTAAAAAACCATATCTTGTTTATTTTGATGTAGTAGCATATTTCTTTATGTTTTTGTGATAACAGTGGTTTGTGGTTTATGTTTTTGTGATAACAATGGTTTCGTGGATGGTCATTGTAGTTATTGTTTTTTTTCCTATGGTTTTCTTTCATCTCAAAAAATAATGTCTAGTATGGCCTTGCAATTACAAAATCTTGTGTAAGAATTCTTATGCACAACCTCTTCTAATAGAACTATGTTATTGGTAGGATTATTATCTCTATGCAACCATGCATTCATGTTTATGTGTATGCATCATAAACGCATCGTTGTATGGGTTTTATTCATTGTTGTAGTTATTGCATATTAGTTGTGGGTTTTCTTCGATGTCAGTGGATTCATAGCCACAAGCATGAGTTTATCTCTATAAAAATAAAAATAAAAGACATATCTTCACATTCATGGAATAGCTTAGTTATTGTGAATCTCAAAACATCTATTTCATATATAGATTTTGGATATAAAAAAGGCCCAAGTTTAAAATGATGTCATTGGTTTGCATCATGTGAAAAGAAAAATTAATTGTAGTTACTATGAATCGCTATGTAGCGAGGCTACAAACGGTGGTGCTTTGCAAAAAGCTTGTAACTTCAGTTTTGATGCAAATCAATTGCTAAAAAGATCAGGTGAAAATAAAAAATAACTATAATTACTATGAATCCAATGTCCATTTTAATTGAAAAAACACTTTCTCATAAATCTCTTGTATCAAGGTTGTGCTAACTAACTATTGTATCTTACTTTTTAATGCTTTCTCAACACATAAATATACATTGTATTCTAGCTTTTAAATGTAATATAGAACCTTGGGTAGGAATATTTGTGCTAGAAGTAAAAATCCCTAAGGTCATGACAATATGTTTGAGATTTTGCATATAGTTGCAGATTCATTGCATAAGCTTTCGCTCAATCACTACACCATTGAATTAATATGCCCATTTAGGGCTATGGCCAATTAACTTAAATGACTCTATTGTAATGGAATCTATGCTTTCTCAATGGGTTTATTTGCTTTCAAAACCAATTTCACTATGTAGAAATCATTTTTTCATTAAAAATAAACAACATTTAGGATAACTCATAGATTTCATAATGTGGATGTAGCTTTATTCTTTCATAATATCAATTGCATAGGTTAAATAAATCGTTTACCCTTTTAAGCAAGTTTCCATAATCTCTCAATACTATACTTCTTTGAAACTTCAAACTTCCATGCATTTTTAACATTAATATTTAAACAAGGACGGAGACATATTGCTACCATGCAATCGTTTATTCATTCAATTAATTATAGCTTTTTAACATGGGCCTTCCACATGAGCATAATGGTTTTTGGTATTCTTTTATTCATGAAAATCGCGGCCATGAAGACTGAAATAAAATCCTTTGTTTTATCCATGTCCTCTTCAAACACATAAATATTCGGCCTCGTTTGCTCAACCAGCTGTTGAGATGGCTGACTAGGTCTAACGCGCTAAATTAAGGTTCAAATTCCACTCTCAACAGTATTAAAAATAAACCAAAATAGTAATAACCACCAAATTAAATCTTTTCAACACCAGTCAGGATGGCCGAGTGGTCTAGGGCGCCAGACTCAAGTTCTGGTCTTCGAAAGAGGGCGTGGGTTCAAACCCCACTTCTGACACAGCGAAATCTATTTCAGTTTTACGAATTTAACTAATGATAAATTATTTTAAATACGAATTTAACTAATGATAATTAGGATATAGTTACGTTATTCTGACACAGCGAAATATATTTCAGTTTCATGAAATATTTGATTAAGTATTTAATTTATTAATTACGAATTTAACTAATGATAATTAGGATATAGTTACGTTATTCTGATACAGAGAAATATATTTCAGTTTCACGAAATATTTGATTAAGTATTTAATTTATTAATTACGAATTTAACTAATGGTTCTTGGTATAAATTATTTTAAATACGAATTTAACTAATAATAATTAGGATTAGTTACAAATTTAACGAGACAAAACTATTTTGTACAGTGGTTTGATGCTCGCGTGGAGCATTTTGTCAATTGAGTGTAGATCGGGTGGTTGGGAGGAATGTTGTTGTCCTCCCCACCTGGGTTCAAATCTCGCTTTGTGACACTTGCTCCTTGGGAACCAACTTTGACTATGTAATGATTGCAATGCTGGCCAGACCTTGATTCTCCAGAATAACAAGTGTTGGAAATTTCCCGATGTATGTAGACCTCTAACAAATGGTGAACCATCACTTGAAAAAAAAAGTACCGAGTTCAACCCTTGTTTAGGTTTTCCAATTATGAATTTAATGCCCTTAGGGTGCAAAAGGTCTCGAGTTAAATTTTCCGAATGTTCTTATTTTCACAAAAATAAACCAACTTTTTCTCCTTTGTACTTACAAGATTTACAAGATGCCAACAAAACCCTAATTTACCTTGTTTAAGGTGCACACGAGTAATGCCAAACAATAAATTTGAAAGATCTGACCAACATTCACCAAGAAAAGAGCAAGAGAGAATTCTTAGGTCTTCCCTTAGTCACGAGTTATAACAACCATTCTTTGACTCAACCTTGAGAGATAGCCAAAACCCTAGAAATTCATCATCCAACCATTCATCACAAGAGAAAAGTGCCAAAGAGAGAGAGGTGTGCATGTCTTAGAAGCTCCAATGGACCAAGATGAAAAGAATAAGATCATATTTGAACCCTTGTCTTGTTTACAAACGAGAGCTAGGAACCTATATTTATATGAGGCGTCCGAGTCATTTTGAGTTTTAGAGCCTACCTCACTAAAAGATAAAATAACTTAAATTAGGGTTTGTCACCCACAATTCGGGACTAAACCACAAAAAACTAAAATAATGATAAAATGATACAATTGGCTTCAACCAAGTGGAATGCTGAGGCGGAGGAGGACGTCATTCCAAAACTAAACCCAACAATGTAGAAGATCCCTCAACGTCCTCCCTTTTAGCAAGTTAAGGCCTTCTTCTAGAGGATGACGTCATCATGAATTTTGCACATGGAAACCAAGAGGAGGGGTAATACATGAAAATATAAGGTCCAAGTCAACATAAATGAGGTGTGCTAAGGCTAGTATGACAACCCTTACACATGCAATCACCTTCCACATAGCATAAACATAAGTGTGGCCATGATCTCCTAAGTCATGTGTCCTAGTGGGACCACCCCATGAAGCACTAGAGCACCAACCCAAGGCATAATGCCCAACATGATGGGGGACTTCTGTCCATCAGGTGGTAGTCAATGAAGCCACTAAGCCAATGATCCTTTAATTGAAAACCAAGAGGACCTGCCATGACGAAGCCAAGGGTCTTGAGCCCCTCTAGACCAACCCTTTTACATAAACAAGCCCATACTTGGTCGTTTACAATGGAAAAAGATCCCTTCACTCTGGTATATTTTGAAAGGCACGCTGTAGACAATCCAAGGCATAACAAGACCAAAGAATTACATTCCTTATCCTCTAAAACATTTCGCCTCTATATAACATCTGAACCCTATGATCCCTAGAACTTGACCACTATATATTATAACCTATATAACTTTTAACCATTATACCTCCTCTAAACCCTTATATTTACAAACTTTAATTCCTATCTCTTATAAAAACTATTAACCCTTAACCCTATAACCCCTTATTCCCAATAAACCCTAACCCTTACAACCCCTAACCACTTAAATCTATATAATCCCTACAACCCTTAACTCCTTACCCTTAATACTCATATAACCTAAACACACATAACATCTACGATCCTTACTCCCTAATCTTATAATCTAAAACACATAGCCCCTATAAGCATTATTATTATAACCCCTAACCTAAATAAACATGAATACTTGGCCTATGTAAATAATAATATTCTAACTTATAACTAGTCATTAAAATTCAAAATTGATATGAACCCTAAACCTATGACAATCCATGTAAATCCTATAAGCCCATCTCCCTATAACCTTTAATGCCCATGATTCATATCTTCTAATCCTTATAACTCGGTTACTCGTATAATCATTTACTTATTTTCACACCTCACCCTTGATGCTTAAAATCACTAAACTTTTAGCTATAATAATATGTAACCTCAAATCTTTCAATGTTATAACCATTATAACCCCTATAGAACTTAAAACCATTTACCCATAACCCTATAAACCTTAACCCATATAGCCCAAATTACTTTTAACATCAAACCTTACATTTATAACCTTTAACCCTAGTAACTTCCAATCACTTTAATCCATAAATGTATAACCCTCTTATAAATATTCACCAATATATCACCTATTCGTTATAATCATCAAACTTTATCACCCCTATCGATCTCAACCATTGAAATTCCTAACCCCTATAACATCTAACAACTACTCCCTACTCCCTAGCCCATATAATTGCTAACCCTTATGAATCAAAATCCATACAACCACTAACACCTATAAACCGTTGCTTCTATAAACCTCAATCATTATCCCCTACTTAACCTAAACCTTAACCTCTATATCCCTCAACCCTTATAAATCCTCATCCTATCCATTACATCACCTAACCTTTGTAACCTATAAGACATGCATCCTATAATCCTTAATATAACCTCTAAACCTTTTAACTATTATTGCTTATAACCCATAATTTAAATTACCCGTCACTAGTGTAACCTTTATCACAAAAACACTACAACCTAATATTTATAACCCAAGCTTTATAAAGCATAAATATTAACCCCTATAACTCCTAGCCCACATTATCATTAACCAATATAACCCTTATCATTTAATCCTTATAGCACATAAATAATCTAATCCTTCTAACCCTTTTTTACTACCCTTATAAATCCTAACCGCTGACACTAGTAAGTGATTAACCACTACAACGGTTAACACTCAAACCTTATAACTTCTATGATATCAACCTTTGTAATTCTTAACCACTCACTATTATAACCCCTAACCTACTGAAAATACAAATTCACAACCATTAACTCCTAATCATTTACCAATATATAACACATAATTCTTATCTTCTAAAATCACTAACCCCTATGATACTTAATCATTAATTGTGATCATCCTTAACTCTTATAACCTCTAGCACCTACAACATCTAGCACTGATAACCTTATTCCTTAAAACACCTACTTGTATAACACATATAAATACTTATCATTTTATGATCCTTAATCCTTTCACTATTGTCTCATATGATCTCTATCCCTACAATTCCTATAGCACCTAATACCTAATTGTGAAATTGTAAATGGCATAACATATAACCCATATGAACCTTTCAGTATCTCAGTCATGTTAACTCATCAAATCTAGCACTCAACCCCTAACCCCACCCCTAACCCCTATAACCCTTAGCATTTAACCCATATACTTTATAAAGTTGTAAACCTAACTTCTACAACTTAATTAACTAGTAAACCTTAACATATAACCCTAAAACCTCTAACGCTTAGTCCCTATAGCCTCAAAACAATAATCCTTATAATAACTAACCCATTGAAACACTAAAAATTAACCCCAAAAACCTCCATAAAATATTACACCTATAATCCTGTATAATTGAAACATCTAGCATGAATGACCTCTAGTCTCTTTAAATACTAATCCCTGGACCCTATAACCCCAAACTCTTATAACCCCTCATTCATATAACCCCAAATCCATAGAATCCCCAACTTGATACCCTATATAAGTATCAATATAACTCTTATAACAATGCTTATTGTCTAACCATTATATAGTATAAACGTTATAACCACTAACCCTTATCAACAATAATCCCTATACCTTGTAATGCATTAACGGTATAACCCCTATAACCTATATTATTGCTAACCGATAATCCATATAACCTCAAACCTCTAACTCAAATATCCTTTAACCATTAACATTTATCCTCCAACTCCTATAACTCTCAATTCCTAACCCTTATTACCCTTATCTATATAACCCCTAATCTATAGTTCCTATAATCCTTAATCTAACTTATCTATCCTTTAAAACCTAATATCTATAGAATATAACACCTAACCCATTTACCTTGCATAATATTCAAAGTGACAAATTGTCGTAATAATCTAATTCATGGATTAATGGTCACCACAATGGAAATTCATGAATCATGATTGTTTGAATTCATGAATCATGATTGTTTTGGCCACTTAAGCGACTTGCACCTCCACTTGTTTGGCCATAGTATAGTGTGTACATAGGATATGATACATGAGGGGGGCAATGAAACCAAAATTGAGGCAAAGTACCACAACAATTGCTCTCCTAAGGACACATTGAGTATAGCAAAACATTGCATAATATACAAGATGTAGGGGAGACATGCAAAATGTTGAATCTTACTAGGATGGAGTCCTATTGAATAAGGCCATACTTTGAGATAAAAAGTGGAGAGGAGACTAAGCCTCAACTTAAGCAACAAAAGTGGAACCAACTAGAATTACATATAATGTGTGGTGCAAGGAAGGAGAGAAATAAATTACGGAAAAAACCAAAAGGTGCAATGGGAAGATGAACGAAGGTATAAAGTTTACCAGGCAAATCGAGGGGAAAAAAAGAGGATGATATCAAAATTAAGGGCGATGAAATGAGGGTGAAAATGCGAAGCTGGGAAAAAATTATGTGACAAAGGAGAAAAAAAAAAGAGGGCGCACGGATGAATAGGGGGAAAAAGTCAACCTCAAACTCTAGGCCGAGAGTTTAAAAAACTCTAGGTCGAGAGTTTTGAGAGTTCAAACTCTAGGCCGAGAGTTTAAAAAAACTCTAGACCGAGAGTTTGAACCAATCGTCGCACTGTATTTTCAAAAAAACTCTCGGACGAGAGTTTGAACTAAACTCTTAGCCGAGAGTTTGGAAGGTATTTTTCGGCCGAGAGTTTATGGTCAACAAAACCTGTGAAAATATCAGGCATCTTTCTGGAACCTGCAACTTCAGCAAGCCCGAACCCCTGCAAATTTTAAGTATTATTTGTCGGACTTGGTAGCAATGGATTCATCTCTGAATCTAGTTTCCAATGATATAATAATTGTTTCATTTCGATTTGAATTACTATTTATTAATAATTTTTTTCTAAACCTTATCCCTTAAAATTTTTATTACTCTGAAAATCACCCGAAATGAAAATTCAATATCATAACAAAGACCACCAAAAAATTTGAAACTTCGCAGAGATCATAATTGGCTCATCCTATTCAAAAGGGTACTTTTAGTTTTTCCAATAAGCATCGCATTTGAAAGAAAATGTGAAGACAAAAACATGTGTCGATAATGCACCATTTTTTGAGCATACGTTGTTTCGATAAATAATAAAAAATAGTTCCGAAGTCTTAAAAAACTCAAAATATAGTCCAGGATCAAGTGTAGTGTGTGTAGATTATGAGGCTACAATTTTTCTCCCTAAAATGAATAAACATCTATCAAAAACCCATCGTCAACACAGGTCATTCATTATCCATACCTAAAATTTTCAAGTATATGCCATTGGTTGACAACAAATTTGTCCCACGATATATCCATAAAAAAAATTAAACAAAATACAAGTAGAAAGCTAATTCAATTCTCTAAAACATTTGTGTTTACTTCAAGTTGGAATTCCTAAGGGAGATATGGATTTGAAGAGGTCCAAGTTGAAAAACATAAAATTTAGCAGTTTTGTTTGTAAAAAACAAGGCAAAATTGTTTCCCAACTGCATGTTTTCACCCATGACCAAGGAGTAGTTTGGGCTTTCCAAAAGAAGGAGACACATAGCATGGCCACCATGAGGGAAGGGGAAAAGGAAGGAAATGTTCCTTCTCGAATGGACAAGGGGAGAAAGAAGGTCCAAGTAAAAACCTATGATGGGGAAGATGAGAGAAGGAAAGATTCCAAAAAAGAGAGGAAGCCATAGATGGGGATATCCATGAAAATGTACTTGAGGGAAGTAGAAAGTTGATGAAAGCTCAAGCATGGGATAAGAAAAAGAGATAGGTGGAGAAAGTTTTGATAAACAAGGATGATCAGAGTACGTGATAATGGAATGCTTGCTAAAGTAGGAACAAGTGTTTTTTGATATATTCAAAGGGATAGGCGGAATCCAAATTTAAAAGCTAACATTGATTGCCAAGCTTGAATTTGTTATTTCATGCATGAAAGATCTTATCATCCAATTTGAATGTTGAGTAAGGTTGTATGTTAAAATATGCATGAAATGTCAATGGTTAGATGTCCACACGAGTCTTTTATAATGGCGTAGTGTAGGTTCAAGGAAATGGTTGAGGTATGGTCATGGGAACACTCAGGTTGATATCCCCAAAGACCATGATCAATTGGATACGTTGAATATACATGTTCCTAATGGTTTGTGTCAAGGGTTGTATGTAAAATTCTCTTGAAGGAGCCATGAAAGTTTCGTGATAACCTTATCAAAAACCAATTATTTCTTTCATGTTGAAATTAGGTATCAGAATACCTCCATGTTAACCTTAGTTCATGTTTTAAAAATGGATAAACTGACATATATGCAATATGAAATGTTAGAACTACTCTTGTCTTGGTCAATGTCTATGAAAATTTTTGCAATATGAAAGTTGGATTTTAGAGATCCTAGTCTCAGTCAATGTCTCGATTGTTGTTATTTCAATGGAAACAATGTATTATAGTTGTAATTTATTTTCCTAAGTGCAAGTGTCATTTCGTATAAGTAATGGTGATAAATGAGTTGATTGTTGGGTTGGATTGGTGTTTAACTGGTGGTTTTTAATAGTAACGTATTCTACTTGAGTTTTCATTGTATCGGCTCACGAATATCTAAGTTCTAATTTTCAATCCTTTTCGTGTTATTGGAGGATTGAAAAAAGTCAGTAACATTTATGCTTGTTGGTATGTTGTTGGAAAAAAAATCGATAGCATTAGTGGTGTTAGTTGATATAATTAAAAACATTTTTTTAAATTTAATTCATTGTATATTAAGATGGAAATTTAAATTTAAATTTTTTGTAGTAAAATTGTTGTCGGGAAACCAAACAAATTATAATTTATTTTTAAAAAATCACAAACCTTTGGGTTCAAATGCCATGTTTGAAGGTGGACAGCGTTAGTGGATTGCTTGAAAGCATGGTTGCACCTTGCTTGAAAGCTTGGTCAAGGGTCTAGCCGCTCACACTAAGAAAAAAATGAGTTGTCACAATTTTTTTCCTATTTATATTTAAAAAAGAGAGAGATTGATTGAGCTCTATAGATCAATTGATCCCTAGAGCTCGATCAAGGTTTTATTTAACCCAAGCAATTCCTTGATCAAGGGTTTGAATTACCCACTATTTTTTTAGAAAAACAAGATCGCAGAGCAATAACAATAAACAAGATGCAAATATAAATCACATAAAACACATTACAAGAGAGACACCAATATAACGTGGTTCACCCAAGATGGGCTATGTCCACATAGCAATTGTCAGTCCGTATTATTATACCATCCAAAAAATGAAGCAATACAACCTACAACATATCCATTGCAACTTCCTCTTCACTCTCTCACAGTCTCTCTCACACAATCAAAGAGATCTTTACAATGCTACAATACTCAACCATATTACAATGCCTTCCTTTTAAAGAGCGATTACCATGGGAAAATACTATGGAACACCCAATACCATGGGCCCATAAATCACCCATTATTGACTAGCAGGGTTCTCAAACTATTTGCCGACCCCCCTGAACCCTCCATGGAGACTATTTTGGGGGGGAAAGCCCCCCCAACCCCCCCCCGTCATGGGATGGGATCCAAACACAACTGAAACACAACCTCTGAATAAGGAAGATCAAGCTACACAACCAACACATTTTTTCTCGATTGAGGGATTATTCAATCACTTGATTGAGCTCTTAATTGCTTGATCGAGGGCTTAAAAATACCTCGATCAAGAGTTGGGAAAACTCGATCTCCTCAACCTTCCTTGCAAAAAAAAAGGTTACACAACTTCATGGATTGAACCATAACAACCATGGGAAGGTTACCAAACATGAATATGAGCGACACCATAAGGATGTGCAAAGGCTATAAAGCAACATAAATATGAACAAGAGCATGCGCATGAGGAAAGAGGATGAAAGAAACTTGATCTTTAAATTAGCAGAAGTAGATTAAGAAAACGAAATACCCTATATTGGTGCTAAGATCATTGAGAAGAATGATCATCATGATGTTAAGAGGATGCTTGGGGATGAAGATATTGCATTCACGATGAAAACAAATCTAGTGGTGCAATTTGTTGATCACACATTTGATGATAAGAATATAATATTGGAGGAGATGATGGATAATATTCTCACAATTGCATGTAAGCAAGGAAGGTTGGGAGAATAGTGCATTGTAAAGTTTCATGATTCTTGGAGTGAAATGAAAGAAAATTATCACTAGTAAATGGTGAAACAGACAAGAGTTTGTGGCATAATTGATGCCATTAAGGGAGATGAGGATTACAACATGTGGGACCCTATTATGCCGACACAACATTAAGGAGTGGTGTTTCTTGAGTTAATGGCCTTAGAAGAAGAGGGAATTTCATTTTTAGTTTAGAATTGAAGTAAAAACACAAGGAATTGTGCCAATTAGTTGAAAATGGATCCATCCTACTCCATGAAGAGTTTTATTCCAATAGATAAAAGGCTCAATGAGCCATGAGAAGGTTTCCAAAATAAAATACAGAACTTGGAGTGGTATAAAATATGGAGTTGGAGGAGGAACCAAAGAGACATAAATTTTCTTTTTTGCATGTGTAAGTGGCATGTGCATTGAGTGGGAAACAACAACATTTAGCCTCAGCACAAGGTTGCACTTCTCTTTTACCTAGAGAGTCTAACTCGTGAGTGTATCCGTAACCATTGAGATGAGTTAAGATCTAGGGTGACATCATCACGTTGCGGCTCCAAAATTACCATCCATCATCAATTAGACCAAACATCCATAATCCATTTCATAGGCATGACGGGCTTGGGTGACACTAATTGACTAGCTTATGAAAATCATTCTTAACCACTGAATCTTTTCCACTCAATCCAATGGCCCACATTTTTCCTTATCATTTTTTTGGTTGGAATGTATGTATTTTTAGATGGGACTACCCAAATTAACCTTCATGTGAAATTTGCAAATTTATTATGACTAGGTTGATTTACTTGGTGGCATTTGACAAACATATTTGGTGGTTGATTGAGAGCCCACTTGGCATTAGCTTAAGGGCCAAGTTTATTTTCATAATTATGGGGGTCGTTAAAATTAATGACATAGGAATATTTTAATATTATTACACAAGTTTAGAGGGATCATTATTCAGGATCCTCACAAATATGAAGTGGAAGAAGATGAGGGCAAAGAAGAAAATGATAAAGGAGTAGTAGAAGGAGGTGGTTACAACATGAAAGAAAGAGAATATCCAACCAAGAAAATTACGACAACAAGGTATAGACAATCAAGTTCATAGATGATTTTCTATTTTTGTGAATTTCTCATGAATTATAAGCTTGTTTGAGACACAAACCAACAAAAAAATTCTCATTTTTAACATTTTAATGAAGGTTTTCATTCATGTTTAGTTGTTCCAGAAGTAGAAAATCCTATAAAGCCATTTATTTGTGATTTTTTAAAACCTTAAAATTAATACAAATAGTTGGTTATGAAGAATTAATGTTTCCTTGTGTTCACTTACAATTTTAGAGGCCTCTACAACTAGTGGCATATTTCCTCAAATTTATATTTTTTCCCAAACACTATTGTTTTCTCTCTCCGTGTTTGCAACATGTCCCTACAACAAATTAACTCTGAGAGGGAGAAACCATGATCCTTTAGTCGTCTTTTTGAGCATAACCTATGCATTTAGAAATGGAGATAAAATGTTTTTTTATAGCATAGAATAAACGTCATTTATATTTGTCCTCTTTCTAATGAAGTTCTAGGCATAAATTCATTAGAATTTTTGGTGCTCAACATAATTCCAAATATAACTCCTCCATGCCCCCATGGGTTTTGAAGGTTTCTAAATCAATCCAAAGCCTCAAAACACTTCAAACGGATTAGAACCATACCCTCTTTGGATTTTTGCTTTGTCAAATTCTAGCATTAACAAAGTTTTCCAAACCATTTTGGACAACACATATACTTTCCAAGTTTTTTTTATATATGCAGAAGATATTACTATTATTAATATCTATATCCATTTTTAGCATGTGTCAAATCATGAAAAAAAGAGAAAAGTATTCTTAATATGTGTGAAAATGTTATATTTAGTGTTGTTGGTTAATTCCTTCTTATTCCTCACTTTCAATGGGCTAATTTACATGGAGTACCTTTCATTCATAAAGGTCTTTTCATATTCCATTGAATTTGTTAACACAAACATGTTTGTAACAAGTGGCATTCATGGTAGATGTTAAATGGATCCATATGTATTGTATTGCGATAACAATGACTTTCATATTAATTTTAATGGATTTTTTTTTTCAAAGTTAGAAATAAAAATATATAATATCCCGAGATACTAATCTAGGTTTTAATGATAAAGTATTAAGACCTTGGTGTGCAGTTGTATCATTGTGTGTAAAAAAAACATGACCTCCTAAAATTACTCACCAGTGGGCCATAAGGGGGTAGACTTCCACTCATAACCGATGCATTTGGGTATTTATTCATTAACTTGTTTTCTTACATCCAAGGAAGATGAACTCTTAGCTAATCAAAATCAATTTAAGGTCATACTCTAGGACCAAAAAGTGGTTTCAACCTTGATAATATATACAAGAAATCCAATATCTTGTACTATAATCATTGGTGCTACACCAGTGGAATCATGTGCTTTCAAGTAGCATCCGTTGATTTCAACATTGTTTTTTTTATGTATACTTATACAATGCATTGATTTCAATGTGAATAATTGTGTTTATTTTCACATACATTGATTTTATGATAATCAACTCCCAAAATATCACTTACGATAATTTCATGTATGACAATAACAGCTTGGAGGAAGTGACTTCATATAAATATCTCATAATCGATCTTCATCATAAGCTTAAGTGGAACTATAGAATTGAGAAAAGGATTAATGGAGGATGAAAAGCTTATTATGAACTTGAAAATAGTTGTAAGCCTACAAACCTTTGGGATAGGAAGAAAATCATCTTTGAAACTCTCGTCACATTGTTATCTTATATGGTTGTGAAGTTTGGGGCTACAACATCTCTAGAGAATCTTGGAGGAGGATAGAGAAAATCCAAAAGTTATTTATAACGTATAATCTCAAAATTAAAGGTAATCATCGTATCTTATCCTCCTAGTAGAAGTGAGTATCTACCTGATTGAGAGCATGTTTATGACTAGGTACCTAATGTACAAGAACATGATAAAAACATGGGAGATAAGATGCTTCATAATATTGCTTCATACTCTAGTCAAAACCACATGTGACTTAAGCAAGGTTGGCTTAAAGATGCCAAGCCTTGGTTAAACCATTGGGGAGTTGAGGAAGATGCCACTCTGCACAATATCGATAATATTAAAAGTATTATTATATCTAAATTTAAGGAAAATATGTGGTGCAATAAAGAGTTAGAGGATAAGAGAAAATTAAGAATTATAAGGAGGTGATCAACCCTAATCTACAATATTAATAATAAATAAATAAAATATCAATAATTAATTAAATTATAAAAGGACGTGTCTTTTACATTGAAAAGGCATGAAAGACTTACATAAAAGTCCATGTATTTTAATGTATAATCATTATCTTTCAATTATCAATTCAGATATATATATATTATCTAGATTTGGATATTACATTGGTATCAGAGCCAGGCTGCAGCAAGTGAAAAGTTTCTCTCCATTCACTCATTCTCTTCACGCTCTTCTCTCATTCCCCACACACCTCTTCACCCCTCATCTTCACACTCACCTATCATCCATTCTACATCTTTCTCCCCTACACACTCATAACTATCTCTCATTCTTTTTGCTCACATTCCATTTCCATGATCCATTTCTTCCCATCGACTCCTCACTCGTCCCCCTCATACAACACTCTCTTGCATCCACTTCTGTCATATCTCGAGTTTGACCCCATTGCATTAAAATGTAAATGATGTAATATTGTCATAAAATCATGGTGAGGAGCTCAAGGCCAAGGCCCCACCATCGATTTAGGGATGCATATGGTTTACGTGCTAGCCAGGCACAATGGAATTGCAAATATCATGTAAATATGCATTTTAATAAAATACCCACAACTAGCTATGCAATGCAACAAGATATGGGGGCATGATTTTACAAGGAATTGGGAGGGAAATATTCAAACCCTTGAACCAATCAAGTCAAGCCAAGTGTCAATGAGAGAACCCATGAACCCTCAACTACCCATGTTGACTTTTGTGCCCAATCATTCATTTCTCCCAAGAGTTGGGTGAAGTAGTTAATGCCTTGGGGAATGGAGAGGTATGGCTGTCCAAATTCGGGTATGGGAAAGCCACCCTTCATGGAAAATCATGTTTGGCTTCTTGGGAAAGAAAAGAGCCATGAATTTTTCCCCAAGGCATTACCCGTCAACCAGTTTGGCTCTCTCACGAGTTGGGAGTTGGCTGGGCATTTTTTCCCATTGAAATTCTGTGTTTTCCTGGATTCTCAGCTGTAAGAAGGGTGTTTTTGTGTTGTATACCAGTGAGTAAGAAGGGGAATTGAATTGGGGTTCCATAAGAGACCATTTTGGCCATTGAATGCTTAGATAGTTGGGGAAGAAATCGTTTCCTCCCTGTGAATGGTTTTCCCCATCCCACAATCCATTTTTGGCTGGAAATGATTTGGGGAAAAACCATGGCCATCTTGTTTGTGAATCCCATTGTTAAAATTGTGTATCCATGCCCAATGATTGTGCTTGTTGTGTGAGGAAAGAGTATGTTGGGGTATGGTTTATGGGTATTCATTGTTTTGGCTTGAGCTTGAGTGCAAGTATCCAAAAATGAAGAGGGTTCAAATTTAGCCTGATAAACCCAGCTGTGGACTGGCTTGGCTTAGATGCAATGATTATTTGGCTGTGTATGAGTTTGAGTGTCCCCTTTTCCTTGTAGAAATCATGCCCAGCTCGGGGGTGGTCTCTGAGTGCCGAAATAATACAGGCTGGGCAGAGACCTATGGTTGGGTGGAATGTTGCAGCGACATAGCTAGTTGCTTGGGACCAATTCACCATAAAGATAAGTGTTTTTCTATCTATGTGTTTTACTTTTGCAATGTATTAAAATTGGATGACTGTTATTATGCTGAATGCATATGATATGTGTGTGGATGAGGTTTATTTCTGTTGTGCATGTTTGATGAATTGCATCTGCACACATTTGTTTTAATTCATATGAATCTAATGAATGGGGTTGAGTTTATTTAAAATCCCAGAAATTGATATCATGTTCCTTTTCTCGAATTGGGTCCACGGGAGGGGACGTGACAGTGTGGTATCAGAGTGAAGGCAACAACATTGGTTCTACACGGGCCAACTTGTACAACTTGCAGAGGTAAGTATGCTTCTTGCTCAGCAGTGATCATCAAGAAAAATTTCAAAAATTTTCTAAGTGTTTTATGAGTTTTTTGCCAAAGACTGTGTCAACGAAGATAAGTCATAAATCACCGAAATAGTCGGCGAGTTTTGTTGAGATCGCAGTGATGTGGTTGGCAATTTTATCCCTTTTTGCTGCAACATGGTCGGCGATGAAGAGCTTAAAATCGCCGAAACGGTCGGAGGAGATAAGCTCAAAATCACCGAAACGGTCGGAGGTTTAAGACTCGGTCGGCAGTCGGAGGTTTAAGACTCGGTCAGCGGGTCGGCGGTCGGAGGTTTAAGGCTTGGTTGGCGGTCAGAGGCTTAAGGCTCAATCGACGGTAGAAGGTTTAAGAATCGATCGGCGGTCGGTGATCGGAGGATAACGGTCGGCGATGAAGAGCTTAAAATCGCCGAAACAGTCGGAGGGGAGAAGCTCAAAATCGTCTAAACAGGTCGAAGGAAAAATGATAAGTCCACTGAAACAGGGAAAATTGAGTAGTTTTCCAGGGTGAATTTCAGGTGTCCGAAGGTGAAAAATGGCCTTGAACTTATGCGCCAAATTGACCCCTTGACCCCCGTCGTCCCCCTTGAGACGTCGTCATCCCCCTAAGACGTCGTCAATGGGCTGCAGTCTTTACTCATAACTGCATGGAAGTTAAGAAGGGTCAAGTTGAACTTGGCCATATTTGTTTGAAAGCAATTGGAGCGGTAAGAAATGTTGAAAAAGAGGGAATTTTCTCACCTTAAACTATTTCTGTTTACAGCATAAGAAGCGTATGCTTAGAAAATAGAAAGTAGGAATGTTTTACATATGTATATGTATTGAATTGCTACTTGGTGAGAAATCACAACTAATGAATCCTCGTGTGCTTGGTAGGGAAGCCAAGAAAAGGATCGACTGTGATGTGGAGGAGGAGCTCCATGTCATGATGGGAAATTGGAAGGGAGAATCCCTCCACTACCCTCTTGCTATTGTATTTATAATTCTAAAATTTTCATGCATATAAACAATGGCATAGGGATGTTGGAAATGCAAGAGAGTAGCAGATTAAATGCATATGAATTAGTGGGCATGGTTAAAGAGTCATTGCATAGTGCATGTGAATTGCTTAAGCATGAGCATGATGTTGCATATGGGTAAAGGTAGTGAAGTTACACATGCAATAGCCCATTAATAGTATTTCCTATGGTTGATGACAACTAATGTTGTAGGAATCAGACCCTAGAAGCATTATTGAAAATGCAAGAGATTAGATAGATGAAGTGAATATGCACTAGTTGGAATACTAATAGAAATTGCACAGTGCATATGAAAATGTTTGTGCATATATATATGATATTGTATATTGGTAAAATAGTGAGGTTTTACATATGCAATGAGCCACTTAAGACAATTATTGTGGTTGCTAATAATTAGTTGTGTTCGCATTGGTTGTAGGACCAAAGACAACCGAAGCATGGCTAAGATGTGGATGATGTTGTTGCATATGACCAACAACCTTATGAAGAAATGTTGGAGCAACAAACCTATGATCATGAGGGTGGAAAAAGGACTGTGAAGCCTTGGTAAGAGGCCAACTGATCAGGTAACATCAAGCAATGTTAATGACCACCATGCAGGTGATGGTTATTTGTGCTTAAATTGCATGAATGTTGAAAGAGGATTTGGTAAGGTCTCTTCAACTATGTTTAAACTATGTTGATTTGGTTTGCATGTGGTATTGAGTTCCCGAATGTGAATGTCAACCCACCGAGTATGGTGAGGTGTGGGTAAGTAAAGGCAAGGAGCCTTGCACCCTATAGTTTCATGGAAACCTCAATGCATTCATATGAAATTATATCATGATATTTGTGTATGTTGGTTGTGATTTTAACAACCAAAGCAAGTAAGGACTTATAGTCATGTTGTGGTAGTGCATACCATATGAGACAGTCATGTTAAAATGAATGACATGACATTGTGGTATTCATGAATCCATGCAAGAAAGAATTGAGTGAGTGCACATTAAAATATTATGTAAATATTGTGAATGTGCATGCATATGTGTGAGTGCACATGTTTAGATGCATTGTGTGAATGCATGGTTGCGATATATATATATATGTTGCAATATAGTTAGATAATAAATGAAATGGTGAACTATTGTTAATACTGAGACCATTTCATGAGCTGCTCTGAATGCAAGAGAATGATTGCATGAAGAAGTTAGACAAGTTGATGGGCTACCAGAGTGCTCCATTGGAAGGACAGAGTTGCATAAAAAGAATATGGTTGTGAAGTAATGAATATTGGAGTTTCTATTTAAATTGCAAGGATAATGTGACTATGTCTTGCAATTTTATCATGATAATGATGCATATATAGATATATATATTTCATTGCATTTCAAATGTTAACAGCTGAAGGTGTTTGAATTATTGAGTGTTATAATTCTGAGATCGCTTTAGTGACTGTTGTAGCAATGAAAAGATTATATGCATAGATACTCACAACGTGTTTGGCTGATTGAAGTTTCAGATTGCAGGTAGAAAAGTCTTGTGTATGGCAATGAGGATAAGTCCATAGTAAAGACTGGGATCTACCATGTGCAGAAGCCAAAGGTTATGAGAAGGTTCTCATGGTTGTGAAAGTTAACTTATGCATGAAATAGATCTGAAAATTGTCTGATTTAAGTTTATGAGAATAAACTCATGGTTGCAAATCTAATTTCTGTAGGAAAACAGATTTGTAAATTTTAGATTTGAAATTTTGCTAATAATTGCTAATGACTGTTTAACTTATATAAAATTGTGTTAGGAGGACATGTTGTAGGTGGATGTTCATGTATGGTAGCAAGGGTGAAACCATAATGGAAAGAGTGATACCACTTACGAGAGCCAAACAATATGAGGATAGCCTCATGATTGCTAAGCAAATCAATTTTTGTAGTAGACAAAATTGCAAATTCATATTGAATTTAATTATTAATGACATTGATTGGTTATAGAACACTCATATTTGAATTTTATTGTTAAATGTTGCTGACTGTTTGGTTGTTTGAGGAGTGTGTTAGGAAGGCACCTTGCAGGAAGACCATGTGTGATGGCCTGCAGAAGCCAAACTCCATGGGAAGGACCCCATACTTTGGAGATGGGTTTCAGGTGAAATGCCATTGTAAATTTTGATCATGTCTCAAGTGAACTGCATGTTGGTAAACCATGTGAGTGAGAGAGTAAAAATTATGCCAAGAAGGCATGTGTGGGTTATGGAACGTGAAAATGTTGGGGTGTAAAACCGAAGGACTGTTGACTCAGAGAAGGGATCCCCCATTCTTCGCAAATGAAGAAAAGATACATATGTAAAACATATGAGTACTCTGTAACCCTAGCTAAGGATATACATGTCTGGTTATTAGATTTAATATGCAGAGCATGTTTTATTATTATTATTCTAGACTGCTTTAGTGTGACTAAGGCCTACATGACTCACATCAGAAAGGGATGCATACCTTTTGGGTGTTGGGTTATGTTAGGGTTTTCAATATTGACTACACCCTAAGGGAATGGACTCATTCCTGGTGTTTTAATAGTTGATAGTGAATGTTATGAATGTGGTTGCAATTTTGGGACGACAATATTGATGAGCTTGCTTATCCTTCTTGTGCCGTCACTTACACATATGCCTGATACACCCAGTCGGCGTACTGGCTTGGCATGTTGTTAAATTGGATGCTTGATAAACCCAGTCAGTGTACTGGCTTGGCATTGGTTATTTGGATGTTGTGGAGGTATTGGTGAAGGGTTATTGGATGTCTGATAAACCCAGTCGGTGTACTATCTTGGCATTGGTTATTTGGATGTTGTGGAGGTATTGGTGAAGGGTTGTTGCATGCCTGATAAACCCAGTCGGTGTACTGGCTTGGCATTGGTTATTTGGATTTTGTGGAGGTATTCGTGAAGGGTTGTTGCATGCCTGATCACCCCAGTCAATGTACTGGCATGGCATTGGTTATTTGGATGTTGTGGAGGTATTGGTGAAGGGTGTTATTTCCTGACAAACCCAATCGGAGAACTCGCTTGGAAATGGTTGTTGTATGCTTGATAAACCCAGTCGACGTACTGGCTTAGCATACTGATTTTTTAAATGCTTGATAAACCTAGTCGGCGTACTGGCTTAGCATACTGATTTTTGAAATGCATTATAAACCCAGTCGGCATACTGGCTTAGCATACTTATTTTTGAAATGTTTTATAAACCCACTCGGCGTACTGGATTAGCATACTGATTTTTGAAATGCTTGATAAACCCAGTCGGTGTACTCGCTTAGCATACTGATTTTTGAAATGCTTGATAAACACAGTCGGTGTACTGCCTTAGCATACTGATTTTTGAAATGCTTGATAAACCCAATCGGCATACTAGCTTAGCATACTGATTTTTGGGATGTCTGATAAACCCAGTCAGCGTACTGGCTTGGCATTGCCTATTCAGATGATGTTGTGGAGCAGCATGTGTGTTGGCCAAGCATCCACCCCACATGTGATCCAAGGCTCGTAAAGCAGAGAAGGAAACCTATGGAGTAGCGAGGAAATGCACAATACAGATAAGTATTCAATTCCATTTATTTCTTGCTTGGAATAATGAAGATTCCAGGTATAAGTTTTCTAACAGCTTAGTTGATACACTGCTGTTTCTTTGTTGGAAACCTTGGTCATTGCAGGAAGCAAGGACCCTGAAAAAACCATAAATGCTTGGTAACTCCAAAGAGTAACTGGTTGGGCGCAGTAAAATTCTTGGTAAAGCCATAGAGTAACTGGTTGGGAGCTATAAAATTCTTGGTAAACCCAGAGAGTAGCTGGTTGGGCATTAACTACTTGATTTAGTGGAGTAGCATGCGTGCTAGTCCAACATTAATTATTGTATCCATGGGTAATCCAAGGCTTGTAAAGAAAAGAAGGAGCCTGTGGAATAAAGTATTGAAGCAAGGACTATGAAGGAATCATAGGGATGCATGTGGACATGTGATCGTCCTAAGGAGCTCAGTATGAGTAGTAATGGAAGATGGTGCTAGTGGACATGTGTGGGTCCTAGTAGCCAAAGGTTTTGTAGGAAACAATGGGGAAGGGTTCCCTAGTTGAAAAGCATTAGACAGACCTTAGACACTAAGTGTCATAGCCAAGAAAGGGCAATTCAAGCTGTCACATTGAAGTGAAAGAGGCTAAGGAGCACGCAACCAGAGTTGTGGGGTGGCTCCGGATTGGAACAAGACTAAGAGGGGGAAACTCTTACTCTTCTCTTTCCTTTTTGATTGATACATCTTAGAAGCAAAATATTGTTGAGTTCATGTCATGGATGAAAATAGATTGTGTTTAATTGCTTGAAATGAATTGTGAATGCTGAAATAGTTATTTCCCTGTGAAAGGATGAACATGAATGAGTTCATGTGTATGTTGGGAAAGCATGAAAAGTGTGGAAGCCCTGTGAGTGAAGAATGGACTTTCCATGTCAATTGGGAAAATAATTGATTAATTTCAATATTGTATTATGCTTGTCCTGACAGGAATTTCCATGATGAATCTCACAGGTGAGACATTGAAAGCCATTGAGTGCAGCTATTACTAGCCAAGTGTTTCTAGTGAGAAAAGTGAGAGCTAGTTGTGCACATTGATCATGGCAGCAGACCAAAAGCTATTTGTTTTGGCTGAAAATCTTCCTCAAATAGTTGTCAGGACAACAAGAAAGATGACAACCATGAAATTCCAAACTTGTAGATCAACTGGAAGGTAAATAAAAGAAGGGATTGTTGTGGAGCAATGCCCACCTGCAGAGATGGAAGATCAAAAGCCAACAGGAGAAGCTTGTGGAAGCTAAAGTACTTGTTCCTGAAGGTTCAAAGTAAAAAGATGAGATGCAGGACAGACCTGCCACCTTTTGTGAATTTTGAGGCATGTGTAAAGTGGCTATTTATTACTAAGTGTTGGAACATCGAGGACGATGTTATTCCAAGGGGGAGGGGATTGTCATATCCCGAGTTTGACCCCATTGCATTAAAATGTAAATGATGTAATATTGTCATAAAATCATGGTGAGGAGCTCAAGGCCAAGGCCCCACCATCGATTTAGGGATGCATACGGTTTATGTGTTAGCCAAGCACAATGGAATTGCAAATATCATGTAAATATGCATTTTAATAAAATACCCACAACTAGCTATGCAATGCAACAAGAGATGGGGGCATGATTTTACAAGGAATTGGGAGGGAAATATTCAAACCATTGAACCAATCAAGTCAAGCCAAGTGTTAATGAGAGAACTCATGAACCCTCAACTACCCATGTTGACTTTTGTGCCCAATCATTCATTTCTCCCAAGAGTTGGGTGAAGTAGTTAATGCCTTGGGGAATGGAGAGGTATGGCTGTCCAAATTCGGGTATGGGAAAGCCACCCTTCATGGAAAATCGTGTTTGGATTCTTGGGCAAGAAAAGAGCCATGAATTTCTCCCTAAGCCATTACCCATCAACCAGTTTGGCTCTCTTGCGAGTTGGGAGATGGATGGGCGTTTTTCCCCATCGAAATTCTGTGTTTTCCTGGATTCTCAGCTGTAAGAAGGGTGTTTTTGTGTTGTATACCAATGGGGAAGAAGGGAAATTGAAATGGGGTTCCATAAGAGACCGTTTTGGCCGTTGGATGATTAGATAGTTGGGGAAGAAATCGTTTCCTCCCTGTGAATGGTTTTCCCCATCCCACAATCCGTTTTTGGCTGGAAACAATTTGGAGAAAACCCATAGCCATCTTGTTTGTAAATCCCATTGTTAAAAATGTGTATCCATGCCCAATGATTGTGCTTGCTATGTGAGGAAAGAGTATGTTGGGGTATGGGTTATAGGTATCCATTGTTTTGGCTTGAGCTTGAGTGCAAGTATCCATAAATGAAGAGGGTTCAGATTTAGCCTGATAAACCCAGGTGTGGACCAGTTTGGCTTAGATGCAATTATTATTTGGCTGTGTATGAGTTTGAGTGTCCCCTTTTCCTTGTAGAAATCATGCCCAACTCGGGGGTGGTCTCTGAGTGCTGAAATAATATAGGCTGGGAAGAGACCTATGGTTGGGTGGAACGTTGCAGCGACATAGCTAGTTGCTTGGGACCAATTCACCATAAAGATAAGTGTTTTTTTATCTATGTGTTTTACTTCTGCAATGTATTAAAATTGGATGACTGTTATTATGCTGAATGCATATGATATGTGTGTGGATGAGGTTTATTTCTGCTGTACATGTTTGATGAATTGCATCTGCACACATTGGTTTTAATTCGTATGAATCTAATGAATGGGGTTGAGTTTATGTAAAAGCCCAGAAATTTATATCATGTTCCCTTCCTCGAATTGGGTCCACGGGAGGGGATGTGACAACTTCCTCCCTCACGATGCTTCTCCCCTCCTCGGCCTCAATCCAGGAAAATCTCCCACTACCTTGCCATTTCATTTCCCTAACACTACACCCCTCCCCCATCTTTCCTCTTCACTTACGATCTCATCCAACCATCCACCCAATGCTTCCACACTACCTCGCACGCCCTCTCCTTCCACATCAATCCCCACACTACCCACCAAGACCTTCATTACCCATGTGCTTCTCCCACACTACACTCCAACATGCATCTTAAAACTACAAGACAAATCGTTTCACTTCGCTCTAGCCACACCTGCTTAATATCCACTTCGCCTACATCCACGTGCTCCTCTCAATAATCCCCACTCCATACTTCCACGCCCTTCCACACTCTTCAATCCTACACATCCCTTTCATCTCCCACACCCACAACCTATACACATCGCATCCCATATCATACAGTTCCCACACCCACAACCATATGCATCTCATACCCCATAGCCAACTGCATGTCCACACTACTCCAACTCCATTCCTCATTCTTTTCAAGAGTGTGTCCCTCCACCATTAGTTTCAATATACTCCCACCCTATACAACAAATCCATTCCATCTTCCTCTCTTCCACTCACTTACTTCCACTCCATTCCCCCTCACACCCCTCTTCAAGATTGCTCCACTCGCCACCCAAATCTCAATCCTTCCACTCTCCACTCAACGCTCAATCTATCTACACACAGCCTTCCATCGCATCCCTTTTCCATGCCCTTATACACACAGCTTCTCCACTAGAGCTACCCACCTACGTCTACCCTTACACACTCTAAGTGTGCCCTTACACCACTCCATCCTGTGCACTCCCTCTTCTGCGGCCAACCTCCACCTTCCAGTCGCTCCTACTCATTCTTCTAGTCACCCGCCCTCCTCGCTTCGCTCAATCCATCCTGGTCCATTTGGTTGCCATTACCCAGCCTCAGTCACTTCCACATTAACTATTCACACAAATCCTAATCCTTTAGTTAAAAAAACAATATTAATAAATATTATTATTATTGTTGTTAATAATAATTTTTTATTTAAAATTTCAAAAACTTTATAATAATATTATTATATTTATAATAATAGTTATTATTATTATACTCATTAATTCTTTTAATAGTTATTATAATTTTATTTGAGTCTACATGCACCATGAAGTCATTCAATAAAGAATTAATCATTCTTGAAAAATTCAAGAGGGAGAGAAATGAAATGGTCACTCAAATTAAAAAATATTTTAAAGAAACATGTAAAAGAAACCAATATGTTTGTGATAGTCATGTAAAAGAAGACGCTAAAGAGGTAGACTCAACTTCTAAATTCAAACCGAACCGAGAAACTGAAGATGCTCAAGAGCAGGCAGAAAAAGCAGTAGTTTCAAATTTTGAAGGATCATTATCCACGGCTACATCAACTATTCCATCCGATGTGACATCATCTCTGTTTAAAGCATCTCCAAATCCACTCACTCTCGGTGATGATGATGATGAAAATTATGAGGAGAAGAGATTTAAAGCCATCATCTCCCATGAAATTGGAATGGGTAGACATGACATTGTTTGTAATGAAACTGAGGAGAGTCAAGCTGAGGTTGCTGATAAATATCTGAAAGAAGCAATACGCACAAAATGTAAGGAAGATAAAATAAGGGAACCTATGATAGAGACTGAAGGAAAATACAATAACACTAAGGTGACATAGCATGTGTTTGCATTATATCAACATCCACCAGTTGTGGATTAAGAAGCTACAGATTATGGATCTACAGTAGTTATCGACATGCCAGATGCAACCCAAATGGCTCATGTTGAGCACCACACTAATAAAAATGGTAATACCATGTTGGCGAAAACAAGGAGAATGAAAAAGTGTTTGCATGTTGTTCTCAACCAATTATGTTGGATAAATTTTTTGATATGATTTATGAAGTTGGAATCCATGCACATATAAAATATTTCAACACAAGGGAGCAACATCAAATAGACATACTCTCAAAGTTCCCCAAAGAATATTGGTAGGAAATTATGGTAGTTAATAAAATCCATGAAATTGCGCCATCAAGAAGAAGCAAACAATATATACTTAAACAGGTTGGAAAGACTAGTCACGGGTCTACAAACACAAGTGTAGATAGTAATGCAGAATGCCGCATCCATTTCAAATGATGATGAATATGATAATGGACCTATTGTTGTTGAGCCAGATGACATAGAAACTATTGCATCCACATGGTCAAGAAGTCCTACTGAGCAACTTACTGCAGATGGACAATATTTATGTTTCTCTAGAATTGAAGCCTTAGTAGCAATCATGTGGAAATCAAGGGTGAAGGCTCTTAAAATTCCTTCCAATGAAAAATCCTTGGAGGTTACTCTTAGGATTTAAATGAGCATACATAATAATGAGAAAACAAACATAATCGTAACATAACAACAACAACATTGAACACAACCATTTACCCTGAAAAACCCCATGAGGGGAAAAACCAACCAATGAAGATCTTCATTACATGGCCAAAACCAACCAACCAAGCCAAGTGATCTAGCCACCACTCACCTCAAGGCCGCATTACAATGGAGTGTGCCAAGCCTTTTATAGGCTTCATTACATGCAATACCTTGGTCAAATACCATGGGACACCAAATACCATAGGCCACCAAATACCATGGGACACCAAATACCACGGGCCACCAAATACCATGGGACACCAAATACTACTGGCCACTAAATACCATTTTCTTTGACTCGAACCAAGCTTAGCCTAATGACTCATTCACCGAGTCAAGGTTAACCTAACAATTACGATTAATAGAAAACTACTACAAGGCCTAGAGATACCCGAGGCTGACATCAGTTTAGATGTGCGTCATTTTTGTGACAACTACAACACATCCTTGAAATTTTTAGAATTAAAATGCACTCTCATTGAAGTTGTAAGATGGAAGCCATTTACAATAATATTGCTTGATGAAATTGATAAAGCTTACCTTGATATTTTCAAACTCCAAGCACTTAAGAATGGCCATCACTTTGATTTCCAAGTTTGAAGAGTATCTCTTAAAAATACCTCCAGTATTATGACATCCAATGTTGGATCCACAACCAATACAAAAGGTGGAAGTAATAGAATTGGATTCGCTTTTGGAGAAAAGGAGCATGAAGGCAGATATTCATCCTTAAAAACAATAGTCACAGAAGAATTGAAGGGTTATTTTCAAGACACCAGATATGATGAAATGATCAAAGAGCTACCCAAATCAAACATGTCCATGATGAGAGATCTTTGGCATCTTAATATTGTGCATCCCACAAGGATCCCAACAGTTGCAACAACTAATTGGATATGCATTGAGAGCTTGACCAAATTTTATACCACAAAATTGCAAGGTATCGTTATTTGTAGACGTAAGAATTTATAGCATTCAACGAATTTTTTTCTCGATGAATACTAAAAATTATGTCCTTAATGTGAAAAGCTGCATACACAATTATTCAAATCTACACCAATTCTGTCATGATTGATTATTAATCAATTGAGTATTGCAAATGCATTTCTTATGATTGAGAAACATAGTGGTAGTCAAGTTCCACAGTTGATCATAAATGGAATCCAAAATACAATATGGAAAGGAAATAATTACAAGTTGTATGGTTTGAGAAGCTTACAAGCATTACCACCTAAGGAGAAGAAATTCCAAAACAAAAGAGATAAAGGAAGTAATGTTCGTAATCGAGATCACATATCTCAAGTCATTCGCTTCAAAACAATCAAGAATAAAGACAATATCAACGACATTAGCTTTGGGGACAAAACTCCCTTTAAAGGGGGTGGAAATGTTACGTACACAAATAAGTAATATTAATAATAAATAAATCTAATATAATAATTAATTAAAAGACCAAAGGACATGTCCTTTACATTGAAAAGGCACGACGAGATTATATAAAAGTCCATGTATTGTAATATATATATATATATATAATCCAGTCTTGGATATTACATCAAAAGTATCTCTCTATTTTAACTAGTGTAAAGAAGAAAATCAACATTGCTAAAATAGGAACAAACTTTCATGAGCTCCATAGAGAAACATGGCACTAGACAATTCCTAAAACACCGTGGGATGAAAGAATTTGTCATCTCTATGATACAAAGAGGGTTGAAGACGAAAACCACTTTCTCATAGAACGTTCTGCATACATCCATATTATAGCACAATTTCAAAACATTTGCCACAATACTGACCTTCCTAACATTTTAACTCACCATAAGTATGGTGATTTATGAATGCTTCTCTTAAAGATTTTTGAGCATAGAAATAAAATTCTAAAGAAAAACAAGTAATTCCTTTTCTTTTTAAGGTCTGATAGACCAAAGTTGGTCTCAGTGGGCATTAATAACTAGCATCATCATCATTATACATGTCTAATTTTACATTGCATTGATTTCAACATTACCGTTATGTTTAATTTTAGTGGGTATTGATTTCAACATAAAATATTATGTATATTTTTATGATGCATTGTTTTTCTTTAATAAGAATGATTAAGGGGTGTTGTATTAAAAAAGCTTTGACAAGACAAAAGCAAGAGATACAAAGAAGAGGAATTTTTCCAACCTCTAATAGTGTTATCATCTTCTTGCTTGTGATCTTGGGAGACAAATCCCAATTGTTCCAAAAACATTTATTTTAATGTTTTAATATGTTTTGCAAGTGTATATCTTCACAAATTGGGAACATAACAAAATGCAAAAATAGTACATTAATTTTTAAGATGTTGAAATCCCCATAAACAAGGGATCCAATCGACTTTGATAGTCTAATCATCTTTCTTTGTTTGGATTTATTCCTCTTGTGAGAGGAGGAGAGGGACAAGTGATATCTGAACTTTTGGGAGAATGAACCCTTTTGAGAGGAGGGAATTCTTGATTTTCCTTGTCCTCTGAGACTATGAAGTTGGAGACTATTTCATCCAATCCTTCAGGAGATGGGGCATCTTGTACATGCCATGAATCTTTCCTGGAAGCTAACAGGATTGGATCAGAATCCCCCACTTCCTCCTTTTCTAGACCTGTTAGAGGGAGGATTATCGATCACTTTTCCCCTATTATTCATAGCTCTGAATCTTTGAGTTCTATGGGGGTTTCAAATTTGTTGTTGTTTTTTAAAGGACTCCTGCAAGATATGGAGCTGAGTTTGTGGGAGAAACTCTATGCTTGGGCTCCTTAGGTAAAGGATTTCGACGACGATTAGAAACTGTTTGGAACTTTGTCTCTTCAACTTTTGGGCCTTTAGTTGCTTGTTACTATTCTTTCATCTTGGGACAAATCTTGGAAAAATGTCCATATACATGGCTGACATAAAATGAATTTGAACGGAATTTGTTCATAATCCAATACTTGAATGTGGCTCTAGTTGTCAATATTAATTTTTAGGGCCTCTGGCAACCCTTTCTCCGGGTTAAATTCCATAGAGATTCAAGAACAAGATAATTACCCCCCTTTTGGTTCAACACTATCCAAAACACGACCCATCTTATTGGCAATGTTCTTAAGAGAAATTTGCCCCCAAAGATGAAGAGGGAGATTATGAAACCATACCCATACATGAGGAACTGTAATATAAGCTTTTGGTTAAAACCCAAGGACTAGGGAGCTAAGAACATTCATCTTGATCCCATAAAAAAGGTCTTGAGTAGAAAATAAGATCTCTCTCTTCTTTATTCAGGAAAATAAAAACAATGTAACGTCTACCATCAATAAAGAGATTTACCTGGCCCTACAAATTTTGGGTCCAATGCTCTACAATCTGGAGTTCCATTTCTTTTGGGCTTGGCTAAAGCCCCGTAAACGGATTTCTGATGAGCACTCTCTTGGAGAGGGTGAGATATTTCTTAAATGGATCTTTAGGAGAGAACTCTAGTGAAGGTATTTCATCAATATTCTTTACAATTTTTTTGGGGGCGAAACTTTGGACTTGTGTTTGGAGGATTAAGTGAGAGCCTTAAAGGCTTGGATCTCATCCAATTGAACCGTCCAGCCAACCCGCAAAAAATGACCCCTCCAATGTCTAGAAATAGTAGGGAAGCACGCCCCTCTACACAACTCTGTCACCAATATCTCCATGCAGGCAAAGAGTAGCATGGACGAGACACCAACATCACCATGTAGCAAGGGCTCTACATGGAACGACCCTTTAATTGTGGCTCTTGAATTGATTGAAAAAGATTGCAGGTGGTTGTACACTCACCTACAACACCGATGTCTTCCCCTAATACCACACAGGAAGCTTCAAGACACAATGGTGGATTCAAATGCAGGTTGCTTCAAGTATCTTATGTTGATGGCTAAACACAAGAAGCGGCTAGGGTTGAAATCCTAGTTGCATCTCTACATGGCTCGAATCATGAATCACACTCCGATTGTTATGATGCATTGTTTTGAACATCACTGTTTATGTCTATTTTATGGTGCATTAACTTAAATACAAATATTTATATACGATTTTATGGTACATTGATTTTAACATAAGTTTTTTTTATGTTTGTGTGATAGTTGTGTGCATAATGGTTAAAGATACCACTTAGGTGTTAGAATCTTCTTCTTACTTATATCATGATGAACGGTCCCTAATAGAAAATTATCAAATATGTATAAACATTATGGTATTTTGAAGAAATTCACCTACCAATTTATTATAAATTACTTTGAATAAATGCACCTAAAAACTTATTATACATTATTAACAACCATATCTACATCATGGAAAAATTTATATATTTAAAGTGCTATATCTTATAAGATTATTTTTAGGTACAAAAGAACTTGAGCATGACTAATATTTCGTATAAAGAGGCTTGAATATTTCCATCAAACAAACTTTATTTTAAATCTATATGTTCAAATTAGGATAATATACTCATTCCTCATACAACAACTTCACAATGTTGTTGTATGTAAACACATCTACAAATTAATCAAAGATTTATTTTGGTGTAATCACTAAAAATAGGTAAAAGGCATATTACTTTTTATCTCTTAGATTTTTTTAACCCTAAATCTATGAAAACATAGAAAATGATAGAATCTTTTGAAGTGAAAAACTGTTTTTTTTTAAATAATATTTTTTTCTTTTATTCACAAAGACATACACAAAGACATATATATATATATGATAATTATCCACACATATATATATGATAAGTATTCATATATATATGATAATTCTTCAAGTATATATATATTTGCATTCTTTTTTCAAATAGAAAAAGTTATAATTTGATATTTTCAGTAGAAAATCAAAGTTACATATAGAGTTTATGAGTCACTGATCTACTCTAACTACATATCCACAAAACAGACCCAAATCAAAAACATTCCAAAGCCAATAACATATGCCAAGCACCAAAAAATGAGGCAAATGTTCCCCTATCCCAAAAAAACCACAAGCAAAAGACTAAGCTAGAATTACAACCGGGAGGGAACAACTCTAGAAGATATACATAGTACCATTGTCTACAATGGTGTCAACAACCCACTCCTCAAAAAGATAAATCCATCCATAGGCCCAATGGCTTCCTTCGACAGTCTGTCAACATCCTTGTTATCCTCACGTAAGATGTGTTGAAAAGAGATATCTTCAAATCGAAGGATGAGGGCCTTAGTTTTCCGCAGCCAATGATATAGCAAGAGTGCCTGAATGTCATGTATACCAGTAGCCCAATCTATTATATATTTTGAGTCTCCCAGGATCTTGACGTGAGAGATACCTCTCCTGAGCGTGACCCAAAGCAATCCCCAAAGTGCAATCAATTCAAACTTTTTGATACTACCCGAGCCAACACCCAATTTCATACAAATCTTGTGATTTGGTTTAATATAAAGAATCATACCAACACCGCATATATTCTGCTTGGTTGCACCATCGAGAAATCCAAAGAAAACCCAGAATTTACCTCAAGATCCACAATGTTGCGGGTAGGCTTCTTCTTTTTAGGACTAGGAAACATACTCAAGTAAGATATGATTGTCATGCATACAACGAAAATGGAGGGGTATGCAGATTCAAAGATCACTTTATTTCTACATTTCTAAGTCTCCCAGATAGCAAATAATGGTAGAGTATTGTATTTCAATTTCCTCTGAAACCATCTAAATAGCCAGTCATCAAAACTGACTCCCGACCAGTCTTCATGAAACCACAACAACCTTTGTAAAACATACAAGATCTTCATAAAGAAAGGGCATTGTATAAATAAATGTGTAGTGTCCTCCGCATCAGCCTTACATAACATACACACATTTGGGCCAGTGAACCCCCTCTTCAGCAGACTTTCCCAGGTGAGGATTTTGTTTTCAAAGCATAACCATATAAAGCATATGAGTTTCGTTGGAACATTCCAAGACCAAATCAACTTGTGCCACCATTTGTGAATAGGTACATCATTCTTCAAAATAATGTACTCATATACCTTTTTAACTGTAAGAATGCCACTCGAATCCTGTTGATCCCACACAAGTCTATCCAAATCATTATTGAGGGATATGTCGGATATATGGAGGTTTTTGGTATATAAGTCCCATTCCTGCGCAAGGTCTCCCAGGATGCCCAGTTCTTCAGCAGATACTAGTGAGGGTTATCTCCATTCTTATAAATTTGCAATAAAACAACAAAATGTTTGTTGTGCAGCCAATCTAACATCCTAAGGGATAAATTGAAGTTTTCTGCCGCCCCCACATAAGGGTCAATTCCAATGTGTACCCTCACTCTATTGCCAATTTTCCAGCTCAATGTTCACATATATAAGGAAGCGTCGAAATAATACTTCTCCGGATTTGTGAAGCATTCCTAACATTTATATATGGAGTCCTCAATCACAGAACAACAGGGATAGATTTGGGGTATTTCGATCTAATAATGGTGCTCCACATACTACTATCAGTCAACTCTCTCCATAGAATCTTTTCTCTCATCGCTTCACTAAAACAATTGAGATGTAACAATCCCCAACCACTGTGTTTCTTTGGCCAGGACAATCTCTCCCATCTCGAAAGATGATTTTTTTTCTCATTTGGCTTACCTGCCCAAATGAAATGAAATTTGATGAATTGAATTCATGATAGACACAGTAAATTTCATAAGGTCAAGCCAAAAGATTGGGATACTTGTTAGTACAGCTTGTGCCAACACAAGTCTACCACCAATAGAAAGCCAGCGGAAAGTCCAATTTTTTAATCTTCCTAACAATTCTTTGTAGTAACCATCTCCAATCCTTATCTTTATAATTATTGGGTTTTATGAAAAAACCCAGATATTTGAAACCATGATTCAGATTGCTCATTTTATAAGGAAATAATCTTTCAATATCTACAAGGACTGAAGAATCAGAGGAATTAACCAAATTATTTGACTTTTGTGAACTGATATGCATACCTGAAGCTTTGCAAAAGACCTCAAAGATCTCCTTCATAGTAGTTCATTCAACAACCAAGGCCTCCCCAAAGATCAAAACATCATCTACAAAAAGTAGGTGAGTGATGGCAAAAGATCTGGTAACATTAAATCCTTTGATTTTAAGGGATCTCTTAGCTTCGTTGAGCAGCTTACTTAAGCCTTCAATAACAAGAAAGAATAGGAGTGGAGACAATGGGCAATCTTGTCGAATACCCCGATTGCTCGCGAAATGATGATTAGGAGAACCGTTTACAAGGATAGCATACAGAGGAGTAGTCACACAAGCTAATATCCAGCTTTCCATATCAACATGAATGCCAATTTGTAGTAAAATGAGTCTCAAAAATGACCAGTCAACACGATCATAAGCTTTTGTGAGGTCCATCTTCGAAATCAAAGTTTGAATATTCCTGGATTTAATAGAGTGAATACCTTCATGGTATACTCCCGCCACGTCGAGAATTTTTCTATTAAACAGAAAACCAAATTGCTCCATGGAAATGTGCTTAGCCAATATCGGCTTGATCCAGTTTGCAATGATTTTAGTGATGACTTTATACAAGAGATTGCATAATGAGATGGGGCGAAAGTAATTAAATTCCATCAGCTTATACTTGTTCTGAATACGTGTGATATAAGTGGAGTTAAGCTTAACCGGGATATAAGATTTCAGTTTAGTTTCCTCAACAACCTTCACGATATCCAATCCAAAGATCTCAAAGAAGTGTAGAAAAACCTGACGATCCAACTGTCAAGTCCAAGGCTCTTTTCTCTAATGAATTTTTTAGGACACCTCTGACTTCCTCTAGTGAAATTTCTTTACTTACCTCAACCACATTGACCTCCGAGAAGAACCTTGGAAAAAAATTAGTAATTCTTAATTGATCCATCAGGTTATTTGCAAGTTTCTATGTATAAATATCTTTAAAATAAGTAACAACAGAATGCATAATATCCTCCTTATCGCTTGTAAAGTGCCATCCACATCATGAATCTCTCAAATGGAATTTGTATTCCTCCTCTACGAAGCTATCCTGTGAAAAAATTTCGTGTTGTGGTCACCTTGAGCAACCCAGATGGCATGACTCTTGAGTCGCCAAATATTCTCTTGTTGTTTGAGGATCAACGCCCTTTTTTGTTCAAGTTGTAACATCTTCACCTTCCTACTGACAGAGAAAAGATCATCCCCTGTAGAATCCAATTTATGTAGTTGTTCTTCAATCTTGCCCAAATCCATACTTAAAGCCACCTCCTTCTCATTGTCCCACTTAATGACTTCAGTGCGTAAAAAGTGCAATTTGTTCAAAAGAAGATGAAATGAAGAATGGTGTTCCATGTGAGATAGACTAGCCCAATATTCCTTAATAAAATCACAAAACAAAGAATCTTCAAGCCAAGTGTTGTTGAATTTGAAGCGGTAGAAATTCTTACAAGCCTCAAAATCCAAATCAAGGACAATTGCCTTGTAATCAGAGATACATGTAGCTATACACCAAGATCTATATCTGCCCAATGGAGAGGCCAAGTTTTCGTTTCTAAGAAAGTGGTCGAGTCGCTTAGCTACCCCATATTTACCAACCTTTCCATTTGACCAAGTGGGCACAAGAGAAGCTGATATCACATCAATGAGACCTGTTTCTTCAAATAAATCCTTGAAATACAGACCCAAAGGATCATAAACATTCTTTAAGCCCCAAACTTCCATTTCCGACAAAGTCAAATTTAGATCGCCACCAAGGATGAGATTGGAATCAGCTAAGATATTTTGATTTTGAATGCGATCCCATAAAGCTTTCATGTTGTTAGTGTTAGAAAAACAGGATCACAGAGCAATAACAATAAACAGAAATGCAAATATAATCACACACACATTACAAGAGAGACACAGATATATCGTGGTTCACCCCAACTTGGGCTACGTCCACACTGAATTTGCCAGTCCTTATTATTATTACCGTCCAGCAAGGTGAAGGGATACAACCTGCAGCACAGCCACTGCACTTCCTCTTCACTGTCTCACAGTCTCTCTCCTGATCTTAGAGATCTTTACAATGCATAAAACCTAATACATCAACCCTAGCCGTATTACAATGTCTTTCTTTTATAGGGAAAATACAATGGGTGTACAGTCCTCCGGGGTGCATGGCTAAGACAATATCATCTATGAGACTGGAAGATCTAGCTCCACAACCAATAATCTCCCACTTGGAGACTGATCACATCAACTCCACCGCTACTGCACTTGCTGGACTTGGACTTAGCAAATTTCTCCTCTTCACCTCCATGCTAGAAGGCCAACTGAAACCAAGCAAGAACTCAGTTTCTCTCTGGTCACTACCTTTGTGAACATGTCTGCAGGATTCTGGCTAGTATGTATTTTTTCCAGCTTCAACAGTTCATCTTCCAGAACAGAGCGTATGAAATGGTACTTGAGCTGTATATGTTTAGTCCTGGAATGGAATGCTGAGTTCTTTGCAAGATGAATGGCACTCTGGCTATCACTATACAACCTGCTATCATTCTGCTTCTTACCCACTTCCTCCATAAACCTCTGTAACCAAATCATCTCTTTACTAGCCTCTGTAATAGCAACATACTCTGATTCCGTTGTTGAAAGTGCAACAACCTTCTGCAGTTTCAAAATCCAGCTTACTGCTGTTCCACCTACAATAAACACATACCCTGTGGTGCTCCTCTTGTTATCCTTATCACCTTCCATATCTGCATCAACATATCCCTGTAGAACAGTGTCTGAACATCCAAAACATAATGCCTGAGTGGTGGTACCTCTCAAATACCTGAGAATCCACTGTACTGCCCTCCAATGTTCTTTAACTGGATGGTTCATATATCTGCTCACAACTCCCACTGCATGTGCAATATATGGTTGTGTGCAGACCATGGCATACATCAAGCTGCCAACTGCTAATTGATAGGGAATATTGGACATGTAATTTGTCTCTTCATGTGTCTTGGGACACATTTCCTTACTTAGACTGAAGTGGCTGGCCAAAGGTGTACTAACTGGTTTTGCATTCTGCATTCTGAACCTCTCCAACACCTTTTGTATGTACTCACCCTGAGACAATGTCAATTTGCGATTTTTCCTGTCTCTTGCTATTCTCATACCAAGGATTTGCTTTGCAGGACCCAAATCCTTCATCTCAAATGAACTAGCTAGCTTCCTTTTGAGTACATTTATATCCTGCATGTTAGACCCTGCAACAAGCATGTCATCCACATACAATAACAAGATAATATATCTTTCATTGTCTAACTTCTTGAAATAAACACAATGGTCAGAATGACATCTACTATAACCTTGTTCTGTCATAAACCTGTCAAATTTTAAATACCACTGCCTTGGAGCTTGCTTCAAGCCATACAAACTCTTTTTCAACCTGCATACCAAGTTCTCCTTACCTTTGACCTCATACCCCTATGGTTGCGGCATATATATATCTTCTTCCAAATCCCCATGGAGAAAGACTGTTTTTACATCTAACTGTTCAAGATGCAAATTTTCTACCGCCACTAGACTTAAGATAGTCCTAATTGAAGTCATCTTAACAACAGGAGAAAACATTTCATCAAAATCAATACCTTTCTTCTGTGCAAACCCCTTTACAACAAGTCTGGCCTTGTACCGCTTCTTGCCTCCTTCTTCTTCCTTCAACCTGTAAATCCATTTGTTCTGCAATGCTCTTTTACCAGCAGGCAACTGAACCAGATCACAAGTCTGGTTTCCTACCAATGAGTCCATCTCCTCATTCATGCCTTGCTCCCACTTCTTTCTAGTTTCCACCTGCATTGCTTCTTCATAACATTCTGGTTCACCAGCATCAGTCATCAACAAATAATACATTGAAGGAGAGTATCGTTCAGGGAGTCTACTTAACCTGGTATATTTTCTTGTAGTTGCAGGAGTTTCAGGTACTTGCTGTTGTTCTTGATTTTCTGGCACCTTTGGAACTTCATTTTCTTGAATTTCATCAAGTATTGCGTACTTTGTGGTTTCCTTTTCCTGTTTCTTTCCCTGCAACTGATCTTTATACATGACCTTTTCATTGAATATCACATCTTTACTCCTGATGATTTTGTTATTTTCATAATCCCATAAGAGATAACCAAATTCATCAACCCCATATCCAATAAAGGTACATTTCTTGGATTTAGCTTCAAGCTTTGTTCTATTTTCTTTATCAATATGGACAAATGCTTCACAACCAAACGTTCTCAGAAATGAGTAGTTTACCTTTTTATCTGTCCATGCCTCCTCTGGAATACCACCATCAAAAGCACTTGAAGGTCCTCTCTTTATTAAATAAACAACAGTATTTACAGCATCCGCCCAAAACTGTAAGGGCAACCCTGTATGCAGTCTCATACACCTTGCATGCTCCATGATCGTTCTGTTCATCCTTTCTGACACACCATTTTCCTGTGGTGTTCCTGGGACTGTCTTCTCTCTACGAATCCCATGGTATGAACAGTAACTATCAAACTCCTTGCTGCAGTACTCACCTCCATTATAAGATCTGAGACACTTCAACCTTTTCCCTGTCTCATTCTCAACCAAAGCTTTCCACTTCTTAAAAGTAGTAAACACATCATATTTCTGTCTAATGCAATAAACTCAAGTTTTCCTAGTTGCATCATCAATAAATGTAACATAATAATGAGAGCCACCAAGAGATTGTACCTGAGCAGGTCCCTATACATCTGTATGCACTAGCTCTAACTTTTCATTCTTCTTCTGTTTCCCAACCCTGAGAAATATGACTCTCTTCTGTTTTCCATAAACATAGTTTTCACAGAATTCCAAACTTACCTGCTTCAAATCTGGTAGCAACTTCCTTGAGTGGAGAATCTGCATCCCCTTCTCACTCATGTGGCCAAGCCTATGATGCCACAATGTTGTATATGTTCCCGTGGAAGCTAAAGAGATAGAATGGTCAGTATTATGATGACATAAATACAACGTACCTATCCTATCTCCTTTTGATATCACCATTGATCATTTAGTGATCTTCCACCACTTGTCTCCAAATGTAGATAGATAGCCGCCATCTCCCAACTGTCCTGTTGAGATCAGATTTCTTTTCATAGCAGGAATATGCCTAACATCTTTCAACAGCCAGTCAATTCCATTCTTAACTTTTATCCATACCTTACCCATTCCAACAATTTTGCATGGCTCATCATCACCCAATAAAACATGTCCAAAATCACCAGGAACATACTCATGAAAGTATTTCCTATGGGGTGTAGCATGACATGAAGCTCCTGAATCTACTACCCAATAATCACTAGTATTATCTAATGCAAGAATCAAAGCATCTTGTAACACACCGCCTGCTACATTTGCTTCCTGGGTAGTTTCCTTCTGTGCATCTCCTTTCTTCTTTAGATATTTGCAGCCTTTCTTCAGATGTCATTTCTTTCCACAGTTCCAGCACTCTATTTTTCCCAGTCTGGACTTGGATCTACCCATTTTAGACTTGCCACGATTACCTTAGCTTTTTCCTCTCTCCTTTTGTCTTCCCCTGCTCTCCATGGTCAACGCATTACCTAATGTCTCATCTGTGTTTTTTCTTCGCATTTCCTCGCTAAGAATAACACCAATAACATCATCAAATTTCAAGGTGTTTGAACTAGAGACGAGTTACTTACAGCCATGACCAAGCTACTCCAACTTTCTGGCAATGAGCACAAGATTAGAAGAGCCCTAACCTCATCATCAAAGTCCACACTTACAGAACTTAGCTGATTTGTAACCGTATTAAATTTATTTAAATTATCAGTAACAAATCCACCTTCAGACATCTTCATATTAAATAAACGCTTCATTAGAAATACCTTGTTGGAGACCGAGGGTTTTTCATACAGCTTACCTAGTGCGCTCATCAAACCTTCCGTTGTCGTTTCTTTTGAGATATTGAAAGCCACCGATGAAGCCAGGCTTAGCCGTATTGTTCCCAGAGCCTTTTTGTCAAAAACCTCCCATTCTTCATCCTTCATGGCCACCGACTGCTTTGGTCTTCCTCCCAACGATAGGAATAGATCCTTCTGGTACAGATAGTCCTCCATTTGCATCTTCCATAACTGGAAGTTTTGGCCGTTAAACTTCTCGACCTTAAACTTTCCTTCTTCCGCCATTACTCCCACTCGAACTAGAAACCCTAGCTTCCTGCGGGTTTATCTGCCAAATAGACCTTTGGTTCTGATACCAATTGTTAGAAAAACAGGATCGCAAAGCAATAACAATAAACAAAAATGCAAATATAATCACACACACATTACAAGAAAGACACATATATATCGTGGTTCACCCCAACTTGGGCTATGTCCACACTGAATTTGTCAGTCCTTATTATTATTACCGTCCAGCAAGGTGAAGGGATACAACATGCAGCACAGCCGCTGCACTTCCTCTTCACTGTCTCACAGTCTCTCTCCTGATCTTAGATATCTTTACAATGCATAAAACCTAATACATCAACCCTAGCCGTATTACAATGTCTTTCTTTTATAGGGAAAATACAATGGATGTACAGTCCTCTGGGGTGCACGGCTAAGACAATATCATCTATGAGACTGGAAGATCTAGCTCCATAACCAACAGTTACAAGGGCCATAAGTATTTAAGATTCCAAAGACATGATCAATGCCTCTAAACTTCCCTTCAAGTTTGATACCTGCATGAGTTTGATAAGGACAAAAATCAGAGATCAGAAGGTTCCAGGCAACAAGTAAGCCCCCTGAAAGACCCTTGGCATCCAGACCACAACATCTCCTCCCAAGTTTCAATTTTAGGATAAAATCACATGCTGAAACCCTTGAATGCATAGTTTCTTGGAGAAAAACAACGTCTAGTCGGATTTGTTCCAATAATCTCCTAATGGCATCCCTTTTAGGTTGACTGCCCAGCCCCCGCACGTTAAAGGAAAAAATAATCATTTGGAAACTGAGTCAAGGCTTGCATCTACTATGAGAGGCCGAGAAGGAGAAATACATTCCAATACAGAAGAGATAGCAGTAAGGTCGGAAACTTTCGAATTTACCCATTTATCAACTCCCACAGAGGTTTTTGCTCTCGGATTTTTTTATTTTGCCCCACTTTTTCCTAATGGTAACATTTGAGTGCCTGATAGATCCAATGGGAATCACATTGCCAGAAGCCCCGATGTCAATTCCATAGATAAGAATGGGAGTTTTCTCCAAAGGAGCCTACAACACAGAGTTACCATCCCCCAAAGGCATCTCGTTTGATACACTAATGGAGCCTACATTGAAGGCAGAATTTCCAAGAGGGGGAGCATCATAATGAATCTGACGAGGCTGGGGGGAATACACAATAGGAGAGGAGGAAATATTAAAATCAAGGATTTTTGTAGGAGTGTCCGGGAGTGGCAAAAACTCATCCATGTTAACCCTTGAAGGGATCCAAGGGATAGAGGTGTTGGGAGGAACATCATCAATAAGGGTCCCAAGTTGTTGTAAAGGATCCTCAACAAGGGAAGGAAACAAACAACGATGAACCGAAGTAGGAGGAGGAGACGAACCAACCTGTAAATTGCTCTCAAGAAGTTTTAAAAAGTTTGATATTTCGGCAGATGAAAAGGATTTAAGGAGTAAGGGTAAAAAGATTTTGAACTTACCCATAAACTCTTTAGTCGAGATGTTGTCCGAAGGGAGAGGAAGAGTAATTTCCTAGTCCGATTGTTCCAAATTATTGCTGGAGGAGAATTTCGTCCGAGAGCCCGAGGGTAACCAACCTTCATTGTTGCACTCATGACTTAAATGTCCAACCATGTGACATATGAAACATCTGAAAGGGATGCGCCAGTAATCAAGTTGTTGAATGAAGGTACCTTCAGGCCATCTGACCTCAACTTTTGTCGGTAAACCCTCAGTGGAGTCAATTTCCACTAAAACCCTAGGGCACTTGTGGTTTGTGGCCATCAGGGTGGCTTCTTCTACAAGAATGAAGTGCCCAATAGAGTTGGCGACCCCCATAAAAGCCTGGAAATTCCAGCAGAACAACGGAAACTCCGGTAACAAAACCCATAAATGTTTCATTTTCAGTTTCTCCTTCCAAGGATTAAAAGAGGTATGCCACCTACACAGGACAAGTGAACCAATGCCCAAAACCCAAAATCTAGATAAAACTAGCTGGAGGTATTCCTGAGAAAGAAACTGAAAGTATATCCAACCATTAACAAGCATAATGCCCCTGGGAACATAATGGATAAGGGGTTTCCAAACCTTCGAAATACACTCGATGATTTCTGGGCGACTAGGTCAGGTGTATTCAAATCTCCCAATAAGTGCTCTCGATGACAAAATCTGAACCATATCCATGGTGACGTCTTTTTCGAAGACGCACAGAGCACGCTCCTTCCTTGACCGCTCTGTTTTTACACGACGATGAACTTGGGCCTTTTCATTTTTGAGACTTTGCCTACACCCCGAGCCACGAACAAATGCCTCACCAATGGAGTCTGATTTAGGGTTTGCCTTGATTGCCGAGATATTCGCCGAATTGGGAGAGAATCCCTTATGTGAAGTCGAGGGGCAAAATACAACATGGGTATTACGGTTTGTACGAACTTGGGCAGGCGAAAAAATAGGAGAAGCAAGACTACGGAATTTGGTCGCCACCTCATCACAGTTCATATCCAGTCTAGGGGAGCACGTGGTCGAAGACCTGACCATACTAAAAAAAAAAACACCCAGAGCAGACACACAATAGAAGACAATCACATCAACCCAGAGAACCACAAAACCCCCCAAAATAACAAGCAACAATAGACCCAAAACAGTAACACGATACAAAGGCAAGACTAATGAGTTTACTGCCAAAAAAAAAAACCAAAAATTCCCACTCTTTTTGACTTGGTTGGTACTAAATCATCCCAAGTGAATGACGAACTCGAAGTCTACAATAAACAAATAAATACCCCGTATCCGTTTCAAGTAGTCCCCAACAAACATCCATACCAAGAGCAAACATGGATTGAAAAGCGGTCCAGGTAACAAGGCGCCCTTCTATATATTTGCGTCCTCTCAAGCATGTGTATTTCCCATTTAATAGTGCATTCATTGTAAGGCTGGGATGCCTTAATGGACAACGGACAAATTCGTTGAGCCAAGTGGAAAATCGCATCGAGTACTGCATTTAAGGCCGAGATGAATGGCAGCTACCATTTTATTTAAAGAACCCGGTTGTGCTGAACAAGAGGTGCAGAAATTTATGCTTTATTTGAGGGCATTTGGTCTAGTGGTATGATTCTCGCTTAGGGTGCGAGAGGTCCCGAGTTCAATTCTCGGAATGCCCCTGTTCAATTCCCGAGTTCTTTGGGTCAAGTTCTTCAGGGAATCTGCATCTCCCTGTAAAATTGGTTCAAATTCTTCAGGGTTAAGCGAGGATCTGTATCTCCGTAAAATTGAAGATCAGTTGAAAAAGGTTATGTTTAATAAACGGAAAGAAACTTATATGGAAAAACTGCTTTCTACATGTCCTGAAATTTACCGTTTTCAAGGTTCCATTCAAAAAGATGGTTCCAGAACTCTCATAATCATCCTATTTACTAGTATTATTATAGGTTGAAGATAATTAATAACTGTAAACTCTGAGCATACAGTGGTTAATCATTATATCAATATTTTCGAAATTCCACTTTATCAAAATTTAGATTCTGGAATAAAAAAATTACTGGATATTTCAAAGTCTGCTAAAAAAGACATAAATTTTGTTGTTCCTTCTCAAAACAAGATTGCCAAAAGCCTTGGAGATTTATATCTTGTATTCAATGGTTTGCAGCATGCTTTTTGGCTTTCTCCTCAACCAGTTGTTGGAGGGGAAGATTAAGATTTTTCTTCCAAAGATTTATGATATTTATAAAATATATATAGTTTCGAAACATATATATATTTGTTTTTTATTAATATTATATTGAATCATTCAAGTGTTATAATCTTTTTTTTCAATACTGTAAAAATAGTAATTAATAAAATATAAAAATATAATTACAAATACCTCTCTCACATTGAAATGTATAAACACATATGATAACACAAGCAAGATTATGATATAATGAAGAAAGAAACCAAGAAAGATTATGATATAATGAACAAAGAAAGTTTCACTAGGTACTTAAAACTTGTGAGGAGGGTTGGTAAAGTGAAACTGTTTCAACAACAATGTAACATGTTCTTCCTCCTCCAAATTAATAATAAAAGTAAAAGGAAAATGTGTATTAGAGATGTTATTCACATTTTAAATATAAAAATTTAAATTGTGCATCAATTTTGTTTCCAAAATTTTATCTTCTAATTTAATAATAAAAGTAAAAGGAAAATCTGTATTAGAGATGTTATTCACATTTCAAATTTATATAATTTAAGTTTTAATTTTATGTAGAATTTTTTCCCTATTTAAGGGGATGAGGCTTTAGTTTAATCTTGTTATAAAAAGAAAAGGAAAATGTGTATTAAAGATGTTATTCACGTTTCAAATTTATATAATTTAAGTTTTAATTCTATGTGGAATTTTTTCCATATTTAAGGGGATGAGGCTTTAGTTTAATCTTGTTATAGGTTATTTTTTTAAAATTATTGAGAATGGTGTAATCTTTACATGTGGCTATGATAACCCCATATTATATCATTAATGTATGTCGCTAAGGCCAACTAATATGCATTTATGGTAATGCTAAGTTATGTTTAAGAATAATTTAGTGAGCACATAACCCTTCTTGAGGAGGAAACCCTACCTCTTGAATTGTGTACAAATACAAACACAAGAATCATTTGTAAATAATCATAGTGAGATATTGCTCTCTTTAATTAAAGTGTTGGAATTCTACGAGTACCAATACATTTGTGTTCTCTTGTTGTTGGTGTGGTCTCTGTGTTTGTTTCCTTAGCATGTTTATGCACTCTCTCGATATTGCTCCTTTTGATTAGTACTAACACAATTATTTGGTGGTATTGTTAGGTTTCTTCACACAAATTGTTATTTTCTCTACTTATTATAGGTTTTATGGTTCATTGGTGGCTCGTTGGTGGTCCCATTCTATCTCTCTCTATCTTATGGATCTCAACATAAATGTCATGAATCACAAAAGGGATAAGGTTGGATGCATTGCGAATCACTATCATACCAAAAGAGAAAATACTTTCTAAGCATCATACCCATTAGAAATTAATACCACCTTGAACTTTCCATCTTTTAATATCATCATTTTTAACAAGTAAGACCTCATGGAAAAATCCAAGAAATGCTTTGACATATTTGCGGACGGTATCCTTAGTAAATCTGTTAATGTAGACTAGTGCCATTCACCAAGGGGGAATTAAGTTATGCACTTATTAGCATAGAACTAGCGAATTTTCCAATGACATTGATGAAAACCAACTGAGATAACATCTTGGGATTTTTTAAGAACATCATTGATGAAGGGTGGTTCTTATTGTGTCAAAGGGTGATTTCCACTATGTATAATTTTGGGTAACACTAATAGTTTATGAAATGGGAAAAATAACATTCCTCTAATGTTGAAAAAAAAGTGTCAACGGAAAGAAGAAAATGAAGAAGAGAGTATGTGGCATGAACCTACAGTATGCTTGATTTTTCTTTCTAACTATGGGGGTTTCCCAACTTTGCTTTGGAACCTGAGGTCATGTGGAATTACCTTGCCTCAACTATAGGAGATTTGCCAACCTGCACCTACTACAACCATATTACTCCTCCACTTCAGGTTTCCCATAACTTCATGTTAATCTACAATATGTTAAATGCAACTAGGTCCAACACAACTAAGCTCATCCAATAGTAGTAGTGTGTCCAATCATAGCATTAAAACATCCCAACAATACTTTTGCTTAGCCAATATTTCATTAGTACTAAGCCAACACAATGCATTACAAAGATAACAACATTCATCTAAGTAAAGTAAGCAAAATACACATGTACAAGTGACACCCAAGGCAGATCCCTTAGCTTTGTTGATGGGAAGAATGTTACAAGATACAACAAAGGAGCACAACCAACTACCTACATCTCTTTTATAAATTACAATTACCAAAGGCACAATCGCTTACAAGAACTATCAATCCAACCCTTGAAGCAACTCTAGGCTTGCCTCCTGCAAGCCATCTTTTCTTCTTTTGTTCACTTAACCAATACCAATTCATTATTCTATGTCAACACTAGTCTTCTTATGGATTTGTGTTTTTTAATTCAAGCTTTAGCAAACAATATTTTCACAATTTAAGATTTTATTACCAACTTAATGTTCAACAACCCAATGCTTTATGTCACCCAATTCATGAGGTCCATAAAACTATAATCATTTTATCTATGATGAATTTAAATTTTATTAAACCCAATCTAATAGTAATATGTTTAAACGTTGTCCCAATGTTTATCTGCAAATTATGAAGCCACTTCGTTCCATGCTGGTAAAGCATACTTGACATCAATAAAGTAACTTCTGAGGCTTAAAGTTTTGTAAAGCATACTTGACATCCATAAAGTAACTTCTGAGGCTTAAAGTTCTGCATGGGCTCAAACTATATTGCTTGTGTCAATCCATTAGATATATAGTGCATAAACCTTACCACGAAAATTAAATTAAAGCTTTTAAAATGAAGGCTTTAAATAAAATTTTGATTTTTTATATTCATCACATTGACACTCATGTGCATTGACTTATGTACTTAATAGTTTATTCGTTTTAAAAAATTTGAATACAGTTTCTTATATGCTCTTTAGACTACTGATTTCTTTTACATGTTTTCAAGATAGCTGAAATGCTCCTTTTTTCCCTTGCTTTCACACCACCATTCATTTTAGCGCCTTATCAATTTCCAGTTGCTGTAAATGTTTTATTAAACATAAATATGTTTATTTTCTTTGTTAGGTACCAATGAGGAAAACTCAAAAGGAGAAGAATTTATGGTTTTTGATGGATAAGTGTACTGAGAATACAAAGCTTATGATTTAAATTTTGATGCAAATAAATTGTTTATGATACTTATGGTTTTAGTTTAGATGCAAATAAATTGTTCTTGGTATTATGAGAAAAAAAATATTTACTATGAATCATTATGTAGCCAGGTTATAAACTCTCGTGCTTTGCAAAAAGCTTGTGATTTCAGTTTTGATGCAAATCAATTGTTAGAAAGATCATGTATAAAGAAAAAAAATGTAATTACTATAATTTGTTGTGTAGTTAGGTTATAAATTTTGGTGTTTTGCAAATTTATATAAACATTTATGAATTTATTTTTCATTTTTATGTATATATGTTTTTCAAATTTCCATTTTAATTGAAAAAACATTTTCTCTTAAATCCTGTCAATCTTGCACTAATTAATTATTTTATTTTACTTCTTCATGTTTTTGAATATATACATTCCATTCTAGCTTATAAATATAATATAGAATTTTGGCTAACTTGATTTTTTGAAGCGAACTGGACGGATGAGCGCTAAGCAACTTCCTATTAGGGTTTCAATTCATTTTCAATTTTTCTAATTCTTGCTATCCTTTGCTTGTTTCTACTAATGAGATTAATCTCAATGGCAACTACGGGGGGAGGGAGTGGGGAACCCTCCCTCATCATGCATGATCTGGGTATGCCCAATGATCTAGACACTAGATTTGAGGCGGATCTAAAAGATGATGACAACACAATTGGAAAGGGAGGAGGGGGATGGGTGAAAGGTAACACTTTCAGATGTGTATTTAATAATATATATAGAACTTTGGCTAACTTGATTTTTTGGAGCGAACTGGTATGGATGAGCGTCGAGTGACTTCTTATTAGGGTTTCAATTCATTTTCGGTTTTGTTGATTCTTGTGATCCTTTGCTTGTTTCTACCGATGAGTTTCATCTCAATGGTAGCTGTAGGGGAAGGAGTGGGGATCCCTCCCTCATCATGCATGATTCAGGTATGCCCAATGATATAGACACTACATCTGAGGCGGATCTAAAAGACGATGACGACGGAGATGGAAAGGGAGGAGGGTGATGGGTGAACGATGGGTGAAAGGTAACACTTTCAAATGTGTGTGTGTGTGTGTGTGTGTGTGTTACATTGAAGTGATTACATTATATACATGCACACCCACGTAAGGTTGCATCCTTAATAAAAGGAGATGACCTTTGACCTACATAACTAATGATTATTTGACCTAATTAATAATTAATAATAGTAATATACATTTAGGTATATTACAAGTCATATTTCCCTGAAAATATTCATCCTCAAAGCTTGCATTAAAGAAGAGTGCTTGACTTAAACTTCATATTTTCTTAATTGAATGTGACTTCAGAGAGGTTGCTAAACTTGATGAGATACTTTTTGACAAACGAACTTTGTTCAATAACTTATCTCGAATAATAGTACCGTGATTCAATAGTCCTTGAAACAATTATTCACATTTCCATTAAAATGTATCCATGCATAAGATTATGTAGATTAAAAACGCAATGACTATAGGGAGTACCCTTCCAAGTTTCCAATTTGATATATTTTCATGATGAACTTGTGTCATCATGTTTATCTCTGATATTTTGCATGCTTTGGTATGTCACTATTTTCTAGCTAACATATGGCTTCCTTAGTGATGATCAATGGATCTTCAAACATTGTTGAATCTTTAGTTTCACTTATTATGGTATCCTTATCTGTAGTGGCAACTACTAAAAAATTACTTAATTCAATCAGCTTGGTTAAGGTGTATTCATTTGTAGTTTCAACCTCTACTTTTGAGATTGAAGCGCCCTTATGTTTTACATTTTTTATTTCATTAATTCGTGTTTGATTACGATTTTTTGAACGATTTATTTCCATGTCTTTACCTGACAAGATCTTCTCCAACTGTCTCTTGGCATCCTTTTGTTCTTGTGATTCTTGATCACATTGATTTGTGACATCCTTCATATTGTCTATATCTTCGTGTGTCGAAGAATATTCTGGATTTTCATATTCTACAACATCGTGATTAAGATGATTTTTATTGTCTTCATCATTATACTCTTCTACATATTTATCTTCTTCACATTTGTTATTGGCATCAACTTCATATTCATTAATGTTTTGTGCTTCACAATCATAATTTTTGAGGTCTTCATCTTCTTTATAGTCATCATCGACATCATGTTCATCAATATCTTGTGTATATGTATCTTTGTTTATGTTATTGTCATTCTCATGAAACTCTTCATCATCTCCATTTTGATCTTCCATACTCTGGACTTTATTCTTGTCCTCTACATCTCTCTTTTCATTGACATCGCTATCATCTTCCTTATAATGTTCTTGGCTTAGGTTTGGAATCCTAGCATGGCTTTTGATTCGTCTTTGCTCTATAGTTTCAGTAGACATTTTTATAGATTTTACAACTGGACCATTTATGCAATTCATTTATGTTGCTTGCAAGAAGCTGCACACAAGAGTGACATAATCTTTATTAATTTTTTGTACATATGCATATTTATGACCTAGCATCCTATTTGGAGCATCGCGCTTGGACATTGGTTCTTGTCCTTCCTTGTATCCGATGGTGCAATTCTTCGGTGAGGGGGAATATAAGGAATCGATTGGTATGATTTTTTGTTTTTATTTTGTCCTGATGTTAAGTCCCCAAATGTTTTACTATGGACCAATCCATTATTAAGGAATTCAATGGTCTAAATTCACTTGTACAAATTAAAGAAGAATAGTAAAGTAGTGAATTGGGGTCATGAGGCACTATGGAAAACCAAGGTCCAAGGGAAAAATTTATGGAGCAAGGAATCATTCTCTCCTAAAAATCAATTTTATTAATATTTTGAGATAATAAAGTGAAACTAAATCCTATCCATCAGATCATAAAGTGAAGGTGAGATTTAATCTCAACCATTGATCACAGTGGAGATCTAGGGATTTGGATTTAGGGTAAACTCAAGATTATAAAAGGCATCCAAGGGAGAGGAGAAGACACACAAGATACACACAAAGAGATTGAGATAGTGAGATCTCATTGATTGGGTGAACATGGAATTTCATCCAAGTGTGGAGAAGGGTGAAGAATGACTTTCATCCAAGTGTGGAGAAGGGTGAAGAATGACTTTCATCCAAGTGTGGGAAGAAAAAGGAGGATTTTTTTATTTCTAGTCTAAACCAAGGAGAGAAAACAATAATTCGGGAAGCAATAGGGCAGTTGTACCAGCCAAGGTAGAAAAGTAGATTTTTGCAGGGACGTTGTATAGACTGTATAGATAGGTCGTTTGGACAGGCCATATAGTCACACATGCTTATTGTAAGGATTCGTACAATCATACAAATTAGGTTGTACAGAAATCTGTAAGGTCGTATGGAAAGACCATATGAATCCATATAACCACATGATTTGTATAGTCCATACAGTTGGATGTCCATGACAACAAAAAAGAGGAATTTTCTGGGTTTTTGCTACATACTTCTAGGGCATATTTGCAGAAGAAGTATTTTCTTTTGAGGGAAGATTTTGCCAGGTTTCTTGTGTACTTTTATCAGGGCCATTTTCCAAGTAAGGGATGCCTTGTAAGCTTGGAATATTTTAATGAAAAGCTTATTTTGAAGGGAGAAAAATTATGCATGTGTTATTGATATGTTTTGTACATTGCTTCTGTTATTTATTTCTCTTAATAGATCTTAGAAGTATAAAATAATCAGTGAGCTGAAAATTAATTTTTAAGCAAGGAAAATCACTAGGAATTGTTTTATCTAGTGTTGGGGTTACAAAATTAACAATAAGGTTATGGGGATCTTTGGCAACTCGACTGGTCAAATCTAATGCCAACAAATCAAACATAACAAGTACATGACTAAAATATTTAAACGTGAAAGCGTAACTGTGAAATATGCATTCGTACTCGTATCTATCCCCGAAAAGAGAAGGGAGTGGATAGAGTAGGGCTAGTGTCCCATGATGGGTGGAGGAGAGGGATTAGAAAGAAGGATTAGGAAAACCAAGAACATAGAGTGTTAACATTTCCACTTACCCAAGCTAATCACTAAGAACTTCCTAATAGCTTTGCTTACTCCAAGTCATGTCCTCCCCTCCCCATACGTTGTTGTTGTAAGTATGTGTTTTGTATAGATTCTAATCTATGCACAATATCATATGCCCACACCTTGTCACTCAACTATTCCTAGGTTCTTGGTTTAGATTTCAATATAAAAGATCATTTTTTCTAACAATTTCAGTATTATTCGTCTTTGTCATGCTTAATATTGCTTGTAGGATTCTATCAATAGGAGACTATTCACATAAAATATGTTTTGATTATGTTTTTCATTCTTTAGTCGACCACTTGCTATTTTATAGGAGTAGGAATACCTAGGTAGTCACCAATAGCTTCATTGTGAGAAATAATGAATGGTTTTCATGGAACTAGATGATGTAGCACATTTGAATATTATCAGTTAATTTTGAATATTACGAGTCAATATAGAGTACTTTGGATGATTTATATTTCAAGTAGAAGTTTATTAGAGAGCTAAAAAACATAGGTAAATAATCAATAAATAAAAGCAAAGTAGGATATGAAATGAACTATGCACCTGCTTATGAGGATCAACTAGCGTTGTTGCGATCACATTAAGTTATGTTGTTGTTAATCCTTAAAAATCCTATTGCATTTGATGCTATTACAAAGAAATTGGTTAAAATTCCAACAATTGCAAATTCTTATTGTCCACAAACTGTAGATATCCCCTTATAGGATTATAGCTATAATTGTAGCTCATAAAATATTCATAATTTGCAAAATTAACAACCAATATTTCTAACACTACAAAGTTTGCAAATTGTACAAGATTTATAGGAGCTTGTAAATATATAGTGTGTACCAACCAGCCAATCTTAATCCTCTACAACTTGGATTCGAGTAAGAAATGTCTTCACAAATATTATTTTTTTTAAAATGGAACCATATGTTTCATTTGTTGATGGGTAAATATCTTGTTATTTGAGGGGCGTTAGTAACATCTTTGTCTAGGTTCCTCCAAATCATGGTAAAACTTATACACAATGAAATTTGTGTGTGGAATGAAAGAGCAACGAATTAAATACAACAAAGTGAAGTTCAGACCACCAATGGAAGACCTAATTACAAATCATCCCATTTTCTACATATTAGGTATGAGAAAAGTGCAAAACTTGTGTGGTTTACTACTTTCACAATTAAATATCTGTTGTTTATTATTATTATTTTTCTTTCAAATTAATCTTGTGTTTAAGCCCGAAAGTCCTTAATATTGACGTTTTGGTTTTGCATGCCTCATGTTGCTATTATTTTTCCTCTTTTATGCTTTGTGGTGATTTGCTAGTGTTTTGGTGGTTGGCTTTGATCTATGGTAAGCTATTCTATGCCAACTTGATGTTGAAATGACGTTGAATTGAAAGGGACTTATAAGTGGAGTAATTATTTCTTTCAGTTGGATTTTGACACTCTAGTCTTAGTTTTATTCATTGTTGTGTTAGAGTTGTATTAAAACCTTAAACTCTTGTAGAGGTTTAGGTTTAACAAACTGCATCTGCTGGAATTTGAATATGTTATGCATTTTGTTGATGTGCATAGTGGTAGTAGATATGGTTTTTTTGAAATCCAAATAGCTATAAACTTGGCATATTGTAGTTGAATTTATTTTGGGGGGAAGGGGGAGAATCTAGAGTATTAATTGGTTGTTCTATTAGCAAGAAATATTGAGCTTGGGTTGGATGTGATTCCACGTTAGTCATTATTTTTGGCATTGGGGGAGAGGGAATCTAGAGTGCTATTTGGTTGTTCTATTAGCAAGAAATATTGAGCATGGTTGGATGTGATTCATGGTAGTCATTATCTTCATATTGGGTAGTGACAATATAATTAATATTATTGTCTTGATGTTTCTCTTTATTTCATGCAATTGGTTTTATTTTTCTTTCAATACTTTTAAATTCAGATAACTTTATGATTATGTTTATCAAAAGGTTGTTTTAAGTTTTATTCCTTAGGTTGGTTTCCAATAGCTCGTAGGTGTTCTTTAGTTTTTTTGCATGTAGTGGCTTTAAGTCCATTTGTGATAATATTGAATTGATTCTTAAACAATTGTTAAGTTTTAGGTTTAAGTCATTTGGTTTGCATAGTGTTGTTTTCCTTGGTCCGATGGAGTGCTGCAACGACAACTATGGGGGGGGGGGGGAGTGGGAGCATAGGTCTCGGGCTCCATTCGGGGGGGCATAGCCGCATAGGTCCTGAGATCCATTCCGAGGGGGGGCATAGGTCTCGACATCCATTTCAGGGGGGGTGGACTACCCTTGATTCCCAGGGATGGAATAACAAGGTAGTGTTAACAAATTTTTTAAAAATAGTGTCGTTTGCTTAAATTGCAATTCAATTAATTTAACCATTTCACACCTTTCTCTATATATAAAACCTATTCTTGTAAATTTCTTGTAAATGCTAAGTGCTTGTGTGGTTTTGCATCAAAATTGATATCATAATTCCAAAAATTAGCTTTATCTAGTCCATTGAACACTACATCCACGTTGTTGGTTGGTCTGATTTTTTAAAGTGTCATAGTCCTTGAAAATGCTCTAGACTAGATTTCATGTTGGTCATTGTTTCAACCACAGTTATTAGAGGGATATTCTAACCTTAGTTTTCTAGGTTCCAAGTATTATAAGGATTTGAAGGCAGAGGTTATATTAGTTTGTTCATATAGATTTAAGTTTAATGCACTTCATCTTTTGAAATATGATGATGCTATTATTTTTTTAGGTATATTATCACTGTTGATTTGGTTTCTTTGAAATCCAAATATCTCTAAAATCCATATCTTGTAGTTGAAAAATATTTCACTTGTGGCTAAACTCAAAGGCAAGGGATCATGTTTGCTCACAAACATTTATTTTGTATCACTTGATTGATGAATTCAATGTGGCCTTCTGCACCTTGCCCTATATATAAACTTTGTTTTTTTTAATATGGAGTGCTTGTGTGGTTTTGCATTGAATTCACATTCATAATTGTGCAAATGAGTTTTGACAATTCAGTTGATTTCTAATTGTATCTTCCTACTTGCCCTAATTTTTCCTCAATACATGATCATTGTCGTCAAGGTGTCTTGCTTCAATTGCATTGTTGTATGTCTCTATTAAAAATATAGAGCCTAGACTTGGCAGTTTCGCAAGGATTCTTCTCAAGCCTAGTGGAAAATACAAAGTCCATACTTGACGGTTTTGCAAGGATTTTTCTCAAGCCCAGTAAAAACCTTTCTCCCAATGAGTCCATTTTACATGTTTTATAGTTTACTACATGGATGGTGAAAATATCTATTGTGATACTAAACTAGAGAAGGGTGCTTAGAGTTGCTTTAATTCTAGTATGCTTGTGAATTCACTATTGTCCTTATGCTATGAAATATTTGTATCTTAGTTCATTTTCATTCATGGTGTTTGTTGTCTCATCTTGGATTGCATTTTAATTTTGGAGGGCATGTGATGTTTGTATTTATAAAAGAAATTTCCTTGTTTTATGGTAAGTTTATATCCATGCTTTGATACAATTGCATAGTTTTTTTTTTAAAAATTCATGTAAGAATTATCATTTGGTGGGCCATTATTGTTGATGCATTTTACTTATGGGTTTCTGTTGGTGTCAAAGTCTCTATGCTTGTACTTGAGTGTTATTGTTTCTATGGGAATTGAAACACTATATCTTGTTTGTTTTGATGAAATAACATATTTCTTTCTATTTTTTTTGTGATAATGGTAGTTTAGTGGATGGTCCTTGTAGTTGATGCCTTTTGCCTATGTTTTATTGTGTCAAAAATTGGTGTCCAATTAAGCTCTACAATTACAAAAGCTTATGTAAGAATTCTTATGCACAATGTTTCCTGCTGGAACAATGTTGTTTGAAGGATTAATATCATTGTGTAACCATGTATTCATGTTTACCTATAGGCATCATAGTGATATAGTTGTATGGTTTTTAATTCATTTTGTAGTTATTGCATACTACTTGTGGATTTTCTTTCGTGTCACAATGCCTACATAGATGCAAGTATATGTGGTTATCTCTACTTTCATGGAATATCATACTATTATTGTTATTGTCAAAATATCTATTTCATAATATGGATTTTGGATATCAGAAAGGGTTAAGTTCAAAAATGATGGCATTGCTTTGTATTAATGGTTTTGAATATCTCAAGAATAATGTACTCATATCTTGCTTGCTCATATACATTAATTTCATATCACTCCATTGATAAATTCAATGTGACCTTTTGCACTTTGCCCTATATACAAACTATCTTTTTTTTTTTTTTGAATGTGGAGTGCTTGTGTGGTTTTGCATTGAATTCTTGTTGATAATTGTGAAAATTAGCTTTGGATAGTTGATTGAACTCTAATTGTAGCTTGTTGCTTTCCCTAACTTCTTGTCAATATATGGTTTGTCTTTGAGGTGTCTTGCTTCAAAACATTATTGTTCGTAAACTCTAACTTGGCATATTTGCAAGGATTCTTCTCAAGCCTAGTGGAAGCATTGCTCTTGATGACTCTATTTTTCTTGGTCCATACTTAACTACATATATGGTAAAAATGTCCATTGTGATAAGGATTTGAAGGAGGGTATTGATACTCACTTGAATTCTAGTATTCTTTTGAATTCGTTATTGCCCATTTGTTTTGAAATATGTGTATCCTAATTCATTTTCATTCATGATATTTGTGGCCTTGTTCTAGAATGCCTTTAAATTCTAGAGAGCTTGTGATCTTTGTATTTACAAAAAAGAATTGCTTTATTCTATGATAAACTTGCACTTATGTTTTAATGTAATTAATAGTTATTTTATTTTTGCAAAAGCAGTTTAGTTTGGTGGATAGTTCTTACAGTTAATGCCTTCCACTAATGGGTTTCCTTTGGTATCAAATCCTACACGCTTGTACCTAGGTGCCTTTATTTTTATGGGAATAAAAAAATCGTATCTTGTTTATTTTGATGTACAGTAGCATTTTTCTTTATGTTTTTGTGATAACAGTGGTTTAGTGGATGGTCATTGTAGTTATTGTTTTTTTCCTATGATTTTCTTTCATCTCAAAAGATAATGTCTAGTATAACCTTGCATTTACAAGATCTTGTGTAAGAATTCTTATGCACAACCTATTCTAATAGAATTGTGTTATCGGTAGGATTATTATCACTATGCAACCATACATTCACGTTTACATGTAAGAATCGTAACCACATTGTTGTATGGGTTTTATTCACTGTTATAGTTATTGCATATTGATTGTGGTTTTTCTTTGATATCAATGGATTCATAGCCACAAACATGAGTTTATCTCTATAGAAATAAAAAAGACATATCTTTGCTTTCCTGGAATAGCTTAGTTATTGTGAATGTCAAAACATTTTCAAATATAGATTTTGGATATAAAAAAGGCCCAAGTTTAAAATGATGTCATTGGTTTGCATCATGTGAAAAGAAAAATTAATTGTAGTTACTATGAATCTCTATGTAGCGAGGCTACAAACTGTGGTGCTTTGCAAAAAGCTTGTAACTTCAATTTTGATGCAAATCAATTGCTAAAAAGATCATGTAAAAATAAAAAATTACTATTTTTACTATGAATCCAATTTCCATTTTAACTAAAAAACACTTTCTCATAAATCTCTTGTATCAAGGTTGCGCTAACTAACTATTGTATTTTACTTTTGAATGCTTTCTCAAGACATATATTGTGAAGAACCTAAAATAATTAATTAATGAAAACACGAGATAGCATAAATAACATAACTCATAATCACTTTTATATTGATCGCAGGCCACTTCGAGGGGGCAACCTCCTTTGAGCAAGCTCAATACAAATAACTTCACGGTACTTTCAATGGTCTCAACACAAACTTATATACTAATTCTAGGCACCAATACCATGGGTCAATACCATGTGTGAATACAAACCATATCCCAATAAAAAATATGGATCAACAATTACTACGAGATGACTTACAAAGCATATGCGTCCAACAACACTAATACAAACTATGGATCAACAAATACTATAGGACGACTTACAAAGCATATGAGTCCAACAACAATATACCAACAAGGTAAATAGAAGGGTTGATATGGGTTCCTAACATCCCCTCTCCCTTAGAAAAAGCTTTGTCCTCAAAGCTTTAGATGTGGAAATTGATGCAGAATTTGAAGGAGTGGTTCCCCTTTAGCATCCTCGGGTTGCATTCCGGCCCATTGACGCCTTTTGAGTTTTAGGGAGGATTGCTTGGAAGGCTGTAGATGAAGAAGGACCAAATCATCTACGTGAAAAGTGCGCTCAGAATGGTGCCGATCGGCTTCTTGTTTGAGTCAAATTCTTTCCATGTGAAGATTGTCCTGTAGAATGAGAAGAATCTGATCGCAGTTTTGAAGAACCGAGTCAATTTCCTGCACTTGGGAGCTGTTGAGCATGTATGGAAGAAGAAATGGTGGTGCCTATCCATAAACTACTGCATATGGTGTCTTTTTAGATGCGGTATTGTACCACTGGAGCACTTCTAGGAATTCCATAAAAATAGCTATCCAAATCTATGTAGGGATGGGCAAGGGTTCGAGCAGTCTCAAAAGGAGTGTCGTTTAACCCTTGTTGACCTAGAAAGTATCACAGTCAACCACCATCTGGTGAATTTTCATTTTCAGTTCCTTCCAAAAGAAGTTACATTGTTCTCAGTCATAGGTTTTGAGGAACCCAGAGTGCCCTGCCAATGAAGGAGCATGGAGTTCATAAAAGAGATAGCCCTGTTGAACATATTGCAACCAATTTGGAACAAGCACAGAAATAGATGTAAGAGAAAATGGGTCATCAAATTTGCGAGAAGGAGCATCTGCCACCATATCATCCTTACCCTTCTTGTAAGTGATCGCATAGTCATAACCCATGAGTTGGATAACCCATTTCCGGTGTGCTGGGGAGGAGACCCGTTGTTCCAGAAAATGTTCCAGACTCTGGAGATCAATCTTGATGCATAAATAATTCCCTAATAGGGATGGCTTCCACTTCTGTACTGCATGCAAAATAGCCATCATCTCCTGCTGATATGTAGATGTGGCGAAATGCTTACCGGAAAGGTCGCTTGAAGGCGGCAAGTCCACTGGTGCAACAAAGACACCTGCATATCTATCCAAGGAAGTAGTGGAGACTGTTGGTGGGTGCATCTGAATGGAATGGAGCTGAGCGATGACACCATGTGAATTCTTCTTAAGGATCTTTTCCAGGCGATGTGAACTGATGATGCAGAGAGATCCTGGTTGTAAGCCCATAAATTTGTGTTTTGTCCCATTGACTGAAAACTGCATCCAAAGTTCAGCAAAATCCCATAAGATGGGGCCAAGTGTACGTAACCATTGAACACCCAAAATCACATCACATCCGCGTAAGGACAAGGAAAACATGTTAGAGCGCAGGTTATAATATTCCAGAGAGATAAGCACATTGTGACACTTTCCCTTGCAGGGTAAGGTGCCCCCATTGGCAACCATGACTTCAAAGTTGGAGCAAGGATGGACAAAACAATCATCTTGTTTGGCGATCCGAGGGTCAATGAAGTTATGAGTGCTACCAAAATTGATGAGTATTGCAAGGGGAAGCTTCTTGAAGTAACCCCTGACCCGCAGTGTTTGGGGGGTGGTGACGTCAGATAAAGCATTGAGAGATATCTCTGGGTGGTCTTCCTGAGATGGGGGGTCAATAGGAGGCTCCTGAATGTCGACCAGATCATCCGGTGTATCTGGAGCTTCTTCACCAACTTCAGAGGCGGGCAGAGAATCCACATCCAAGAGATAGAGCTTTTGTTGAACACATCTATGTCCCCGAGTGAATTTCTCATCACAATTATAACAAAGCCCTTTTTCTCTATGTGCCTGCATCTCTGTTTCAGACAAATGCTTGATAGGAGTTGGTTGAGCAGTTGGCGGAATGGGGGGTCCTTGAGAACCCATATTTTGGAAGGGAACAAAAGTGGTTTTGGAGCGTTGTTGGGCAACAATCTTGTCTTCTTCCAACTTAGCCAACCCGGGAGCTTTCATCATTGTGTTGGGACATAACATTTTGACCTCTGGGCGGATTTCATCCTTAAAACTGCTGATAAAACAACTCCTGTAGAAGTCATCAGACAATCCTTCTATGTGGTTGGCTAGTTTCTCAAATTTTGTCTGAAACTCTCTCACAATGCCAATTTGACGAAGTTTCGTGAGTGCTCTAGTGAAGTCATCAAAAGCACTAGGACCAAATTGTTGCAAAAGGAGTTGGAAAAAAACTGTCCATTTTGGCTCGTCATGAACCTTGATGTACCAACGGTACCATTGAAGGGCTTCATGTTCCAAATGAAAGGATGCAAGTGGAACTTTTGGACATCAAAAGTATTATGCAGACTGAAATATTGTTATGCACAATAGATCCATCCAGTTGGATCAGTGCCATTGAAGTGAGGAAAATCAAGCTTTGGACCACGGAAATTGCTGGAAGAAGAGAACCCATTCTTTGATGAATACTCGGACTGTCGATTGTTGTTCATGGCTGAATGCTCAAGATGGAGGCTGAGAATTTTTTCATCCAGATCCTAGAGTTTGGCTTGGATGGCTGCAAGTGCTTCCTCCATGGTTTTTTTCTCCTACGCAGGTGACAACCATAACCAAGAGTTTTTTTTTTGGGGGGGGGGGTAATGGATAGAAAAACAAAAATAAAAGCTTATTTAGTAAAGGGAAATTTGTATTTGGGAAAAACTCTGATGGGTAATTGGGGTTTGACTAGGTTTTGGACACTGTCGAAAGGACAGGAAAGCAGAAAAGGGGGATTTCAGAAGCGGGGTGAAAGAATGAGAAAATTTGGCAAAGAGGGACAAAGAAACAAAATTAGGAAAGGAACTATGTGGTAAAATTTGAAGGTGATCGGGTGAAAATCGAAGAAGTTATGGAAAACCCTAAAAATAGACAAATGTGAGATTTTAGGTGTTTGGAAGTGGAATTTGGGATAAGGTCCTCATGAATGAAATATGAAGAATGGGATTGTAGGGGTGTCAGAGAAGTTTCAAGGGAAACAGAGTTAAAACAAGGGAGATATGGCGGAAAAATAGTTTTTTTTTTTTCCAGAAATGGATTTGCAACGGCACGGAAGGGATCGTCAATGGATGGATCTGAAACGGCACCGAATGGATCGAAAACAGCTAGATCTGAAATGGCGGCTAGAGCTGGAACAACTTTAAGAATAGATCTGAAATGGCTGGATCTAGAACAGCTTTTCATAATGGATCTGAAACGGCATGGAAGTGATCAGCAACAGTTCAGCTGAAAATAGATATGGACCCCATGTATGTTCGTCTTCTTAACAGTTCAGGTGTTTCGCTCGGCCACCAATGTTGTTTGACGACTTGCGTATTGGGGCAGTGCCCCTCACTCCACGGCTCAGGTAAAACTGATAACCGCTTTGCCACAAATGACAGCTCTTGGTTTACCTCACGGGTGGGAACTAGTCAATCAGGTAGGGGTCATTGCCCTTTCCGCTGGAAGGTCCTCTCAATGGGCCAGTTAATTTGGGGTTCCTATGGTACTCCTCACAATGAGTTTTAGGGCTTAGGCCCAATTTCTTCCCATAGTTAAGCGGATAGGGATTATTCCCAGATCCGAACTTGCAACAGATGCGAAAAAAAAAATTGGTAGAAATTCCACCCAACGAGCCCAAGAAAGTGCTCTGATACCAGATGTGAAGAACCTGCAATAATTAATTAATGAAAACACGAGATAGTAGAAATAACATAACTCAGAATCACTTTTATATTGATCGTAGGCCACTTCGAGGCGGCAACCTCCTTTGAGCAAGCTCAATACAAATAACTTCACGGTACCTTCAATGGTCTCAACAAAAACTTATATACTAATTCTAGGCGCCAATACCATGGGTCAATACCATGTGTCAATACAAACCATGGCCCAATACAAAATATGGATCAACAATTACTACGGGACGACCTACAAAGCATATGCATCCAACAAAAATAATACAAACTATGGATCAACAAATACTACAGGACGACTTACAAAGCATATGCGTCCAACAACAATATACTAACAAGGTAAATAGAAGGGTTGATATGGGTTCCTAACATATATATACATAAATGCAATATAGAACCTTGGCTTCGAATATTTGTGCTAGAAGTAACAATCCCTGAGGTCATGACAGTATGTTTGAGATTCTGCATATAGTTGTGGATTGATTGCAAAAGATTTTGATCAATCACTACAACATTGAATTAATATGCCCATTTAGGGTTATGGTCAATTAACTTAAATGACTCTCTTGAAATGGAATCTATGTTTTCTCAATGGGTTTATTTGCTTTCAGAACCAGTTTCACCATGTAGAAGTAATTTTTCATTAAAGAGAAACAACATTTCAGATAACTCATAGATTTCATGGTGTGGGTGTGGCTTTGTTCTTTTATACTATCAATTACATAGGTTAAATAAATATTCTTCCATCTCAAGCAAGTTTCCATAATCTCTCAATACTATACTTCTTTGAAACTTCAAACTTCCATGCATTTTTAACATTAATATTAAAACATATTGCTACCCTGCAATCGTTTATTTATTCAATTAATTATAGCTTTTTAACATGGGCATTCCACATGAGCATAATGGTTTTTGGTATTCTTTTATTCATGAAAATCGCGGCCATGAAGACTGAAATAAAATCCTTTTTTTATCGATGTCCTCTTCAAACACACAAATATTCAGCCTCATTTGTTCAACCAGCTGCCGACTGTCTAACATGCTAAATTCCACTCTAAGGCATGCTAAAATAAAAAAATATAATAATCACCAAATTTAATATTTTGAACGTCAGTCAGGATGGCCAAGGGGTCTAAGGCGCCAGACTCAAGTTCTGGTCTTCGAAAGAGGGCGTGGGTTCAAACCCCATTCTGACATAGCGAAATATATTTCAATTTTACGAAATATTTGATTAAGTATTTAATTATTTTAATTACGAATTTAACTAATGATTCTTAGGATAAATTACTTTAAATACGAATTTAACTAATGATAATTAGGATATAGTTATGAATTTAACAAGACGAAACTATTTAGTACAGTGGTCTGATGCTCGCATGGTGCACGAAAGGTACCGAGTTCAACTTTTATTCACGTTTTCCAATTATGAATTTAATGACCTTATGGTGCAAAAGGTCTTGACTTAAATTCTCGGAATGCCCCTATTAGTTCACAAAAATAAACTAGCTTTTTCTCTTTTGTACTTTACAAGATAGACAAAATGCAAACAAAACCCTAATTTACCTTGTTTAAGGTGCACATGAGCAACGCCAAATAAGAAATTGAAAGATTTGACCAACATCCACCAAGAAAAGAGTAAGAGAGAGCTCTTAGGTCTTCCCTTAGTCATGAGTTATAACAACCATTCTTTGAATCAACCTTGAGAGATAGCCAAAACCCTAGAAATTCATCATCCAACCATTCATCACAGGAGAAAAGTGCCAAAGAGAGAGGTGTGCATATCTTAGAAGCTCCAATGGACCAAGATGAAAAGAATAAGATCATATTTGAACCCTTGTCTTGTTTACAAACGAGAGCTAGGAACCTATATTTATATGAGGCATCCTAGTCGTTTTGAGTTTTAGAGCCTACCTTTCTAAAAGATAAAATAACTTAAATTAGGGTTTGTCACCCACAATTCGGTGACTAAACCACAAAAAATTAAAAATAATGATAAAATGATACAATTGTCTTCAAACAAGTGGAATGTTGAGTCGGAGGAGGACGCCATGTCCAAACTAAACCCAACAATGTAGAAGATCCCTCAATGTCCTCCCCTTTAGCAAGGTAGGGCCTTCTTCTAGAGGATGACGTCATCATGAATTTTGCACATGGAGACCAAGAGGAGGGGTAGTACATGAAAATATAAGGTCCAAGTCAACATAAATGAGGTGTGCTAAGGCGAGTATGACAACCCTTACACATGTAATCACCTTTTACATAGCATAAACATAAGTGTGGATAGGAGCTCCTAAGTCATGTCTCCTAGTGGGTCCACCCCATGAAGCACCAGAGCACCAACCCAAGGCATAATTCCCAACATGATGGGTGACTTCTTCCCATCAACTGGTAGTCAATGAAGATACTAATCCAATACTCCTTGAATTGAAAACCAAGAGGACCTGCCGTAACGAAACCAGGGGTCTTGAGCCCCTATGGACCAACACTTTTACATAAACAAGCCCATACTTGGTTGTTTACAATGGAAAAAGATCCCTTCAGTCTAGTATATTTTGAAAGGCACGTTGTAGAAAATCTGAGGCATAACAAGACCAAATAATTACATTCCTTATCCTCTAAAACATTTCGCCTCCATATAACATATGAACCCTATGATCCCTAGAACTTGACCACTATATATTATAACATATATAACTTTTAACCATAATACTATAACCAACATAACTCCTATAAACCCTTATATTTACAAACTTTAATTCTTATCTCTTATAAAAACTATTAACCCTTAACCCTATAACCCCTTATTCCTAATAAACCCTAACCCTTACAACCCCTAACCACTTAAATACCTATAATCCCTACAGCCCTTAAATCCTTACCCTTAATACCCATATAACCTTAACACGCATAACATCTATGATCCTTATTCCCTAATATTTATAATCTAAAACACATAACCCCTATAAACATTATTATTATAACCCCTAACCTAAATAAACGTGAATACTTGACCTATGTAAATAATAATATTATAACCTCTAACTAGTCACTAAAATTCTAAATAGATATGAACCCTAACCCTATGACAATCCATGTAAATCCTATAAGCCCATCTCCCTGTAACGTTGAATGCCCATGATTCCTATCTTCTAATCCTTATAACTCGGTTACTCGTAAAATCATTTACTTATTTTTGCACCTCACCCTTGATGCTTAAAATCACTAAACTTTTAGCTATAATAATATGTAACCTCAAATCTTTCAATGTTATAACCATTATAACCCCTATAGAACTTATAACCATTTGCCCATAACCCTATAAACCTTAACCCGTATAGCCCAAATTACTTTTAACATCAAACCTTACATTTATAACCTTTAACCCTAGTAACCTCCTATCACTTTAATCCATAAATGTATAACCCTCTTACAAATACTCACAAATATATCACCTATTCGTTATAACCATCAAACTTTATCTCCCCTATCAATCTTAACCATTGAAATTCCTAGCCCGTATAACATCTAACAACTACTCCCTACTCCCTAGCCCATATAATTGTTAACCCTTACGAATCAAAATCCATACAACCACTAACACCCATAAACCATTGCTTCTATAAACCTCAATCATTATCCCCTACTTAACCTAAACCTTAACCTCTATATCCCTCAACCCTTATAAACCCTCATCCTATCCATTACATCACCTAACCTTTGTAACCTATAAGACATATATCCTATAATCCTTAATATAACCTCTAAACCTTTTAACTCTTATTGCTTATAACCCATAATTTAAATTACCCCTCATTAGTGTAACCTTTATCACAAAAACAGTCCAACCTAATATTTATAACCCAAGCTTTATAAAGCATAAATATTAACCCCTATAAATCCTAACCCACATTATCATTACCCAATATAACCCTTATCACTTAATCCTTATAGCCCATAAATAATCTAATCCTTCTAACCCTTATTTACTACCCTTATAAATCCTAACCTCTAACACTAGTAAGTGCTTAACGTGACTACAACGATTAACACTCAAACCTTATAACTTCTATAATTTTAACATTTGTAATCCTTAACCACACACTATTATAACCCCTAACCTACTGAAAATACAAATTCACAACCATTAACTCCTAATCATTTACCTATATATAACACATAATTTTTATCTTCTAAAATCACTAACCCCTATGACACTTAATCATTAACCGTTATCATCCTTAACTCTTATAACCTCTAGCACCTACAATATCTAGCACTAATAACCTTATTCCTTAAAACATCTACTTGTATAACACATATAAATCCTTATAATTTTAGGATCCTTAACCCTTTGACTATTGTCTTATATGATCTCTATCCCTACAATTCCTATAGCACCTAATCCCTAATGGTGAAATTGTAAATGGCATAACATATAACCCATATAAACCTTTCAATATCTCACTCATGTTAACTCATCAAATCTAGCACTCAACCCCTAGCCCCTATAACCCTTAGCATTTAACCCATATACTTTATAAAGTTGTAAACCTAACTTCTACAACTTAATTAACTATCAAACCTTAACATATAACCCTAAAACTTCTAACACTTAGTCCCTATAGCCTCAAAACAATAATCCTTATAATAACTAACTCGCTGAAACACTACAAATTAACCCCAAAAACCTTTATAAACTATTACACCTATAATCATGTATAATTGAAACATCTAGCATGAATGTCCTCTAATCTCTTTAACTACTAATCCCTTGCCCCTATAACTCGTAACTGTTATAACCCCTAATTCATATAACCCCAAATCCATAGAATCCCCAACTTGGGCTAACCATTATATAGTATAAACTTTATAACCACTAACCCTTATCAAAAATAATCCCTATACATCGTAATGCATTAATGGTACAACCCCTATAACCTATATTATTGCTAACCAATAATCCATATATCCTCAAACCTCTAACCCCAATATCCTCTAACCATTAACATTTATCCCCCAACTCCCATAACTCTCAATTCCTAACCCTTATCTATATAACCTTAATCTATAGTTCTTATAATCATTAAGCTAACTTATCTAGTATCCTTTAAAACCTAATATCTATAGAATATAACAGCTAACCCATTTACCTTGTATAATCTTCAAAGTGACAGATTGTCGTATTAATCTAATTCATGAATTAATGGTCACCACAATGGAATTCATTTATCATGATTGTTTTGGCCACTCAAGCATTTGCACATCCACTTGTTTGGCCATAGTATAGTGTGTACATGGGATATGATACATGAGGGGGGCAATGAAACCAAAATTGAGAAAAAGTACCACAACAGTTTCTCTCCTAAGGACACATTGAGTAAGCAAAACATTGCATAATATATAAGATGTAGGGGAGACATGCAAAATGTTGAATCCTACTAGGGTGGAGTCCTATTGAATGAGGCCATATTTTGAGATAAAAGTGGAGAGGAGACTCAGCCTCAACTTAAGCAACAAAAGTGGAACCAACTAGAATTACATATAATGTGTGGTGCAAGGAAGGAGAGAAATAAATTATGGAAAAAACCAAAAGGTGCAATGGGAAGATGAACGAAGGTATAAGGTTTACCAGGAAAATTGAGGGGAAAAAAAGAGGATGTCAAAATTAAGGGCGATGAAATGACCAAGGAGTAGTTTGGGCTTGCCAAAAGAAGGAGACACATAGCATGACCACCATGATGGAAGGGGAAAAGGAAGGAAAGGTTCCTTCTCGAGTGGACAAGGTGAGAAAGAAGGTCCAAGTAAAAACCTATGATGGGGAAGATGAGTGAAGGAGATATTCCAAAAAAGAGAGGAAGCCATGGATGGGGATATCCATGAAAATGTATTTGAGGGAAGTAGAAAGTTGATGAAAGCTCAAGCATGGGATAAGAAAAAGAGATAGGTGGAGAAAATTATGAATAAACAAGGGTGATCAGAGTAAGTGATGAAGGAATTCTTGCTAAAGTAGGAACAAGTGTTCCTTGATATATTCAAAGGGATAGGATGAATCCAGATTTAAAAGTTAGAATTGATTGCCCAACTTGAATTTGTCATTTCATGCATGAAAGATCTTATCATCCAATTTGAATGTCGAGTAAGGTTGTATGTTAAAATAGGCATGAAATGTCAATGGTTAGATGTCCACACGAGTCTTTTATAATGGTGTAGTGTAGGTTTAAGGAAATGTTTGAGGTATGGTCATGGGAACACTCACATTGATATCCCCAAAGACCATGATCAATTAGATACGTTGAATATACATGTTCCTAATGGTTTGTGTCAAGGGTTGTATGTAAAATTATCTTGAAGGAGCCATGAAAGTTTCGTGATAGCCTTAACAAAAACCAATTATTTCTTTCATGTTGAAAGTAGGTCTCAGAATACCTCCATGTTAACCTTGGTTCATGTTTTAAAAATGAAGAAAGTGACCTATATGCAATATGAAATGTTAGAACTACTCTTGTCTTGGTCAATGCCTATGAAAAGTTTTGCAATATGAAAGTAGCATTTTAGAGATCCTAGTCTTAGTCAATGTCTCGATTGTTTTTATTTCAATGGAAATAATGTATTATAGTTGTACTTTATTTTCCTAAGTGCAAGTGTCATTTTGTATGAGCAATGGTGATAAATGAGATGATTGTTGGGCAGGATTGGTGTTTAACTTGTGGTTTTTAATAGTAAGGCATTCTACTTGAGTTTTCATTGTATCAGCTCACGAATATCCGAGTTCTAATTTTGAAGCCTTTTTGTGTTATTGGAGGATTGAAAAAAATCAGTAACATTTATGATTGTTGGCACATTGTTGGAAAAAAAAACTGATAGCATTAATGGCATTAGTTGATATAATTCAAACAAAAAAATTTAATTTAATTCATTGTATATTAAGATGGAAATTAAAATTAAAAATTTTTGTAGTAAAATTGTTGTTGGGAAACCAAAAAATTATAATTTATTTTTTAAAAATCACAAACCTTTGCGAAGAGTTGCACCTTGCTTGAAAGCTTGGTCAAGGGTCTAGCCACTCACACTGAGAAAAAAATGAGTTGTTGCAATTTTTTTCCTATTTATATTTTTTTAAAAGAGATTGATTGAGCTCTATAGATCAATTCAGCCCTAGAGCTCGATCAAGGTTTTATTTAACCCAAGCAATTACCCACCATTTTGTTAGAAAAACATGATCGCAGAAGATGGGATACGTCCACACAAAAATTTCCAGTCCTTATTATTATACCATCCTACAAATGAAGGGATACAACCTGTTGCAAATCCGCTACAAATTCCTCTTCACTCTCTCACAATCTCTCTCACACAATCATAGAGAATTTACAATGCTACAATACTCATTTGTATTACAGTTCCTTCCTTTTAAAGAGTGATTACCATGGGAAATACTATGGAACACCCAATACCATGGGCCCATAAATCACCCATTATTGACCAAGGCATGACTATGAATTTACAACATTTTACAAGGCATTTTTTCCGAAATTTTCGTTGCGGGGGTGCTACCCCCAAACCTCCATTGGAGGAGGCTCCCAAACTAGTTGTCACGCCCCTGAACCCTCCATGGAGACTATTTTTGGGGGGGAATCCCCCCCAAGCCCCCCCAAATCCCCCCAACATGGCCCAGGATCCGGACACGACTGAAACATGACCTCTGAATAAGGAAGATCAGTCTCTACAACCAACACATTTTTTGTTGATTGAGGGATTATTCAAGCACTTGATTGAGCTCTTAATTGGTCGATCGAGGGCTTAAAAATACCTCGATCAAGGTTTGGGAAAACCCAATCTCCTCAACCTTCGTTGAAAAAAAGTGTTACACAACTTCATGGATTGAACCATAACAACCATGGGAAGGTTAACAAAGATGAATATGAACGACACCATAAGGATGTGCAAAGGACATAAAGCAACATAAATATGAACAAGAGCATGAGCATGATGAAAGAGGATGAAAGAAACTTGATCTTTAAATTAGCAAAAGTAGATTAAGAAAAAGAAATACCGTATATTGGTGCTAAGATCATTGAGAAGAATGGAAATCATGATGTTAAGAGGATGCTTGGGGATGAAGATATTACATTCATGATGAAAACAAATCTAGTGGTGCAAGTTGTTTATCGTGCACATTCGATGATAAGAATATAATATTGGAGGAGATGATGGAGAAGATTCTCACAATTGCATGTAAGGAAGGAAGGTTGGGAGATTAGTGCATTGTAAGGTTTCATGATCCTTGGAGTGAAATGAAAGAAAATAATCACTAGTAAATGGTGAAATAGACAAGAGTTTGTGGCATAATTGATGCCATTAAGGGATATGAGGAGTACAACATGTGGGACCCTATTATACCCACACAACATTAAGGAGTGTGTTTCTTGAGTTAATGGCCTAAGAAGAAGAGGAATTTCATTTTTAGTTTAGAATTGGAGTAAAAACACAAGGAATTGTGTCAATTAGTTGAAAAGGATCCATCCTACTCCATGAAGAGTTTTAGTCCAATAGAGAAAAGGCTCAATGAGCCATGAGAAGGTTGCCAAAATAAAATACAAAACTTGGAGTGGTATCAAATATGGAGTTGGAGGAGGAACCAAAGAGACATAAATTTTCTTTTGTGCATGTCTAAGTGGCATGTGCATTGAGTGGGAAACAACAACATTTAGCGTCAACTCAAGGTTGCACTTCTCTTTTACCTAGAGAATCTAACTCATGAGTGTATCCATAACCATTGAGATGAGTCAAGCTCTAGGGTGACATCATCACCTTGTGGCTCCAAAATTACCATCCATCATCAATTAGAACAAACATCCCTAATCCATTTCATAGGCATGATGGGATTGGGTGACACTAATTGACTAGCTTATGAAAATCTTTCTTAACCACTGGATATTTTCCACTCAATCCAATGGCCCACATTTTTCCAAGTATCATTTTTTTTGGTTGGAATGTATGTATTTTTAGATGGGACTACCCAAATTAACCTTCATATGAAAATTGCAAATTTATTATGGCTAGGTTGATTTACTTGGTGGCATTTGACAAACATATTTGATGGTTGATTGAGAGCCCACTTGGCATTAGCTTAAGGTCCAAGTTTATTTTCATAATTATGGGGGTCATTAAAATTAATGACGGGGAATATTTTAATATTATTACACAAGTTTAGAGGGATCATTATTCAGGCTCCTCACAAAGATGAAGTGGAAGAAGATGAGGACAAAGAAGAAAATGATAAAGGAGTAGTAAGAGGAGGTGGTTACAACATGAAAGAAAGAGAATATACAACCAAGAAAATTATGACAACAAGGTAGAGGCAATCAAGTTCATAGATGATTTCTATTCTTGTGAATTTATCATGAATTATAAGCTTGTTTGAGACAAAACCAACAAAAAATTTCTCATTTTTAACATTTTAATGAAGGTTTTCATCCTTGTTTAGTTGTTCCAGAAGTAGAATATCCCATAGAGGCATTTATTTGTGATTTTTTAAAACCTTAAAATTAATACAAAGAGTTGGTTATGAAGAATTAATGTTTCCTTGTTTTCACTTACAGCTTTAGAGGCCTCTACAACTAGTGGCATATTTCCTCAAATTTATATTTTTTCCCAAACACTATTGTTTTCTCTTTCCGTATTTGCAACATGTCCCTACAACAAATTAACTCTGAGAAGGAGAGACCATGATCCTTTAATCCTCTTTTTAAGCATAATCTATGCATTTAGAAATGGAGATAAAATGTTATTTTATAGCATAAGATAAACATCATTTATATTCGTCCTCTTTCTAATGAAGTTCTAGGCATAAATTCATTAGAATTTTGAGTGCTCAACATCATTCCAAATATAGCTCCTCCATGCCCCCATGGGTTTTGAAGGTTTCTAAATAAATCCAAAGCCTCAGAACACTTTAAACGGACTAGAACCATACCCTCTTTGCATTTTTGCTTTGTCAAATTCTAGTATCAACAAAGTTTTCCAAACCATTTTGGACAACACATATACTTGCCAATTGTTTTTATATATGAAGAAGATATTACTATTATTAATATCTATCTCCATTTTGAGCATGTGTTAAATCATGAAAAAAAGAGATAAAGGTATTCTTAATATGTGTGAAAATGTTATATTTAGTGTTGTTGGTTAATTCCTTCTTATTCCTCACTTCCCATCTCATAATTATTCCTCCCTTTTCTTCAAAAGGCTAATTTACATGGGAGTACCTTTCATTTGAAAAGGTCTTTTCATATTCCATTGAATTAGTTAACACAAACATGTTTGTAACAAGTGGCATTCATCGTAGATGTTAAATGGATCCATATGTATTGTATTGTGACAACAATGACTTTCATATTAATTTTAATGTATTAATTTTTTTCTTTTCAAAGTTAGAAATAATCTACAATATCTAGGAATATCAATTTAGGCTTTATTGATAAAGTATTAAGACCTTGGTGTGCATTTGCATCATTGTGTGTAAAAAAAACATGATCTAAAATAACTCGTTAGTGGGCCATAAGGAGGTAGAATTCCACTCATAACTGATGCCTTTAGGTATTTAGTCATTAACTTGTTTTCTTACATCCAAGGAAGATGAGCTCTTAGCTAATCAAAATTAATTTAAGGTCATAGTCTAGGACCAAAAAGTGGTTTCAACCTTGATAATATATACAAGAAATCCAATATCTTGTACTATAATCGTTGGTGCTACAATAATGGGGTCATGTGCTTTCAAGTAGCATGCATTGATTTCAACATTGTTTTTTTATGTATACTTATACAATGCATTGATATCAATGTGAATAATTGTGTTTATTTTCACATACATTGATTTTATGATAATCAACTCCCAAAAGATCACTTACAATAATTTCATGTATGACAATAATAGCTTGGAGGAAGTGACTCCATATAAATATCTTAGAATCGATCTTCATCATAAGCTTAAGTGGGACTATAGCATTAAGAAAATGATTAATGGAGGATGGAAAGCTTATTATGAACTTGAAAATAGTTGTAAGTCTGCAAACCTTTGGGATAGGAAGAAACTCATCTTTGAGACTCCCGTCACAATTTTATCGTATATGGTTGTGAAGTTTGGGGCTACAACATCTCCAGAGAATATTGGATAAGGATAGAGAAAATACAAATGTTCCTTATAACATATAATCTCAAAATTAAAGGTAATACACCCTATCATATCCTCCTCGTAGAAGTGAGTATCTCCCTAATTGAGAGCATGTTTATGACTAGGTACCTAATGTACAAGAACAAGATAAAAACATGGGAGATAAGATTGCTTCATACTCTAGTCAAAACCACCTGCGACTTAAGCAAGGTTGGCATAAAGATGCCAAGGGTTAAACCATTGGGGAGTTGAGGAAGATGCCACTCTATACAATATCGATAATATTAAAAGTATTATTACATCTAAATTTAAGGAAAAGATGTGGTGCAATAAAGAGTTAGAGGATAAGAGAAAATTAAGAATTATAAGGAGGTGATCAACCACTACAACAAAATACCCTTTTGGCGGCGGTTTTGATAAACCACCCCAAAAAGTTTTTTTAGGTCTTTGGGGGCGGTTCTTCAAAACCCCCCCTCAAAAGTCCCTAAAATTGGACTTTTGGGGGCGGTTTTTAAAAAAACTCCATCAAAAGTCCAATTGTCAGGCCCAAAGTCCAATTCTTAACACTTTGGGGGCGGTTGGTTAAAAACGCCCCCCGAAAGTCCAATTTTCAATACTTTTGGGGGCGGTTGTGGAAACTCCCCCCCAAAAGTCTTGACCCCCTAAAAGTGGCTTGCAGCGGTTTTGCTAAAACCCCCCCCCAAAAACGTTTTTAAAGGTATTTGGTGGCGGTCCTTAAAACCCCCCATCAAAAGTCCTTAGAATTTGACTTTTAGGGGTGGTCCTTAAGAACCCCCCTCAAAAGTCCTTAGAATTTGACTTCTGGGGGCGGTCCTTAGGAACCCGCCTCAAAAATCCTTAGAATTTGATGGTTGGGGGCAGTTTTTAAAAAAAACCCCAAAAGTCCAAAAGTCCAACAGGACTTTTGTGGAGGGTTTGGAAAGACCCCCCCGAAAAGTCTTGTTGGACTTTTGGTCTTTTGGGGGGGGTTTGGAAAGATCCCCCAAAAGTCTTGTTGGAATTTTGGACTTTTGGGGGGGGGGGTTTGGAGATCTACACCCTCAGAATATTTTTATCATCATCCTATGAGCTGTGGCAGGCATTTTCCTAAGGCCAGTTAGGCAAATTCTACCATACTTGGACAATTTTTTATCTTCTCCTAAGCTTGGTCTAATTTCCCTAAACCACTATTTTGGTAGGTCCATAAATTCTTCTTCAGGGTGATCTCTTTGGACGAACTGAGACCATGGTTGAGTAGACAAAACAACAGCCTACAATAGCCCCATGTGTTGCTGGCATTTTCTTCAACACACAATTTGTGTCGGGCATCCACTCAGGGCTACTTGGACCCCATGCTTGGGTTCAAAATTGGTTTTTTGGGGATAGAGTCTTATAATGCTGCCAAATACTGCTCGCATGTCAAAAAAGATGGACCCCTCTAATAGTGGAAGGTGATTCCAAGATCATTCTCCACATGGCTGCTGAGATGCACTGTGGCAAATCAAGTTCCAAAGTGGTGTCGTCGTGGCGGTTCGAAGGCTCTATCTTCCTTGTTGGGTGTAGCGATTTCCTTCTCCCATGTCAAGCTAATCTGCTGGCCAACCATGGGATTAGTGTTCACATGGCTGCCTACTCTTATACGTGGGATGATTTGACAAAAGCAGTTTTTCGGGATAGCTGCCAAGACATGATGGTTTTTCGTGCGAGAAGACATCATGCTGATGATAATCGGGACACGTAACTCTTGCAGTTGTCTGCATATTCAACCTTTAACTATTGTCTTTTGCAGTTGTCCACATCGACCTTTAACTCTTGTCTTTTCATCCTCCTTCGTAGTTCTCAATCAGTCTTTTCACCCCCCTTCATAGTTCTCGATTAGTTCGATGGGGGAAATGACGGAAGAAAATCAAAGCAAGCGTCACTCCCTGTACCTCCTTTAGTTATTAAGAGTTATTAAGATGTACCCGATTCATCATAACAATCGGTGGTAGGTGAGAATATATGGAGGCTCAAGGTGGCAACCGTGATCGTCATTGCTGGTTTTCTGCATGCATGCAAGTTTTGGTAATCTGGTTGATTATGGAGCAAGCCTCTGGTGATAGGATGAAGGAGCCGCAAGATACTAACTGTCGTCCTGAGGTTGGAGATAATTCTAGTCGCAATAGGAAGAGAGGGCGTGGGGATTCTCCGGGGGAGCCAGGTGGTGGTATGTCTCGTGCCTCTCAGCGGACGTGTAGGGAGGCAACTTCCTTCGCTCTTAACATCCCATTAGAAATCCAGAGGGACATCAATGACTATGAACAACAATGGTGGGATCGTCTGAGTAGGGAAACCCTAGTGGGGGAGCGTAAACAGTTGGAGAATTGGATCATTGATCCTAGAAACACGGCTGGGTGCGTTAGTATTTACGAGCACATGGTTGCGTTGTTTTGGATGATGAAAAAATTGGTTGGATATGCCATTCGCGATAGGCATCCTCTTAGAGATGACAATGCGCAACTTCTCTTTGAAGAGTCTTGCATGATTCACCGGAAGCTGGATTTCCTTCTTTCTACCATGGGGCTTCAACCTCCTCCATGCACTGCTTCTTCTTCCATCTTTCACCATTCGGGGAGTTCTCTAGAAGCTCCTTATATAGTTCACTAATGTCTGGGTGGGTGGGTGTTTATTTGGGGGGTCTGGGGCTAGCTGGTTTAGCATTTATCTTATGTATCATTGGTTATGAAGCTGGGGTGTCTATTATGCTGGGTGTGTATATTTATGCTCTTTGGCCTACTAGCCTATGGGAAGAAAGTATTTGGTTCTGTGGTTTTTGGTAATTCTGTGGTTTTTTGTCTGTTTGGGTAGAAGGTTCGTCTCGGTTACTACGGCAATAGCAGCCTTCAGATGTGCCACGAGGGTGTGTGTCTGTTTTGATGAACAGTTTGGAGCTTCGACCAGATTGCTCCTTTTGTAATTCCTCCTTTTAATATAATGCAAAATCCATTTACTTCCCCCAAGAAAAGGCTACTTGGAATGGTGTTTAGTATTCCCAAAGGATTATTCTTCCATATCATAGTCATTATAAGTGTATTTTTGTGTTTTAAGTAACTGTAAGTACTGTTCTCTGCTTTTAAAAAGTTGATTTCTGATGAGGTATGTGTTCAAGTAAAAGTTAATATTTTTTGATAATGCATGATGCTAAGAATGTATCTGCTAATGCATACTTTAACCATTCCTTTGACAAAAAGACATACTTTAACCATTCCTTTGAATTTGTCATAGGACTCTTTGTAAAATTACCTAGGGTAATGTGATAAATTTGAATATTAGTTTAAATTGGATTGAAAACGACTCTTCATAATGGATTATGATGATATGAACATATAACTAAGAATGTTGGGTTTGATATGATTTACATTATAACACAGATCCATATTCTTGGAGAATTATGTTATGATATGATTGTGAGTTTTTGCTAGATGAAAGTCGAGATTGCAGACGTATGTATTCTTCTTTTCACTGGTTGATTTCTGAGTGTCTATGTTGATTTAAAATTTGAAACCTCTGTGTACGATCTATGTAATTGAATGCGTCCTTAATGAAATGGTTTTTTCTTTAAGATTGAATGTCAGTCCAAATGCGTTTCAATGGCTTGCAATGCGCCTTCATCGTAGAAATGTTGAGTTAAAACGGAGTGTGTTTCTGTATTTGAATCTTTCGAGAAATCCATTGATCAAAATATGTATGTCATTATTGGTTGGGATAGAGCCATGATTGTAGAATGTTGCAATTATTGGTAATGAGCGAGTGAATTGATTAAGAGGACAGGCCGAATGTGTCCCCTGCATCTGTTAAATTGAAGTTTACTGTCGAGGCCAAATCCATTGAAAGGATTTGGCCAAGATGTCTCTGAAGTGATTAACCAACAAATTCCTTAAAAACCATCATGCTAATAAGATTCAACAAAGACAATCTGATCTAATTGCAGTGTTGATTGCATTGAGGTAATGCATATTGCTGTGCAAATAAATTTTTTTTTATAATATAAGCCGTATTTTCTAAAAAAAGTGAAAATTATTGACTTAAAAAGTGAAAAATGTTTTGTCGTTGCAGATAATGTAGATTAATTTTATTAATTGCATATAGTTTTCCTTCATTCATGTTCTCTAAAATAGTAAAAAAGTTGGAAGAATTTTCCCATACTTAGCCAATTTCTTGATTTTCACTAATTTGTCGTATCTCTCTAGAATGATTCATAATGCAACAATGATTTCAACTTCATGCCACATCATCATATATGCCATGCAATGCCATGCGTGCATCAATATCCTTATTGTGGGCATCAACCTTAATGCGGGCATCACTTAGCCCCTTTACAACACTTAGCCATTTTTCCTTTGTCTTTAGTATGCAAAATAACATTTTTCTTCTATTTTGGTAGGTTGATATTTTCCTTATCTGATCACCATAAGAAAAACCAAGAGCATGGCTAGATAGCCATTTCAACAATGAACATGACCATATGGAGAGTGTTGATACCGATGAGCAAAGAAACAATGAGTATTCAATGAGGAATTGGCGGAGTAGTAGTTGCCAAAAGTAGGGGAAATGGGCAAATTTAGGTGTTGCAGCTGCTCGAAACAGGAAGAATAGGCACTTTTGGAGGTGTCGCAGCTGCTCAAAATAGGAAAATTGGACAAATTTAGGTGTTGCAGCTGCTTGAAATAGGAAAAATAGGCACTTTTGGAGGTGTCGTAGCTGCTCGAAATAGGAAAAATAGACAACTATTGGAGAGCGTTGATACCGATGGAGAGCGTTGATGGAGAGCGCTGATACCGATGAGAAAAGAAATACTGAGTATTCAATGAGGAATTGGTGGAGTTGCAGTTTCCAAAAGTAGGAAAAATGGACAAATTTAGGTGTTGCAGCTGCTCGAAACAGGAAGAATAAGCACTTTTGGAGGTGTCGCAGCTGCTCGAAACAGGAAAATTGGACAAATTTAGGTGTTGCAGCTGCTTGAAATAGGAAAAATAGGCACTTTTGGAGGTGTCGTAGCTACTCGAAATAGGAAAAATAGACAACTGTTGGAGAGCGCTGATACCGATGGAGAGCGTTGATACCGATGAGAAAAGAAATAATGAGTATTCAATGAGGAATTGGCGGAGTCGCAGTTGCCAAAAGTAGGAAAAATGGACAAATTTAGGTGTTGCAGTTGCTCGAAACAGGAAGAATAGGCACTTTTGGAGGTGTCGCAGCTGCTCAAAATAGGAAAATTGGACAAATTTAGGTGTTGCAGCTACTTGAAATAGGAAAAATATGCACTTTTGGAGGTGTTGCAGTTGCTTGAAATAGGAAAAATAGACAACTGTTGGAGAGTGTTGATCCTGATGGAGAGTGTTGATGGAGAGCACTGATACCGATGAGCAAAGAAATAATGAGTATTCAATGAGGAATTGGCGTAGTCGCAGTTGCCAAAAGTAGGAAAAATGGACAAATTTAGGTGTTGCAGCTGCTCGAAATAGGAACAATAGGCACTTTTGGAGGTGTCGCAGCTGCTCGAAATAGGAAAATTGGACAAATTTAGGTGTTGCAGCTGCTTGAAATAGGAAAAATAGGCACTTTTGGAGGTGTCACAGCTGCTCGAAATAGGGAAAATGGACAAATTTAGGTGTTGCAGCTGCTTGAAATAGGAAAAATAGGCACTTTTGGAGGTGTTGCAGCTGCGATAAAGAGAAATAAGCCATAGTTGGTGTTGTAGCTGCACGAAATGGAAAATATAGGCGATTTTGACTGAGTCACTTGGGAAGATATTTGCTTAGATCAAGGTGAATGGAAGGAACTGACTCACCCCAGATAACCCATAGAAAAACTATTCTCCTAATGAAAATCTGTAAATGGGAGGTCTTGGGTTTTTTCTGTAAATGTCTTTTTTTGGCAATAGAAGTTGTTGGTCACCCTATATGCTAATTAATTACAACTAACACACAGGATGCTCAATATAAATTTTCAAACCCAGGGAATTCTTTTATTTCAATGGAAATAAGCACAATCTATGCATAAACATTTCAAGTAGTTGATTAACTAAATGGAGATAACAATCCTACCTATCTGCTCAGCCAAACTCATTCCATAAAGAAAACTAATCTAACTCATACATCTAGGAATTCAAAGTGCAACTACCTTCCTACAGAAATCAACCTAGTAGTTACTGATCTAAGAATAGAAATGAACTATATTACTTTTGCAAGAAGTTAAATCCTATAATTATCAAACTACAGTATTCAATCTTTACCAAAATGATTCATCCAGTAACTACTGTAACTCAATCATAATCTGCCTAATCTATGAATTCAACTAAAGATACAACAACAACTAGAATTAGAAAATAAACTTGAACTCTAAATTGATAATCATTGGAAATCCTAGGAAGCATAAATACTGAAAGGAATTGGATATGAGATTGGCTGTAAAAGCTATTGAACACACATGCATTAATCAAACTAACCTACACAGTCTACTGTCACACCATATAGTTGCAGCTATTCGTAATGCAAAGAATAAACTACCAATAAATAATGCAATCATAAATATCTATTGCAGCTATCAGAAATATGCCTAATGCAATTCCACAACACACAATAGGAAATGAATTAATCTAACTACCTACTTAACTTGGCAATCTCTATGAGAAGGCGGGCCCTGGCCTTCTAACAGAGATGTCATGTACTACCACGAATTAATACACGAAAATGGAAATAACTCTGCTCTTCATTAAAAGATGGCAATCCACAGTATCAGCCTCTATTACAACCCGTACAAAATGATAATTATCCAACCCCAGACTTTGAAAGCCTTCCCATATTTATACATGCAAAATACAGTTCATGATCCACTAATTTCATGCAGCAATGAAGATCTCTGATATTCGTGCTGCAGAGTTACAGCTAAACTGTTACAGCCATAATGAATGAGGCTGTTAATCATGAAGGATGTTGTTACACTGGCAGCCAATGGATCAACACTTTAACAAATTGGGAGGCGTCCTGTCTGCCGCATCTATACTCTGTTACAATGACCTGTTACAACTTCACATGGAGAGATGCACTGTCCCTTGAACTATGAGGAATCAAATCAGAAGAGTAACAGCTGGCACCATGTATGATTCTTTCCCAAGGCATTTCGACTGATACACCTGTGCTTTGATCTTAACTTAATGAAATCAACACAAATTAGCATAAATCGAAGGCTAGAATTCATAACCATAACAATCTTAGGCATTTAATTAAATGAAACAATAATGATGTATACCTTGCCAGGACTGCTGATTAATCTGGAAAAAGACATGTATATGGTTTATGAAAGTAGGGTGTAGGTGGGAAAAATGATGAAATATGTATGGTCAAAAAGGGGCATTTCCAGGGCCCAACATCTCCCCCCAACTATCCAATTGCATGTCCTCATGCAACAGCCAATTAGTTTGATCCTGACTCTGATCCTCATTCATATTATGCAAGTGAGTTAAAGGAATCAATTTTGACAATTAGCCATTGGAAACGCTGGTTCTTGTATGATAGCCTCTCCTTACCCTTAGCAGCTTCGTCTTATATTGGAACTCACCAGGTTTTCAATTGTGTTGGTCCTTCTGAAACAATATCTTTTCCTTATGTCCTCGTCTTAGCATATTTTTCCTAAGTTGTAATTCCAACAAAAAAGAAATTTTGGGGGCGCTGGTTCTTGTGTAACAACATCCAATTTATTGATTTTTTTGGCCTGCTGAATCGATTCAATGTTCCTGAAACAACGAGGCTGTGCCCTGGGATAATTCCTTTGATTGTCTTTCTCCTGAGGGTTTCTGTAATGCTAGGTCCACTATTGTAGCTTTATGCCCTGCCATATTAAAAATATCTCCACATTCCGGGCATATCATTTTTGGTTGTCCTTCATTCCCCTAAATGGACGATAAATTCCCCAATTGGTCTATAGCTTCCACAATTGAACTCGCATATTTCTTTGCCTGTTTCTGTCATGTCTCCTTCCATTTTTCTAGTTCTACACGAAGCACTTGCACCTCCTCCTTTAATAGCTCATTTTGAAACAAAAGATTCTCTATTTGAGGTTCTTCTACAGCAGGTTCTTGTGTATCAGTAGGTGGTCGGGGTTTTAAGATGGGAATCCCGATTTCTGCCCCAATAAATTGACCTGCTTCTGCTATAGTAGCCGTTTTGATTTTTTTCCATTTCGCTAGGCTGGATGTCTAGCCTTTGCTTATTAGCCCTTCTTTTCTCCTCTCAGACAGAAAAAATCCTATCGCCTTAGAAACAGGTCCAAATCCCTCCTTTCGAATTAAAGTTCTTCTTATTTCAAGGAAGGTCTCCACATTTAGATCTTCTAGACTGCTTTCTGCTACTGCTTTCGCCTAACGTTCCTCTTCTATTGTTGTGATTTTAGCTGCCTCAGTTTCTATCTCCTCTTCATCTATATCCTCTTCATCCTCCAATCGAACTTTTGGTGTTCCAATCCTCCCCCCAACTGAGTTTGAGGAACTCCAGTCCTCATCCACTATCTTTGAAAAGAATTCACGGGGTGCTCCTGGACGAACAAGAAGTTGCCCCCAGGTCAACTTGTTATATGCCAGGGCCCGTAAGATCAATAATTTAATTAGCCCATGATTTGAGAGGGATGATAAGGGGTGTTGAGCTCTTTTAGCATAATAAGCCATGCGTTGCAAGGATCTAAGAAGATAGTATGGCATATTTAGTAGCTTACGATAACGTAAATGTGATAGGAGGAAAAATTCATAAATGTAAACAACACTGTACCTCCCTTCACATGGAATATATTTCTTTAAGAAGAGTGCAACTTTGTCCCAAAGACTCGAAAGAGTCTCCAGCGCCGTTCCTCTGCCCCGTGGTCGAACACTCTCCCCTGCCGCCAGGAAATCCTCAGTTGCAGTCGGGTGATGGCGTTTCGGACTAAACCAGCGCTGCCTAATTCTGGTAAGTCCCGTTACCTCCACCATGATTACCTCTGAAACATCTACCCTTATGCCTCGAACTTCTGAATGAGTGATTGTCAAGTTTTGATAAAATTCAAGGGTTGTTTCCTCATGAAAACCATTCAAGCGTTGAAAATAAAATGTCCACCCTGCTTCTTGAAAGATAGCAAAGACATCTCTGTTCTTATACAGAGATTTTATTGTTAAAGGCTCATACCTCACAGGGATACCCATACCACTGAGCTTTTTGCGAAATATTGTAACGAATACACCGGTTACAGTTTCGAACATCGAACTGACTACATGCAGACACGGTTGATGGATAGTCGAAGTTTGAATTGAGCATTTTTGGAAAGGTGGCACAATTAATTTTGGGATAAAACCCGTTGCAGGATTATCGCACAAGTTAGGTAGAACGACGGTCAAATCATAAGTACGAGTAACAGCTTTAAACGTGATTTTGGTTCAGTTGATTTGCTGTGAATCGATGACAGGGGTTAATAACAAGTATAACCATTATTGCTTGTGATGTCAATAAATGCCTAATCATGACTATAGTTAGAACCCGTACCTTCAAAATCAATGCTCAAGCCGCCACTCTGTCGTGGCATGATATTTCACAGTCGCATCTCTAGTAGAATATGCGTGTGCCAAGATGAGTTGGACACCGCAAACTAAGCTGATAAGTACACTCACGCTGATAGGAAAATATAATGAAAATATGATAGACAAAATGCTCATTCCACATATTCACAACACAACATCTCATTTCACATGCAACGAAGATTATATAATATTGATGTATTACAAAATCTAAAATTGTGCCCATGACATATAATGGCAACTTGTGCCCAAAATTTTAATTAAATGTAAAGATTAATACCGAACTACAAAAAATTTATAAACTATGTCCTGATGTAAGTATAAATATTCAATAGATCAACTATTCTTAGTTGATACAACATCACTAAAATCACTAGTCACATAGTATAACCACTAGTCACATAGTTCAATGTCATCCTTATGCCAAGGAATGAAGCTCAACAAAGCATCTGCTAGATTACTTAATGCGCTACTGGGATGTGGTAGAGCTATATTTTCAAATAGAGGATCTAAAATTTATGTCGGATTCACAATATAATAGCCTTTTCCAACAGGGACACAGTGTACCATTGCATTTGGGTCAGTCTTATGTATTGTTGCCCTTGCAACTTTAACCCTTGAGTTTAATGCAATGAGAAAGCATTTCTTTCCTTGCAGCCCCAATTGGGAAGTTGATGTCAACTCATTAGCATTATCTTGACCCTACAAATAAATGAGACAAAGTAAGATGCATGGAAATAAGAATTTAAACATTGATGATCCTAGATTAAATAATTACAATCTTACCTGAATTGGTGTTTTCATTTTGTCAATTTGCAATTTCGATGGAACCATTGGTGTTTTCTGTATAGAATGTTGGTCATATTTTGATGCACGACTCTACACCCAATAGACAACGACTTCTAATATATTGATAAAATAAAATAAAATTGAACTAAATTACTAAATTTATAAATACTTACTAGGGAATATGATGGAGTATGCATTGAAGTTAATTTTGTTTGTATTAGTCCGTTCATAGGGGTTGTTATGTCCTCTGTATTACTCTATCAAGGCAACAAAATGTAATATATATATATATTCAAAAGATGAAAATAAAATATTATTTTAAATCATAATTAAACAACTAACCTCCACCACAGGCGTGATTTCAACATGAGCATTTTGTACAGTAGGAGACTGCTTATATGAGCAATCAGATATTAGAAGTCAGATCATTAGTGTGAAAATATGTATATTGAGACAAGAGTAAAGAATTGGACACTAACACTTTCTTTTTTGACCACATGACCTCTCTCCATATCTTCTTCTCTTTTCAGTAGTTCAGTTATTGTTGTTTTCAAAAATGTGATTTCCTGTGTTTTTTCTTTCATTGTAGCTTGGCTTACAGCTAGTGCCTCATTGTATGGAATTTTTCCAAACAAGTTAGTTGGCGTAACTCCTAAGCCAATGCCACGACATCGTCCTATTGCATCAACCCCTAGTACCTTGGCAAGGGCATCATCCCTAGCTGCAAAGTCTTGAGATGCAACTTCTACTTGTACTTGTTCAATTTTTTGCTAACATTGACATACAATTAAATTAGATCATAGAAGAAAACATTTCCAACATGTAAAATGAAATTTTAATCAATATCTAAATTAAAAGGTTGAGAACATACTATTGTTTCTCCTACAGCTGGTGTGATTGGAGTTCCATCCTTCTTTTGATGGCACTTCTTCCATAAGTTTTCCATAGTAATGCTTGTAGTTGTATCACCAGAGGCTCTATAGTTTTTTTAGTTGCAACAAGTAAAATAGTATGGTTAAGTTGTGACATTATAATGAAACTAAAATATGCTAATATTTCTCATATCAGATAAAATATCATCACAATTTTTTACCATATCATCTTTGACCCGTTGATAACCTCGACGTCCAGAGGTGTGCAAGTCCCTCTCCTTTTCTCTATTTTCCTTGTTTTTTTTCCTTATATCCTATAAATCAATTGAAAACAACATATATAAGTCAACATTACAAGCCAATAGACATTCTAAAAAACTTGATTATATAATATGTGAACTTTTTCCTTACCAGGAATTTAGTGGTGGCTCATGATAGGACGAATTCTCTCCACACTGTCTCACTTATCCTAATTGGAGGAACATTTTTTAATCTTTCCTCTGTTGACTCATAAGGGTCACAGTATTTTTTGGTCAACCGATATCTATGACTGTTTGCCTTATGGCTAATGGATTTTATACAATATTCTTTAAGGACCGGGGGGGTTATGAATTTTTCCTGCAACATACAAGAATTGCATTTTTAGATGTCATACATGGTTTGAAAATAAACTTCGAAATCATCCAAAAATATAAATGTTGAAAACAAATACACGTAATCTCTAATACTCACATTAATAATGTTCCACAAGTCCTCCTTTAATTGATCTGAAACCTTCCTCCAATCAGAATAATTGATTGGAACCATTTCCCTTGCGAGCACACCTAGTAATGAAGATAGCTTCATGGAGTTTGGACCAATTGGTTGGTTCCTTTCATTGATATGAATTTTTATCTTTTCCTCCAAGTTATTGATTTCTGCACATTTAGTTGCTCCTCTACCTTTCTTCTTGGCTTTCTCTGTCGGTGCTTGTGTAGAGGAATCTTCACCTTGTATACTAATATCTTGTTTGCATTGTTCTTTGTGAGCAACTTCTATAAAATAAGGGCACTTAAAGGTGTTATGGATTTCTAAGTCATAAAATTTTATTTATGAAGAACTACAAAATTATACATTAATGAGCTTACCTTGTTCTTCATGTTGCTCCGTCCCTTTTTGTGTCAAGGGATCTTCCCCTTCTACACTGTTATCCATATGGCATGGTTTTTTGTGAACATCTTCTATAAAAGAAGGGCACGTAAAGGTGTTATGGATTTCTTAATCATAAGATTTATACTTATAAAGAACTAGAAAAATCTGAATTAATGAGCTTACCTTTCTCATGTTTCTCCTCCTCCTGAGAAGATGAAAATATATCTTTGTCATTTCCTTCTTTGTTAGGACAAGTAGAGTCATTCAAAGGCATAGAAGGTGTAATCTTCTTTGCTATTGTTTGTATTTTCCTCTTCTTTGTAACTGTAGCCAAGAATGTTATTAAACATATGCCTAACATCACCATACAATAAAAATAAGCATTATACTGCATAAGGAAATACATTGTTCTATTTCTAAACATTTACCTTCTGAGATGCATGTCCCTTTCTTTTCCATTTGATCATTTTGACGCGTTCTTTTTGAAAATTTCATAATCATATTTTTTTGATTTCGTGTCATTATCTGCTTTCTCTGTTTTTTTTAAATGATTAGAGTATTGATTAGCCATAACCTGTTAGATTGTTATTAAAGTACAAAGTAATATGTTCTAACAATTTAAATTAAATAAAAGTACTATTCCCATTTGATGTGATGGGGAATTTTGTTTTTTGCAAAGAACTCACAGATCTAACCTCTTGGGTGGCTCAACCACAATTTTATTAATATAAAACCTACTCGTTTCTATTAAAAAAAACAATTTAAATCAAATAAAAATAATGATATACTTCAATCACAAAGAATCACTTACCTCCATGTCTCCACTTGTACAAAGCATGCATAACCAAAAAAATAAAGTCTATCATCACTCAATTGCTAATTGAAAGTTGTTTAAACAAGTTTCAAAATTAAAAGGGAAGACTATCTGTAATGACTATCTGCTAAGAGGAACATATGTCATAATTTGAGAGAGAGAGAGGGTTAGGGTTTAGGTTAGACACCTATAGTAGCCAACAAGATATCTCAGTCTCATATGAGTGAATACCCCTCAGCCTTAAAGGCTGCAAGCAGGACAAGGTTTACACAGGAAGCCCCAAAGATGAACACGGTAACGGTCTTGCAGCAGTGGGAAAGTGAAGTCCAACTCTAGTGGTCACAAAACAATCACAACCCAGCTAAATGAATGTCAAACAATCTACATCTCAGCTAGGAAGAGTCACCACAATCCATGGTCAACCCTAGAGGAAACCAAAAATTTTATAGAATTTTTAAAATTTTGTAACAGAGGAACCATTATTTTGATTTCTTTCAATAAAGAAACCACATAATTCATATTACACTTACTAAGCATATGATAAAATTTTGTACAAAATGCAACACAGAATGTGTATTACACTTAAAATTTTGTAGCAGAGGAACCACTATTTTGATTTCTGTAACTAAAGAAACCACAGAATGTTTTCATTTATTATGATGTTTTCACGAAAGCATGGATAAAATACCTGCAATAACGCAGAACGCATAACAAGAATGCCATGAAACTTAAGTTACACCTCACACAATTCACCTCACGCAATTCACCTCAATATATCCCAACAACAAAGCTTCAGCTTTCGTGGTGTTGAATACCAGAATCAAAGCAAGTAAACGTTGGCCTGTGCAAAAAGAAAACGGTGCCCTTTCCTGGCAAAACTATTCGCGGGAGATAAAATTTCAAAAGTTATGTTAGGGGTCCCATCTTTTTTTATTATTAAATTTCGTTTTTTTTTTTTTTTTTTTGGTAAATTAAATTTCTTTTTTTTGGTATAGATAGCAAAAACACCCGAGTTTTCTCCTAAGGTTTTCAATGAAAAGGGGAAAGACCTTGGTACTGGGATTCATGTAGGTGGACCAAAGGAAGGAGGGAACCAAAGAAATGCATCAAAAGGAAAGGAAATATTAGCCTATTGTGGTCGATGACATGAAGTTAAATAATGTAATAAGCATGGCTTCTAAGGCATTGATTGTGAGGTTTATTTTTAGAAGGATGGGGACAATGAGTTTGTTTCAAAAGATTCAAGTCCACCTATACTAATTGGGACCCTTCGGATGTATTGACTTGTAATGTAAACATTGTGCATATGTGATGTACGATTAATCCTAGCGTGGAGCTCAAGGCCAAGGCCCCGCTAGTGAATTCTCAGCCTTGAAGGGATGATATTTTATGTTGTGCCATCCATGTGTTAGTAAGCCATGGAAATTGTAAAAACATGTAGATGATTATAAGGCAAATAAAAAAACCAAGGGGTTGGCTATGGATGCAACTAAATGAGGGGGCTATGTGTATACACTAAGAAGAGGTGACTAGGGGGTTTTGCGATTGGACCCTAGCTGGATGCCATATGTTACACCTAAAATCTCCTCATCATCAGATTCAGTGTATACATCCCTGAAGTTACCCTAATTTAGTGATTAACCTAGAAGGATTTGCACTCATTTGTACTAGGTTTTGAGAGGTCGTCGCAGTCTGCACATAAGCAACATGCGACGTCGCACCTTACCCTATTACAGGGTGCAACGAAGTTAGTTAGATGGAAAAAATATATTTTTCAAGTTCCTTCTCAAAGCTTGCTGACTTGGGACCCTATCCCTGACCTCTTGGAGGAGCTGGCACTCGGTTCCTAACACCTTGGAGAGATCCCTTAAGCCTCTCCTATCATATCTCAACCTATCCTATCCATACCCTATCCACTTAGTCCTATTTAAATGAAGCTCACTCCCATCCCAAAGGGAGGAAGTCTATGGTATCTACATGATGGTGAAATCACCCTTGGAAAATCTCCACTCACCTATTGGAGGACTCATACTTCCTTGGAAGGATATGGAAAATGGCTTGGATGGAGAAGGGCTGCAACGTTAAGCTTCAGTTGTAGTTCTATGTCTCTGCCATGTATTTCCCTATTTACAGTAATACAAATGCTTTCCACCAATATTGTTAATGTGTGATGATATTGAGTAGTTTACCTGCTTAACTGTTTACTTAGATCTCTTATTGTATAGATGCTCTTTACTCGTGTTATGTTGTTCTTTGTGTCTTAACAGGTATTGCAGCTTAGATTTGATGATTGCTAGACGTGGAGTAACATTCAGGAAAGAGGATTGCGAAGTAAAAGGTAAGGAATCTAGTACTTGATCCTTAAGTAGATCTAAGAAATCCATTTGTAGTCTGTTCTATTTGTTCTAGACTCACATTGAGCTAGGGAGATCCTACTCGCGTCCGCTCGAGTGGATTGTTCGATAAAAAAATCTGGCGACCATACTAGGGAGAAAATAGTCTTATTTTGCAGTTGTCAATCTGAGAGTCATTTTCAGTTGATTGCTTGACACAAGCCTTTTATTTTCCATTTGCTTCTTGGGTTGATTTCGCCGTCAGATATTCACATTGAAGACTCTGATCTGCTTCCTCTGAGTTTATACAACTCATTTTCAAACCATTCCATGGTTCATTGCTGGGAGATCTGATTCATTTTTGAATTTAGACTTTGCCTGTCGCACCTGGGTAGTGGGAACAACAACATTGTGTCATTTATGGCCTCTGTTCTTTACCTGTTAGTTGCACGTCGCATCCCGTTCATTGGTAAACTGCGACGTCGTCGCACTTCCCGCATAGGTAAACTGCGACGTCGCAATGTGCACAAGCACAGAGTGTGCCGATTTGTCAAAATTTGGCATGCATGCATCCCCTCTTCATTTGTCAGTATGAACTTTGGTTTGCTGTATGAACTCCCTCTGTGCTGCAAGATCCAGCCAGAGATCCCATTTTTTATTTGTGTTTTGAGAGTTTGGTTTTGTTTGGATTGATTTTGGGTTCCGTCTTGGACAAGTTTGAAGATCGGTAGTGGTGGATACTCTTATCTCCTCCACCTTCATCCGCTCACCCTTGCATTCCTTTCCTTCCATCCCTGATCTGGTCATTGCATTAGATCAACCTCCATACCTCATTTACATTTGTTTTTTGAGCTTTGCTTGCTACTATCTGATTTTGAGTTTTGTGTGTCTTTCAGCTTCACTGAGTGCTTGTCTTTTCTTGAGTTTTCTGAGTATTGAGTGCTGCAAGTAGTCTTTTCTTTTCAGTCATTTACATCTGAAAGCATAACTGTTATCAAATTATTGTTTTGATGCATCCATTGAAAAGTTAAAAGCACTTTTTTCCCATCATTTCTCAAGCATTATTGAAGAAAATTGTTGTGCATAGGAACGTTTTCATTTATGTTTTGGAAAAATTGAATGAATGTGTGATCAATTGTGTTTTTCCTTAATTATGAATCGCTCATACTCTTGAAAGACTCAAAGTACGCTTCGGTTTTTGCAAAATTGATTCCATGCTAAGGAAAGATAGATGCATTTCTAATTTTTGTTGCCTTTGGGTCATTGAAAGTGAAATTGAAAAACTTGCATTTTCCGTCTCAGAATCCTCTATTTTCATTACCTAGTGTCGTTTTTCTTCGAAAAGAAAAAGAAAAGAAAAAATTGTTGTGATTTGGATTAGTAGTGTTGTGATTTTTGCGTTTCGCACAAAAAAGAAAAGAATGCTTTCATAGTCAAATTTGATTGAATTGGGAATCAGGTTGCATTGAGTTTGTTTTGGCAATACTATTGGAAAAATATTTCTCCTTCCCATACGTAAAATTTATCAAAAGAAAATAATATTTTGTGCATGTAGCTAGGACTTGCATTATGCTTCCGATTATGTACTCACCTCATGCATTCACCTAACTGTCCAAGATAAAATTAACGGTAGAACTAGGTAAAACTTTATAGCAACTTGTGTGTAAGTTAGAGATGTGTTCCAATGTCGTTAAGCGTGGCAGCTGTCATTATTTTCCAGCACTGTATTCTAGGGGTATTGTAGTCTTCCACATACTTATTGGTATATCAAGCTCCTTCACGTACCCACCAAGTACCATAATTCGTACTTGGCATATATCGAAGGGTGTGTCATGTACTCGGTAGTATATCGGAAGGTCTATTGCCGAACGGTTGTGCATTAGACAACACCACTACGGATTTGAGCTCCCACATACCTTGCGTATATCGGGAGACACCACTAGGATTCCTGAAACTAACCGAGTTAACCATTTGGCCATCTTGGCAAAGCAATACACCAAGAACAACACTCGGGGAGATTAGCACGCACGTACTGTCCATGTAATCGGGTATGCAGGCAAGGGTACGGTCCCAATCCTCCTTGTTGCGTCATATTGTTGGACCCTATAGTATATAATGGTTTGCTTTGCCTTGATAATCCCGTGAGGTTCCAGACTTTGAATCCACTCTATCACATAAGACTGCTTGTTGCCTTAGTTTGAGTAGTTTTTCTGGACTGCTTTTATTTTTTAGCATACCCTTAGGAGAAACGTTGTTTCAGCCATCCTCGTTGATTTTCCTAATGCTCTGGTGGATTTTCCCTGGAGAAGGTCTTGTAGGATCTTAAACTTATCACCTGAATATCCCCTTAACCAGGAGGTTATTTCAAGGGTAAGAATGGATCAGCATAACACGATCGTAGTTACCGAAGTGGAGAACCCCACTCTGAACGTTAGAGGACTTTTGTTTCCTTCAGACTCACATGCCTCTAACCCCATGTAGGGCATCGAGGTAGACACTTCTACTTCACAAAACCTGTCTCCCGTCTTACCGGGAGATCTTGGATTGTTGGAATGGATAAACTGACCCCAGGATGGCCCCATAACAGCTGTTGGCCCTTCAACAGCTTATTGGACCTCTTCTACAGGCCACCCAGTGGCTCATTTTTCCATCTCATCCCCACCTAACTGGACTACTCCAGAGCTCTCTAGACCCTTCTACATGCCTGACCCCGCCGAACTTTTCGGCCCTATCCATGAACGATTGGAACAATTACGTATTAGGGGTGACGGAATTCGAAGACGAAGTCTCGAGCAACGATCCGGGGATAGAGACATCCCAGTTCATCGGATATCTTTCGATTCACCTGAAACATCCCTCCACAACCAGACCATTAACGAGACTGGCCAACCCTCGCAAGAGTCCAGTCCCGCTTCACAAGTGAACCAGCCAGTTGAGGGACAATAATCCAACACACCAGTCACTACCACGGTCACTTTACCAGTTCCTTCCCCACCTCAAAATTTGAGGGGAGGATACTCCATTCCCCCGGATTATCTTATTGGTAATGTTATTACTACGGTAGTTAATCAACAACCTACGTTGGTTCAACCCTTGCTTAGTGGTCAACCTATTGTGGCTGGGGGGAAACCCCCGTTTCCTAACCAGAACGTAGGTGGCGGAGTTCCCAACAGTCCTCCTGTTGGACCTTCCCAACCAGCTAGATCATCCACCATGGGATTATCTCATGTTGGGGGCCCATCCAATGTAACTCAACCCTCATGGAGTCAAGCGTATCCAGGTTTTGTTAACCCTGCGTCGGGTCAATCTAATCTCAGAAACGCACCATACGGATATCTTATCCTGGGAATCCATACACTCTATGGGGGAAATAGCCCGTGTTACAACATGGACCCCAACCGACTATCCCTCAAGAACCACCACCCCCGATCGGTCCACCCCCACCTCCTCCTGGAGGTGGGGGTCCCTCGCCTAACTCTGGCGGAGGTCCATCTCATTTTACCAATAACGGCCCCCACCCTTCCGGCAGTGGTGGGAATGGTCCACCACCCCCCCAGGAGGAGGAGGCGGAGGATCATCCTATTACGGTGGAGGAGGACATTTCCCTTTGGGCGATGGAGGTTTTCCACCACCCCCTCCAGGCGGAGGCGGTGGCGAATCTAATTATTATGGTGGTGGGGGTGGTGGAAACCCTCATCCCTCCAGCATCGGAGGTGGTGGAGGCACCCACCCTTCTAGCGGCGGAAGTGGCCCACCCCCTCCTCCAGGCGGAGGTAGTCATGGACCACCCTATTATGGTTATGGACCTCTGCCTCCCCCTGATGGTGGCTATGGACCTCCACCTCCTCCTGGCGGTGGCGGCAAACCTCCACCTCCTCCCGGTGGTGGTGGCGGACCTCCACCCCCTCTCCGTGGTGGAGGTGGACCCCCACCTTTTTGGAATGTATCACCTTATGGTGGTGGACCCTCTTTTGGTCTGGGAGGCATACCTCCCTATGGTCAGTTTCCTCCTGTTACACCTTACGGTCAGTTTGGTCCATACAAGCCTTATCGATACTATCAATATGCGCAGCCTAACCCGTAGCAACCCTTCCTGGCTACTTTAGACCTGCCCAACCTATCTCGTTTAACCAACAATCCTATTTACCATGGATCTAATTGGCCACCAATTCCGGTGAAACTTTCGTTTGATATCCCCAAATTTGACAGCAAGTCGGGTGAAGATCCTAAAAACCACGTGATGACATACCATTTATGGTGTTCATCTAATTCCTTAACAGACGACTCGATCCATCTTAGATTGTTTCAAAGGACTCTCATCGGTTCGGCTGCCAAGTGGTACATCAAGTTACCACCCCATTCTTTTCCCGATTTTGGTTCTCTTGCCATGAAATTTTTGACGCATTTCCAGCTTCCCATACGGTATGAAATTGGTACCGAGCTTTTAACCTTGCTCCGTCAGAATACCGCCACTCATATTCTGATCATATCCACGAGTGGTGAAGGAGATGACGTCTCATTAAAGTTCCTATTCCATATCAACTCCTAGCAGAATGGTTTACAAAATCCCTCATCCCTACCATAACAAGAGATGTTTCCATGCGAGGTGCTGTCACCGAAGAACAAGCCATCACGAGTTCCCATGTACTAGACCTAGTCTACACTCAATCTGGAACTTTGTTTGATGTTCTTCCTAACGCACCCCGTGACACTAACGATCCTGCAAAACCACTCAAGGGACCCCAAGCCAATGGCATCATTGGATCCCTTCACACCCAGCCTCCTCATCAGACTGTTGGTTCTTCGAACCCCCAGGGTTCGTCCCCATCACCAACGCGGGTTGGTCTCAACACCACCAAGGCATCCACCCCTGCTGCTACTGAAGAGGTGAATTCTATTTCATCATCAGCTTCACCTTAGAAGTCTGGTAGTAAGAAGAAAAATAAGGGAAAACCTAAGAAATATTGTGCCCAGCAGGACCAAAAGAGCACTTCCGATGACGCCAAACAGAAACGGAAACTGAAGTATCCTTGTTTACTGTGTGGAGATGATCACTTTTCCAAAGAGTGTCCCCATAGACACGAAGTCCAAAAGTTTCTTAGGGGAAAACCGTCTCCCGCCGTCCTCAATGATCCGTTTCCATCTCAAAACCAACAGATGGTTGCTCAACCTCCCCCAGCCCAAAGGGAATCATCCAATACCGCGCATGTTCTCATGGTGCAAAATGAGATGATCAATTTGAACACTCGCTCATGATCATATGACACAGTCCCTTCAAAGGAACCTGTTGGGAGTAATGTTGAAAAAGCTTCCAACTCCTTACTTGATGTCACTATACCATCAGCTTCTCTCACCATTGAGAAACCATCCCTCGATTTGATATTGCAACCGCCCAAGGGCACAATTAGAAAAGCTATTTTTAATCCTAATTCTCAGGCAACACGGAATTACAATATCGTAGAAGACTTGGCCCAAGCCCCTTATGCCATGTCCACACTAGAAGTTTTGCAGAATTGTCCCAATCAACGTAAAACTCTCCTCGCAGCAATTGTTGTTGTTGACCCTGATTCTTCGAATACCATCATGTTCCGACTTGACCATTTCAAGTCGAGGCTTTCCCATTAGCTCGCATTTCAAGTAGCTGCAAACCTCACTGGGAAAATTGTCCATTGTACCCTTTTGGACGAAGGCGCCTCTACATCTTCCATGTCGATTGGTTGTTGGAGAGCCATCGGCTCTCCCGAATTGAATTGTTCTCCTACCACATTGAAAGCATTCGACAGGCGTGGCTTTCACCCCATGGGCTCTTACAAGCTCTCGCAGTCGAGATAGGTGGAAAGACCGTGACCATTGATGTGGAAGTGGTCTCTGCCCCAATAGACTATAATCTCTTGCTTGGTTGCAATTGGTTTTGTGCCATGCAGGCGGTAGCTTCTTCAGTCTTCTGCACAGTGCAATTCCCCCACCAAGGATGAATTGTTACCATCGACCAATCATATTTTTTCACGCCGGACTACTACTCATCCTGGTGACCATGTTCCTTCCATTGGACAAACATCAAAACAATATGAGAGTATAGGGGTTGGCCTTTTGAAAGATTCATCTTTCATGGGCATTTTTCCCATTTCAGACCCCCCTAATCATGTTTCCTCGGTGAACATGATCTCCGTCGAGAGTTGATCTCACTCTACTGATACTTGGCTTATACCGGACGAAGCCACAACACACCTGATTGGAGACGCAATGCCTCTTTCACCTGCTAAATGTATTTACGAGGCTATCCAATCAGCACCGAAGGAACACCTAACCATGGCCTCCCCATCTTGTTCTCTACGACGGGAATCATCCCTACCTGACGTCTTACTTCAGACTTTTAATTCAGATGAGTCCATCATGGAAGTTATGAATGTTGATGATGGCCCATGGGATGACCTTCACCATAGGTCATCTTTTCTTCCACCTTTGGAGTACATAGAGAACAACATTCACACCATCTTTTCCCCGGATATTTACCCGTTCCCTCATTCTCCCATACTTACATGTCTTTCAGACATAGAGGGTAACTTGGACAACATCGAGCCTACCACCCCGGTAGACATCTTGGTAAAACCTGGTTTAGTGGAACACATTCGCATAGGTCAGAAGTGTTCCCCTGAAGAAATAGTTATTTATATGGCCTTATTTAAGCGATTTCGAGATGTTTTTGCTTCGTCCTATGAGGAGATTCCTGGGATAGACCCCGCAATTGTTTCCCATGAAATAAAAACATATCCCGAAATCAAAACTGTACGTCAAAAGTTGTGACCGGTACACCCCCGAAAGACTGCAGCGATTAAGGCAGAGATTGAAAAACTCTTAAAGGTTGGCTTCATTTATCCTGTCCCGTTGATGGACTGGGTCTCAAACGTCATCCCTGTGAACAAAAAACAGGGTACCATTCGCGTCTATGTTCACTATCGGGACCTTAACAAGGCTTTTCCAAAGGACAACTACCCGACCCCATTCATCGACCAGATCATCGACAACTGTGCTGAAAGTGTCATCTTCTCATTTATGGATGGCTTCTATGGTTATAATCAGATTGAGATCAACCCAACCGACCAACATAAGATGACTTTCATCTGTCCTTGGGGGACGTTTGCATATCGCAAGCTCCTGTTTGGCCTTAAAAACGCTAGCACCACATTCCAGCGGGCCATGTTGTATGCCTTCCATGATATTAAGGACTTTGTGGAACCTTACTTGGACAATATCCCTGCTCATTCAAAGCAGCGTGAGTTCCACATGGATCATCTGACGACCATTTTCCTCAGATGTAGACGGTACAACATCCGTTTGAACCCTCACAAGTGTATCTTTTGCGTTGAGTCCAGACCCCTCTTAGGTTTTATAGTCTCGAAGGATGGGATCCACATTGATCCCTTAAAGGTGGAGGCCATTGTCAACCTTCCACCTCCCACAACTATGACAGAACTTCAATGTCTCCAAGGGAAGGCGACTTATTTAAGACGTTTTGTTTGTAATTTCGCGGAAAAGACTAAGGGGTACATGAGGTTGCTTAAGAAGGACGTCCCGTTCATTTGGGATGATCAAGCTCAAAAATCCTTCGACAGCATCAAACATGCCATCACGCATGCCCCCGTAATCCAACCCCGAATTATTTCCGAGATTACATCTTATATCTCGTTGCTTCTGCTACCACTATCGCCATGGTTTTGGTACAGTAGGATCAAAACGACCAGGACCATGTAATATACTATGTGAGTAAGGGTCTCACCGACACTGAAACTAGATATTCACATGTTGAAAAACTTACTTTCACGGCGGTCATCGCCATCCAAAAGTTTCGGCACTACATCTTGCTCCGCCCCACCACCATCATCGCAGACTCGAACCCCGTGTACCATGTACTGACACATCAGGTGCTTGGGGGAAAGTATTCACGGTGGATTGTGATACTGCAAGAATTCGATCTTCTTTTCGAGAAAGCCAAGTCTAAGAAGTCCTTGGTGTTTGCTGAGCTGATTTTTGATTTTCCCCGTGCTGATATAGAAGTTGAGCACAATGACTCCTTTCCATATGAGTCATTGTTTCTCATCAGTACGACCGATCCATGGTATGGAGATGTGATGTTATATCTCCAAACCCAACGCTTCAACCCTCAACTATCTCGTGACGACCATCGTCGAATTCGTCACCATGCAAAGTATTATCTGATCATCAGTGATACTTTGTACCGCTATGGCATCGATTCCATTCTTCGACGTTGTCTAACTCACGACGAGGCTGAACGCATTCTGAATGACCGTCACACTAGGGCGTGTGGCGGTCACCTCTCTGGGATGGCTACAACCCAGAATATTTTGTGCGCAGTATATTATTGGCCTACTATCTTCAAAGATTGTATTGAGGCCGTGAAAAGATGTCCTCCATGCCAACACTTCCATACAAATAAGTGCACCCATCCCGCCCCGTTACACCTAGTTATTGCCGTGGGCCCCTTCGCAAAACGGGGCATCGATTTTATGCACTGTAAGCCTACCTCGGTCGGGGGGCATAGTTACATCATTGTAGCTGTGGATTAATTTACAAAGTGGGCCAAGGTAATGCCTACATACCAAAACGACCGAAAAACTGCCACACTCTTCATGTTTAACCATGTAATAGCGCGGTTTGGAGTTCCTCAGGCGATCACTACCGATCATGGTTCTCACTTTCAGAACCATATGGTTGATGAACTGAGGGATAGATTGGGTTTTCACCATGAAAATTCAACACCCTACTACCCATAGTCCAATGGACAGGTCAAGGCCATTAACAAGGTCTTGAAAACTATGGTCCAAAGGATGGTAGGCACGCAAAAGTCCAACTAGCATAACATGCTCTTTTCAACATTATGGGCCTACAAAACTTCCGTTAAAACCGCCACAGGCTTCACTCCTTTCTAACTAGTATATGGCTTGGAGGCTATCCTTCTTATAGAGTGCGAAATTCCATCTCTACAACTCGCTGTCGAACTTCTTCCTAATACTACTACCGAGGAAGAACGTTTCCTGTACTTAGCAAAACTTGATGAGTCTCGGCGAGATGTTGCTTTTGCTAATGAAGCACACAAGAAATGCATCAAAGCTCAATACGACAAGTCAGTTAAACCCCGTATCTTCAACGAGGGTGACCTGGTCCTCACATACGACCAGAAGCATGACAAACTAGGAGCAGGAAAGTTCGAGTCCATGTGGCACGAACCTTACATTGTCAAACGTGTTTTGGAAAAGGGAGCTTATGAGATTGAATATTATGATGGAATATCTTTGGGTGAACCTCGTAATGGGATTTACCTGAAGAGGTACTATGCCTAATCCTTTCATGCATAGATTTTCTTGTATATATTGTACATGGCGTGCTTGTGTGTTTTTGTGTGGTGTGACGCACTTGTTTTTGAGTGTCTTTAGATCTTGTTTTTGCTTCTCATACCATGTTTTGTCTGCATGTGCAGATAGCAATGTGCTATGGATTCGCGGACGGCGCTTGCCAGCATACCCGTATCCTTGCCTTGGAAGCCTGGGTACTGTATTCCCCAACAGGTGAGCTCATCATCTCAGGAGGAAGTTTCCTTGGATTCGTAACCAATAATGCCGTAGAGTATCTGGCGGTAGTTGGAACCTTAACCGATGCAATTTCCTTGGGTATGAACCACATTGTCATCCACATGTATTCTCAACTGGTGGTTTCCCATCTTAACCGGGTTTACGCTATCTGTGATCCTACCCTACTCAATCTCTTTAGACGGGTTCGTCTCTTGGAAAGGTCGTTTGAATCCATTCAACACCTGCACATTCCATGAGAGTTAAACACAGTTGCTGACTCGATGGCCAACTTCATTCTAGATTGGTACATCGTACACACATGATACTCATAACATGTAAAAGCATTCACAACATGTAAATAATTCATTGTATAAAAGCAAGCATATAAACAAGATCACATCATTATTTTTTGAAACACACAATGTATAAATCGTCGGACTGTCTATATATATATATATAATCTCAAAAAGGTAATGCTGATTCAAAAATCTGAAGCACGATAGCTTTCAATAAGTCTCTACAAAATATGAAGCTTCGCAGCTTTCAGTAGTACAAAATCTGAGGCCTCTAAGCTCTCAGTACACACACAATAACAACATATGTCCTATCGTCTGGCCCATACAACCCTAGGTGGTCTAACAGCCCTAGCTTGCTGAGAGTGGAAGCAGTCCACTACTCTCGCAACCCTGCGAAGCAGTGCGTTGAAGCACGTAGTCGCTCCAACCGTGTGTACCTGCATGGGCTGCAGCACCTCATCTACCATCGGCTCAGGAATTTCTAATGTCAATCCACTCAGGTTGGCATAGAATCTGTACATCTCCGCGATGGAAGCATGCACAGCTGGACTCATGATCGCTCCCTCTCCTCTCTCTCTCTCCTAGCTAGAAGAGAGGTCCCCATTGGTCGTATAGGCCCCAGATCTGCACAGACATGTTGTTCACCTATCAGCACTATATCAAAAAAATCATAAATGCACAAAACTTAAAAAAAATAAGGGTCATTTATTCTTACCGAGGTCTCCCCATGCTGCTCCCTCTGAAAGTGGCAAGTCTAGGTCATCTGTGAAGTCGGTGCCACTATATGGAAATTCCTCCACCATCAGTAACTAGCCCTCCAACCAAGTGAAGAACTCGGGAGGGAATCTAATGATAGAACCTCCACCATGTTGATTCATCACATCAGTCCACCTGACCATGTGTGGATCCCTGAGGTCCCTATCCTCCAGTGGTACCTGAGGACGCAAATGAGGAACCCGTTCTAGCAAGAACGAGATCACTATAGATCCATAGAAAAACTGTTTGAGCTCTCCCCACTGACACTTTGTCAGCTGAGCTCGCATGTTTGCGAGGACTCCCTCGCACCAGTTGAAGATCTTCGGAGATAAACAGTCCTCCGCATAAAGCATCTGTGCCCTGGTGGCTAAGTGAGGAGCTTGACTCCCCACCATCCTCGTAATGGTGAATAGTATGGCACGTAATGGACGTTCCCGTACATCTTTGATGCAAATCTTCCCGCTAGATGGACGGGCGTTGGGAACACAATGCTATCGGATCAAGTCCTCCACATTACGATCACTCCCACATGACCCAGTGAGTATCACATTGTCCCCCCTTAAGGACAAACCAGTCAGAAAGAAGATGTCCTCGACATCTATGGTAAGCTCATGTTCACCAATCACGAAGTACTGCTGAGCCGCATCCCAGCATCAGAGCATGTAACTCAGCAATGGAAGTTGGGATCTCATCCCCTGAATGCGGAAGAACTTGAGGAGCCCACAATTCCTCAATTCTTCCACACAATGTGGATCGTTTGCAGCTTGTTCATCATCAAGTTCATGTTCCCTTTCCCGCCATTCCAAAACCATTGTGATGCTTGGAACCTGTCAGCAGGAGGTTTTTAACATCATTAGAACTTGCTTCAACCTTTGTGGGTCTTTCTTTTGAGTTTGGGAATGGACATCGCCGTTGTCACACCCCGCTTTTGCACGCAAAGTGACGTCGTCGCAGTCTAGTCATGGGTCCTTTGCGATGACTAGGTATTATCGCAGTTCCTGAAAAGGTGAATTGCGACAAGCCGAGGGCACAATGACCCTTCCCAAATCAAGCCAAAACCCAAACAATTGACTAAAAATCAAAATTGTAAACCACTACAAACTTGCTGGTTGAATTTTAGGGTTACCTGTTCCTGATAGCAGGTGAAATGGCTGATTGTAGCTCTCGAAATCGACGAGTGAAATCTGGCTCCAAATGGCACTACTCCCAAATTCGGCAAATAAAACAATGGTGACTATATTTGGTTTTTGTTTCTATTTATAAACAAAATGGAATATTCCCTTTTCAAATATTTGATGTCGTTATGTCGTTTGCTATAGTTTGGATCAGTTTTATTATATTTAAACATTCGGTTGACTGTTTGACCTAGTTTCCGAGTGTGTAGGAGTTGTCAAGTACCTTTCTACGCCATTTTCATATTGGAATGGTCACCTCGGGTATGAACACCCCTTATGGTTTTTGTCATTTATTCTTTTCATAGATTGCAATTAATGAGCTTACTCTTTGTTCTTTCTCATGCTCTTGAAAATATGAGAATACGCTACCGAGTTACGATTTATCACTTTTATGGGCTCATTAAAATCCTACGGAAAAGGAACCCCCCGGAGTCTATCTTTAAGCTCTTTTCAGGCTCTCGAAATACGAAAAATATTGCCAAGCGAACTTGTCGCATTCACGCTTGTAAAAGAATTTGAATGGTCGTCCTCCCGGTGATATTTTACCCCTTTTTTGGGCCAGGAGGCACTAATTACAAAAAAGGTATGCTCCAGTAAATCATGACTGGAAGAGTCCTCTCCCGCATTGTTTTACCCTTTTTCGGGCGATGAGGCTAACTTTACGAAAAAGGACCATTGGAGCCTTCTTTAGTTCTTTTCAGACTCTCTAGACATGAAATGACGACCGAGTTTACCTTCTATGGACTCGTTAAACTCTCACATTGAAGGGCCCACCATGGGATGAAACCCTCCTATCCCAGGTTTGGAAAAGATTTGGGACTGGACTCATCTATGAGATGAGCTATACCGAGCATCTGGTTACCCTCATTAAGCTCGTAAAAAAACACATGAGGCACTCATCGTTCATTATGGGGAAAAATGAAAGTTTTTGTGTTACACACTTTGTTAGTGGCAGTACATGGTCGTTCTTGAACATGGAACTCATCTGCATTTGCATACAAGTACTTGGATCATCTTTTTGTCCTCAAGTTCCACTTATTTCCTGAGTCTTGTTACTCCTTTGAGTCATTCAAAGAAAGATTCTTCCGTCAGTCACATTGGAAATTTGTGTCATACTCATTATGTCAATACTGCCAAGTCATGCCATGCCCATGTTCAAGAATATGTCCGTCATTTATCATCTGCAGTCAGTACACCCATCACCATGTCGGTCTACTTTGAGTCAGTCTTGCATATCACTGTACCATCCGATCTACTATACACATCTTTTGTCGTGTTTTGTGTCGATTGATGGGGGATTCATCATGGCCCTCCTTCGACGGATTCATCCTTGTCGACTTCAACTCATCATCCGAGGACTGAATCTAGAAACCAATCAAGTACCTTTGCCCTGCATGCCTCAATGGTAGGTTACCTCGCTTTCAACATGAGTTTACATCATTGACTCTTGATTGAAAGATTTCATCTCGCATTCGACTTCAACTCATTTATTCACGCTTGATGATATGTACTGTGATACCTTGGGAATCATTGACATCAATGGTGATCTCCCTCGCGCTTGTTAACGGTTTACATCAATGACCTGTAATCAAGTGGTTTCTACCATGTTTGACATCAAGACATTTGTAATCACATGGATAGATCCATATCATTGCGGGTTCATCTTGAAGACCCTTGGGAGTCATGTTTTACCTAGGCTGCGATGGAGTTTGTATTTGAGTCATATTGCATGGATCCACATTTGTATTGGTCGTGGCTGTGTTATCATCTCATCGTGGATCTACGCTTGTGTCTAGTAGCCATGATTGTGTTCAGTCAATCATTACTACCATGGATCTGCATTGTATTGGTCGGCAGCCATGTGCAATTTTTAGTTCAAAGTCAGTTGTACTGCAGCAATGCCCTTCATCTGACAAGTCCATTGCCATTCCTTCTATCAAAGCATTTCACCTGTCCAATCTTTAAACAACTTCATGCTTTGGGGGGCATTCTTTTACACCTAAAATCTCCTCATCATCAGATTCAGTGTATACATCCCTAAAGTTACCCTGATTGAGTGATTAACCTGGAAGGATTTGCAATAATTTGTACTAGGTTTTGAGAGGTCGTCGCAGGTTGCACATAAGCAACATGCGACGTCGCACCTTACCCTATTACAGGGTGTGACGAAGTCAGTTAGATGGAAAAAATAGCTTCTTTGAGTTCCTTCTCGAAGCTTGCTGACTTGGGACCCTATCCCTGACCTCTTGGAGGAGTTGGCACTCAGTTCCTAACACCTTGGAGAGATACCTTAAGCCTCTGCTATCATATCTCAACCTATCCTATCCATACCCTATCCACTTAGTCCTATTTAAATGAAGCTCACTCTCATCCCAAAGGGAGGAAGTCTATGGTATCTACATGCTGGTGAAATCACCCTTGGAAAATCTCCACTCACCTATTGTAGGACTCATACTTCCTTGGAAGGATATGGAAAATGGCTTGGATGGAGAAGGGCTGCAGCGTTAAGCTTTGGTCGTAGTTCTATGTCTCTACCATGTATTTCCCTATGTACAGTAATACAAATGCTTTCCACCAATATTGTTAATGTGTGATGATATTGAGTAGTTTACCTGCTTAACTGTTTACTTAGATTTCTTACTGTATAGATGCTCTTTACTCGTTTTATGTTGTTTTTTGTGTCTTAATAGGTCTTGCAGTTTAGATCTGACGACCGCTAGACGTGGAGTAACATTCAGGAAAGAGGATTGCGAAGTAAAAGGTAAGACATCTAGTACTTGATCCTTAAGTAGATCTAGGAAATCCATTTGTAGTCTGTTCTATTTTTTCTAGACTCACATTGAGATAGGGAGATCCTGCTCGCGTCCGCTCGAGTGGATTGTCCAATAAACACCATATGTCATCTTGAGAACCCCTTTGACTGTTCTAGTCGTCATTTAATTCTGTTGTAAGGAAGTGGGTGATAAATTCAGTCCATGAGAGTGATGGAGTATGGGTAGCCCTGAAATTTGTAAGTTAGGGTATGGGATCAGTTTGCTCGACCCATAAGCCAATCCATCTCATGGTAATTATGTGTTCTGAATGTTTAATTGTTAATGTTTCATTCAGTTGTGCTTATTTGAGTATGCATATGCATCCATGTGTTTTTATGAATTTCTTCAATGATGAATAGGGCCAAGTCTTGTTGAGGCCCAGGAGGTTTAGAATGTTCGGTCATGACTTTGGGGGAGAAATAGAAACCCCTTTTGTGTTCATGTTCCCTCTGTGGGTTAGATGAAGGGAGGAGACATGGCATAGTGGATTAGAGCTCTTTACAGAGTGGTAAATAGGTATGGATGAGGATTGGGGAAACACCTTGGTTGGAAGAAGGAAAATTCAAAGTTCTCAGGTTTGGAAGAAGATCATACACTTGCATGGGGATCTTTGAGAGCTTTCCAATATATGATACCAAGTTTTACAAAAATGGACATAGGATGAGAAATTTATCAGCCTGAGAAGTTGGCAGTAACAGTGGTATATGGTCGACTTCCAACTTTCCGAACCCGCAGTGCAGATTGTGGATCACGGAAGTTGGAGGCACGATTCTGCGAAGCTGAGACCTTTGGAGTTCCGACTTCCGACTACCACATCGAGGATTATAGAAGTCGGAGGCATGGCTTGGCGAAGTAGAGAATTTGGTGTTCCAACTTTCCTACTCCTGCAATTGTGGAATGCGAAAGTTGGAGGCATATTTCTTCAACATCGTGTATTTGTCGTTCTGACTTTTTGACTCCCGCGTCGTGGATTGCGGTAGTCAAAGGTGTGATTCTTGAATTGGCACGTTGGGGTGCGGACTTCCGACTCCGACATGCGGATTGTGGACCAAGCTATTGTGGATGTGCAAAAGTGCATATTTTGGAAGAAAAAAATTTAGCAGGTTGTATTCTAAGGAGCTCCCCATCACCTCTAAAGGGCACTGAGGGGGTCAGGGACGTTACAGATATCCTAGAATAGTGATGTGTGTTTCTTTAAAATATTGTTCATGGATTTGGATACCTCAAAGAATATTCCTTTAGGGAATAAGGCATGCGATTCCTTCCTTAATTATGTATAGAGCCTCAAGACCCCTAACTACTATTCAAAACCATCTAATGACATAGACATCCCTACTCAAACACTAAAGATACTTTCAAGAATCCATGTGTGTTTGTTCAAGTTGTTCTTCTTGGCCATGGATTCTCCAAAGGTTATTTTTTTATTAAGGCCCAATTTTTCTCCCTCAAACATGTATAGGGAACCCAATATTGATACCAAGTTCTCAAAAAATTCTAATGGCACTAATATCCCCACTTATATGAATAATATGCTCTTGGGAGGTCATGTGTGGTGATTGTAGGAATTGTTCTTAGCCAAAGATGCCTGGAATTTCCTTTAGGACCTAAGTCGCACTCTTTTTTCCCCAACCATATCCATGGTGTTGGAACCTATAATTAGTCTTAAAATTCTCACTGTGCCACAAAAACCCCACTCATAGGCCAAAGATACCGTGGAAAGGTCTATTGTGGTTGTTCAACATATCATTCTTGGCTATATATACCTAGAAGCTTCCTTTAGGTCCTAAGGCCCAGTTTCCATTACTTAACCATGTCTAGAGCCCCAAGACCCATACCTAATGCTCAGAAACTTCTTAACAATTCCCATATTCTGACTATAAGGACAAATATCCCCTCAAGAGGTTAGCTTTGGTGGTTGGAGATATGATTGTTAGACCTTTAATACGCATGGCTTATAAGGAATTGATTGTGAGGTTTATTTGTAGAAGGGTGGGGACAGTGAGTTTGTTTCAATGGATTGAAGTGCATGACTAGTAATGAATTTTAACTTACCACATAAGGGATGTCATTTTCATCTGAAGTTAGATGTTGAGCTTACATCCAAACATAGTATTATTTCTATTCGGTATCTACTGCATTTATACCTAGGTGGATTTACTGGTTACTTGATCAAATTACTTATATATCATTCAAGGTCCCATGCCAATAAGTAAGGATACCATAAGGATAAAATAATTGTACTAAATTAGTCTATTTCCATAGACTCTCTTATGATTCTACACAAGATATTTCCTCTTTATGCTATTAATTGTAACTACTGGCATGATATGACTCATTATTGTTTCTTGCATCCTTATAACAAAGAGATCTATCATATGCATTCAAACAATTATGACTCATTATGATCTCTCTTCTCATGGAAATCATATGAGCCAAAATTTGACTGGTGGTATGCCATACAAATCTACTTTCTTAATTGACATATCAATTAGGTAACTAGGGATATTAGAATAATGAGAAGAGATATACGGCTAAGGTTAAGGTCCTACTTGGAGAAAACCTAAAAGAACCTATACAAATCAATACATTGGTTAAGGTCCTACTTGGAGAAATCCTAAAATAACCTATATAATCCTTTTAAATATTAAGAATTTTTATCATTACCTTTTCCAACCATATGAAATTCTTATAAAGATAAAAGGAATTCGAACCATTAACCTATGTTTTTTAGACCAATATTATACCATTGAAACTATTCTCCTAATGAAAATTTGATTACTTGCTAAGATATCCCTCCAGTCGATTTTCAATGATGCCTACCTTACATCTACCACATATCATGCGATGTCAATCTAGATCCTCCACCTCATTTATGTATTTTCATTGTTCAATGAATCATTTTAGTGGTGGAAGTGTAATAGTTTTTACAGATGTCTGCATGGGAATTTCTATTTAGGTCATTGGAGAGTCAACGACAGGTAGCATATAAAATTATTGAACCAAGTGATCTCTAATAATGTTATGGCCATTGCATTGCACCTTTGAGTAATTTACTCACTCCCAAGTGATATTTTTTGAGCTCTAAAGGAAATTAAGTTTCCCATACCTTCCAAGCCATTAAATGAGGGGATCGAAGCCAATTCTAACTCCTAAAAATACATTGATATGTTAAAATGGTGGTGACAACTTTAACATCTTGATCTCCTATCATACTAACAACATATATTAGTTAGTCTAAAGTTTGGGATATGTCCACATTAGAAACATATTTATATTTAACCCATAGAGCCTCCATACAATGTAAGTTATAAATACCCTTGACAAGCAATATAATAGAAGCTAGAAAAAATTATGCAATAAGTAAAATAAGAATATTATAAGAAACTAGCACCCCCTAGCGCCATCCCCATAGCATATTCTATAATAAGGTTTAGCCCAAGGGGGTCTTCCTGTGAGTCTAACAAGTAACAATATTATATTATACCTAGGATTATAGGCTCATGACGTGGTTATACATACAACAAATTTTTAGGCCCATCTAGATATAAGATGCTAAAGATTCATGCATATTCGCTTTTTCGTCTTTTTTGGTTTTTATGTTTTTGAAAAAAAAGGAGTAACAAAGGGGTCGATTTCATCTTGTGGAGGCCGTATTCTTCATTTGTTGGCTGAGTTTGGACTGCGTGGGCCGTGACATCGTCTGGAGAGGACACAGTCTTGTTTGTGAGGACGATTTACTTTCTGTTGGGTGCATATCCTTACAGTTCCACATCTACAGTGATACCCACGCTTCATCTGGGACAATATCAAGGGTTGTTACAACCAAAAAGGGAGCTGCAATATACTACAACATTGTTATTGACACCTACAAGAATCTACTACAACGTTGTTGGGTACTCTCATTGTAGTCTTCCTTCTTATTACGACTGTGCATAACGCTTTTTGGTAGTGAAGGAGGGCGTTGTAGCATAATAAGGGAGTCTGAGAAGAAGACGATTTGGGTTGTTTTGAGGAGTTGGCATACACCAAAGAAAAATCGAGACACCTTACTCACTTCCATAAATCATTGTGCACGCCCAGGAAGCTACAGGTTAGAGTTAAAGTAATTTCAGATTTGTTTGTCCACCTTAGAACTGCTATTACAGTCATTGTAAACTCAAAGTTATATGAATATGATATTTAGGGTTTATTTTCCTTGTTATTTATGCAAAGATACATCTATTACATTTACTGTTCACTGTTAGTGCTACGAAAATCAAGATCTAATATCCGAAACAAACTCTTCCCGCATTGTCTTCTGCAGCGGAATTCTTTTTGAAATGCAGGAATAGAGTTTCCACAAAATGCTTCTTCCCCGTCGTCGATCAATTTCGCTGCAAGCTTGACTGTTCGTACAACTTAATTTTCCACGCAGCGAAATGGATTTCTGATCGTTCAATCAGTGTCCCCACCAAATCAATGGTGGATTCCAAAATTTATTGAGCGCATTCCGTAGAATACCGCGCACATGAAAAGTGTTTCGAGGCTTGCAACTTCTCCCGACGATATCACTAGTCCAATAAAGGGTAGTGACCCACGTACTCGACCTCACAGACTGCCATCCATACTAATAGATCACGGCCAACACATTTACACACCCTCATGACACCCTTAGTAACCCACATTAGGTCATGTTACCTTCATAACAGTCCTCAAGGCACTTTCTGTTGAGATATTGTAACTTCAAAGAATATTATATTTGTACTTTATTATTCCGGAGATGTTTCATTCCTCCGTGAAGATCTTATTGTATATCCGGAGATGTTTATTCCTCCGTCGGAATGTGGTAACTCGGGTTATTAGACTTCCCTAGTGGGGGTCGGCCCTGTATATGTTATGTGGTTCAAAGGGTTATTAGACCACCCTATAGGGGTTGGCCCAGTCAGTTGTAGTGGGGTATTTAACCCATTGGTTAAATACGAGCCTACGTGTACCTTTGTAAAATACATGTCAGTGTAGTGTATAAATAGAGGAGGTGTGTTCCTCATTTGACACATACACTCACTTGAGAAAGGAGCACTTGTGGAGGCGAGGTCTGCTATGGTGGAGGAGGAGATCATATCTTTGGTTTGCATCTTTGTGTATTGCTGGTCATCTATATTGAGGAAGCTTTACTGGGTTTTCTACCCCATGAGGGTTTCCCAGGATAAATCTGTGTCTCTTGTGTTTATGCTATGCTTGTTGTTTCTTCAGTGATCCTGTATATGCTATTATTGTGAAATGGAATGTAATGCTGCTATTTTCAGTCTTATCATATTAAATATTAACATGGTATCAGAGCTAACCTGAAGGAAGGCAAGGTATGGCACTTACGACACTTGCTTTACTTACGACAATTTGAAGGTTAGGGTTTTACATAGCAAAAACCAGTCATCGTGGAACTTTCGCTATAAATCCATTTATGCGAAGTTTCAGGGTTTGAAAAGTTTACAGGTCGAAGATAACATCCCCAGGTACCTTGTGTCCAAAGGGAACCCTCAAATTCGTTGTACTTTATGAGTTATGATCAGTACAAGTTAGGGTTTCTGCCTCTTCCAGATCTCAGTCAAAATCAGGTAACCTTGGAAAAAAGGTCATAACTTGGGCTAGGAAGCTCCAAATGAAATTTAGTAAAAAGTGACAGGTAGTACACAGATTGTACTATCTCAGGAAACGTTTTCAGAGGCCAAAGGTGAACCAGTGACACGTGGCACGCCGTACAAGTTCGCTCTCCTATTTTATCCCATAAACAGGTCACGTTGCGACACTTGGCATAACTCTCTCTCTCAGAGAGTCCAATTGAGGTCAGACCTATCAGGATAGAAAGCTAACAGGGAGAGATTTCTCAAGAAAAATTTTCAGAGGCCGAAGGTCAAACAGTGACACGTGGCATGCCGTACAAGTTCGCTCTCCTGTTTTATCCCATAAACAGGTCACGTTGCGACACTTGCCATAACTCTCTCTTAGAAAATCCAATTGAGGTCAGACCTATCAGGATGGAAAGATGACAGGTCAGGCTACTACAGAAAACGTTTTCAGACCCTGTGGAGCAAAAATTTCAGAGTTATAGCAGAAACAATCAGGTGCATATTTCTGTCAAAACAAAATTATTTTTGGAGCACCTTTATTCATGGCTTCCGGAATTTAGGGTTTCGGAGAAAGTTAGAATTTTTGGAATCGGAATCCACGGCTGGAAGCTCCTCAGAAAAATAAGAGTTTAGAGCCTTGGATCAAACCTTTTGATTGAGCAAAAGGGTGGGCTTCATCAAACCCTAGTTCGGGAAGATCTAGAAGTTTGAAAGGCAATTTTGAGGGGTCAATTTTTGGAGATTTCAAAATTGAAGTATGCTAGTTTGATCAGCTCAGCAAGACACATCCTTCCATTCATTCGGAAGTGTGAAAGTCAAAGATTGAATTTTTAGGGTTTCTCTAGCAAACCCTAATCAAGCTCTAGATCAAGTTTCAGGGGGAGTTGAGGCTAAGGCCTTACATAAGAAGACTACAAGAAGTCTCGACAGGTATGACTTGAGGTTCAGGTATGTCTTGAAATCTGATTCTTGATTAAGTTCATAATGTGTTTGTCTTCATGTTATTTATTAGTACAATCTTGATTAATGTTAGAATTGTCTTATCACCCTAGTAATAGTATGAATGCATGTGAATGATCGAAGACATTCATTGATTAGGGCTATATGATTGTACTAATGCATTATGGTGTTGTATGAGGTTGATGTCATTTGCTAACAAGATACAGGTACATCACAAAAGACAAATCAAGCTCCTTAAAACATGACAACATGAAGACAAAGACTCATCCATAATCTTTGTTCTACTTACGAGGTATGTATGACTTTGTTATATTATGCTTAACCTATGAGACATGCAGGTTCTAGCTCAGGATCTCTAAATCATTGAAGAGATTGTTTAGGTATGTTGTACATAGCTAAGTAGATATACTAATCCAGGTATGTTTTCCTATGACAAGTTAGAATCTTACCTTAGGATCCCTTATATAAGTATACTTGGTATGATTGGTTATGCTTATTCATAAAGTTAGTAATCAAGGGTTTATGCATATTATGTCTCTTATCTTGATGATCTAATTAACCAGAAGAGTACTATGATCAAACAAGAATATGCAGAAGTAAAAGAAGACTTCCTTGAAACCTTGAATATTATCTATAATCATGACTATACATTTTCAAAGATTATTTAGAACTAGAATGTTTTGATAATATTGAGAATATACTAATGAATGTATGTCTGTGTATGAGGATGACACTAGTGCACACTTGAGCATGCACAGTGGTACAAAATGAATAGAAGTTCAAAAGACATATAGAAGATCAAGCGGGAGGCAACCACACAAACATAAAAGATAAGTATTTGAGATGTTATTTGAAATAGTAAATGATATTGCTTTTATGCATATTTGTATTCCTAGAATATATCATGCTGAGTGTAAACATTCATAGAGCATTGAACAGTATACTACTAATATGCATATGATTGGTAAGTTGGACAAACATTCCATTGTTGCTTGTCTAGAATGAAACCTCTTTGCTGACATGCTGAGAGCTGTGCACACTCTCAATAGTATGTTCTGGTAGAGATGGAAGGCATCTAGATAGCCACTGTATGCATACAAGATATGGGAAAGTGTTGTGCCAAAGTATTGGTCAAAATAGTTACATAACTATGTAAATGATATCTGTATGCATAATAGGTTATCATGTCAATATGATTTGATGATTATGAAGTATTACTAATCATGTACTTAATTTTTATTTGTAGGAAAGATCATGATGAATGATGAACACTGAACAAGCGATGGATGTTCAAACAAAAGGATTTACAAATCAAACACACTATAGAAGGCTTGTGGCTAGAAAATTCTCTTAGAAAGAGGAAGAGAATCATGATAAATGTTTGCTCCAAGTGGCTAGATAAGACCATTCTCTTAATGGTGTAATTAAAGAAGAAGTGTGAATCAGGTTCTGTATGGGTACCCAGGATCGATAATCAATTGATGAGCTTAATGATCACCATGGGTGATGAGGATCTCAACCTTTGCTACAAGGTTGAATATTGTTTCTATACACAGACGATATGGTGCAGAAAGGAACCAAAAGTTTGAATTTGTAACAATGTACTAACCAAACCTCTACCGATCCAATGTACTAACCAAACCTCTACCTCAAGTAAAGTTTTCTGAGACAAACTTAATATAGTTCAGAAGGACCCTCCTCAAAAGGGGGAGTGATGTGATAACTCATGATGAGATTGCCTGCATCGACAGTGAGGTCGATAATGAGGATACCTATATTAGTGATGCCGACAAAGAGGTTGGTGGATGGTCCTTAGATAGGGTCAAAGGTGACAAGGGGATTGCATCATCCTTGAACATATGTTCTAAAGAGAGCCGTAGACGTATGTCTTCGAGAATGAAGTCCTTGGTGGACATGATAGGATTGCATCATCCTCAAGAGAGTCGTAGACGTATGTCTTCGAGAATGAAGTTCTTGGTGAACATGTGAGAGGATTGGATCATCCCTGGACTTCAGTCCTAAAGAAGAGCCGTAGACATATGTCTTCGAGAATGAAGTCCTTGGTGGACATGATAGGATTGCATCATCCTCAAGAGAGCCGTAGACGTATGTCTTCGAGAATGAAGTTCTTGGTGAACATGTGAGGGGATTGGATCATCCCTGGACTTCAGTCCTAAAGAAGAGCCGTAGACGTATGTCTTCGAGAATGAAGTTTTTGGTGAACATGTGAGGGGATTGGATCATCCCTGGACTTCAGTCCTAAAGAAGAGCCGTAGACGTATGTCTTCGAGAATGAAGTTTTTGGTGAACATGTGAGGGGATTGGATCATCCCTGGACTTCAGTCCTAAAGAAGAGCCGTAGACGTATGTCTTCGAGAATGAAGTCCTTGGTGGACGGTTGAGGATTAAGTCATCCTTGGACGTAGTCCTAAATGTACAGTTGAGGATTAAGTCATCCCTGGACGTAGGTCCTAAATGTACGGTTGAGGATTAATTCATCCTTGGACGTAGGTCCTAAATGTATGGTGGAGGATTAATTCATCCTTGGATGTAGGTCCTAAATGTACGGTGGAGGATTAAGTCATCCTTGGACGTGGTCCTAAATGTACGGTGGAGGATTAAGTCATCCTTGGACGTAGGTCCTAAATGTACGGTTGAGGATTAAGTCATCCTTAGACGTGGTCCTAAATGTACGGTTGAGGATTAAGTCATCCTTGGACGTAGGTCCTAAATGTACGGTTGAGGATTAAGTCATCCTTGGACGTAGGTCCTAAATGTACGGTTGAGGATTAAGTCATCCTTGGACGTAGGTCCTAAATGTACGGTTGAGGATTAAGTCATCCTTGGACGTTGGTCCTAAATGTACGGTTGTGGATTAAATCATCCTTGGACAGTAAATCCAGTAATTCCGAAAGGAAGGATAGTCCTAAATGAATTGAGTGGATTAAATCATCCTTGGACAGTAAATCCAGTAATTCTGAAAGGAAGGATAGTCCTAAATGAATTGAGTGGATTAAATCATCCTTGGACAGTAAATCCAGTAATTCCGAAAGGAAGGATAGTCCTAAATGAATTGAGTGGATTAAATCATCCTTGGACAGTAAATCCAGTAATTCCGAAAGGAAGGATAGTCCTAAATGAATTGAATGGATTAAATCATCCTTGGACAGTAAATCCAGTAATTTTGAAAGGAAGGATAGTCCTAAATGAGATTGAGTGGACTAATCATCCTGTAAATAGATTGGGATTGCCTCATCCCTAGACATGGTGAGATGTCTTAAACTGATAAGGACTAATCATCCTGTAAATAGATTGGGATTGCCTCGTCCCTAGACATGGTGAGATGTCTTAAAGTGATAAGGACTAATCATCCTGTAAATAGATTGGGATTGCCTCGTCCCTAGACATGGTGAGATGTCTTAAGTGATAAGGACTAATCATCCAAGTAAATAGATTGGAATTGCCTCGTCCCTAGACATGGTGAGGTGTCTTAAAGTGATAAGGATTGATCATCCTGTAAGTTGATCTGGATTGCATCATCCATGGACATGAGAGTTGTCTTAAACTGAGAGGGACTGATCATCCCGTAAGCGGATCAGGATTGTATCATCCTTGGACCTATGTCCTAAAGAGAGAGGGATTGATCATCCCGTAATTGGATCTTGTGTGTTGCAGGGTATGCTGCTATTGTGTATACTTGTATTGATGAGGATACTTGTATTGATGATGTGTATACTTGTATTGATGAGGATACTTGTATTGATGATGTGTATACTTGTATTGATGAGGATACTTGTATTGATGATGTGTATACTTGTATTGATGAGGATACTTGTATTGATGATGTGTATACTTGTATTGATGAGAATACGTGTATTGATGATGTGTATACTTGTATTGATGAGGATACTTGTATTAATGATATTTATACTTGTATTGATGATGTTGTTGATCGTGATGATCTAGATGACGATGTTATTGATCGTGATGATCTAGATGACGATGCTGCTGATCGTGATGATCTAGATGACAATGCTGCTGATCGTGATGATCTAGATGACAATGTTGTTGATCGTGTGATGACGATGCTGATGATTGTGTGATGACGATGCTAATGATCGTGTGATGACGATGCTGATGATCGTGTGATGACGATCCTGATGATCGTGAGATGACGATGCTGATTATCGTGAGATGACAATGCTGATGATCGTGCGATGACGATGCTGATGATCGTGAGATGACGATGCTGATGATCGTGTGATGACGATAATCGTGAGGATCCAGATGATGATATTGTTGTAGTTGTTCAAGTGCTACAGAAGATAAAGACTCAATACTGAAGATGTCGATGTTCCAGTATTGAAGATGTTCCAGTAACTGCTTGAGTTACTGATGATGTTGAGAAAGCTTCCAATGATTTATAGATGTATCATGTATGATGTTGATGACTCCTTGCTCGTGCAGATGTTGTTATAATATCCTTCTCGTTAAGGGGGAGTGTTGAGATATTGTAACTTTAAAGAATATTATATTTGTACTTTATTATTCCGGAGATGTTTCATTCCTCCGTGAAGATCTTATTGTATATCCGGAGATGTTTATTCCTCCGTCGGAATGTGGTAACTCGGGTTATTAGACTTCCCTAGTGGGGGTTGGCCCTGTATATGTTATGTGGTTCAAAGGGTTATTAGAACACCCTATAGGGGTCGGCCCAGTCAATTGTAGTGGGGTATTTAACCCATTGGTTAAATACGAGCCTACGTGTACCTTTGTAAAATACATGTCAGTGTAGTGTATAAATAGAGGAGGTGTGTTCCTCATTTGACACATACACTCACTTGAGAAAGGAGCACTTGTGGAGGAGAGGTCTGCTATGGTGGAGGAGGAGATCATATCTTTGGTTTGCATCTTTGTGTATTGCTGGTCATCTATATTGAGGAAGCTTTACTGGGTTTTCTATCCCATGAGGGTTTCCCAGGATAAATCTGTGTCTCTTGTGTTTATGCTATGCTTGTTGTTTCTTCAGTGATCCTGTATATGCTATTATTGTGAAATGGAATGTAATGCTGCTATTTTCAGTCTTATCATATTAAATATTAACACTTTCAGCCAGTCAGGACAGTCCTAGCAAGCCTAAGACATGTCACAATAGCCCTTAGGAGGCTCAAGATGGGTCATGGGTTTCTCTAGAAAGCATTAGCAGAATTTACACATATGAAATTGACGCAAACAGGAAACACAAACTGAATATGAACACTGTGATGAATCTCAGAAACTCAAAAAAAAACTTTTCATTAACACTTCCAAGAAAGTTTACAAAGCTACAGTCCAAGCATAGAGGCGTAAAAAATGAAAGTCAAACCCTTCCTCCTCCGTAGAGGTGACATTTACCCCCGAGACGTATCTCAAAATAGGGCATCAAAATCAGTTACATTACGGGAATCAAACCCGAAAGTAAGTCCTAAATCCTAACAAACTCTGACGTGGCAGATACGTCGTGCCCACAAAACATTTCGGGAAGGCACACTGTGCTGTGCATGACCAATCAAAAAGGGAAATCTCGACATCTGGGGATTTCTGGTTCGCTTGATGAAAATGACAACTTTGAGCATATTTGTAACAGACTACGGCTGACTCAGCTACTAGTGGGCCTTACAGGATGATGATTGCTCAGTCTATGTATATCTTGCCACTGCTGATCTGTAGGGGTGGTCATCTCAAATAGCTCCTTTAAGAGAACATCCAGTTCAATCAGGGAGCTATGGCCAATAGCAGGGAGATCTGATTTGACAGTCCTGAATTGAGCCAGCAACTCAAAGTCCTCGTTGATTTTATCGATGATTACCTCTCCCTTTAGACCACCATTCATACCCTCAAACTTTGCATGATTTACTCTTTCTTGGTTTAGCAGTTCGACATATTTGCTCCGAGGGGTCAGCTTCCCCTCTGGACCCCAAAACTCAGGAAACCCTTTCTGAAACAAGGGCTGGAACAATTTGTTGAAATTTTCTACCCCTTGTTGAATAATGTTAATCCTAGTAAGTGCATTCTGCAACATGTTGTACTTTGTGGTCATCCTCCTTGCTGCCACTAGAATTGATATCCTGTCATTAATCCCCAGGTCAATTAGTTCTTCCCCACAGGCTGAGCTCATAACAACAATTGCCTTCTGGGCCTCCTCCCTAGGCCTTTGTGCTAGACTTTCCTGCAGGGATTTACATCTTCTGCTTGCTACCATAGCACCCTGTTTATGCTCATCCACCATGACCAAATGCTTTTCTAATGAGGGCATCTCCTTTATCACTGCATCCCAGAGCAAATGTTTATCCCCTTGCAGGGGAATTCGGCCTATGACCCTTTCCTCAAACCTGGCTACCTTCTCTTTGAGTGTCTTGATCTCTTCAGCAGAGCCTTCAATTTCCTTAGCAGTGATCCTGTGTTGGAGCTCTTGATTGGCCCCCTTCGATTGAGTCATTTCCAGGTCCTTCGGGGACATTTCAGACATATCTTTGATCGCCAGAGCAGTGGGTGATTTGTCCTCAGGGGTGCTATAGTCATTAAATTCATCAATTCTCTTATGCATCTTTTGCTTCTCTTCTTCCCATTGTGCGCTTGTCAGCCTCCAGCACAGCAAGGCGGCCTTTCAGATCCAAAACTTCATGCTGCAATGTCTCAATCTCCCCTTGTAACTGCATGGTCTGAGGAGGTAGTTGGATGTCTTTCATAGGTGTCTTGCTTTTTTTTTGTAAGCCTGTATCTTGGCCAACAGCTTAGCTAGTAAAATAGGCTGCTCTGTTTCCACTGGCTTCTTAGATGCAAGGGGCTGCTGTAAAGCGTTCTGTGTTGTTAGGTCTACCACTTGGTTATTCAGGAGTTTCACCTGCAGGTTCTAGGCCTTGTTTGTTTACTTTTCCTGCTTCAATTGGGTCTCCAGTTTAGCCACCCTTTGCAGGGACCTAAGATGGGCTAACACCTCCTTAGTTAGATCAGCATAGATGAGATCACTAACTCCCTTATGGAACACAATCTTATCTGGGATTGAGAACCCATCCATCTTGAACTCGACCTCTGAAACTCCTTCCTCATTAGTGATGGCTAGGTTCAGGGAGTTTTTTGTAATATTCCTGGCAGTAGTGAAAGAGACTTTGCTGCCTGATAGCTTCTTTAGCTTCTTGTACTGATTCTGAGTCTCAGCCTCAGATTTCTCTTTGAGCTTCCCATAGGTGGTCAACATTTTCTTTTCAGTATTAAATTGCCCTTCAACAGTGGAGGCAAAAGAATACTTCTGATAATTGAGTAGAGACTCCTCACCCCCTTTCTTGATTGATTGTGTGGTTCATGGGGGCTTTCTCTATGAGTGTGTAGTGGTTGGATTTACAACCACTAGTGGCTAGGAGATCACCATCTGATTTGCAACCTTTCCCCTAGCAGGGTTTACTAAAACAAGATCCTCCTTTATCACTTTCTTAAGGGAATCAGATTCAAAATTAAACTCCTCCTCTAGGTTGATTACGTCCTCCTCTACGTCTATCCTAGGCTTCTTTCTAGGGATTTGTTCATCACATTCCATATCCTCCACCTCTGACCGAGACCTTCTTCTACTACCATCACCGTTTAGGGGCAAGGGAGTAGTTGGGACTGTACCTTGCACTTCTTTAGGATCCTAAATTTTCTCTGCAAGAGTCCAATCAAAATCATAGGCAAGAGAATTTGCATCCTGGGACAAGTCAGGGATTGTGGAGTGAATAAAGACTGACCTCTGCACCTCAACCCTCCTTTGGGAAATGATCCCCTTAGGATCATAATTCTATGCATGAGTCCCCTGAAACTTCATGGCCTTCAAAACTTTCTCCACCATTTGTAACTTTGTGGCTTCTTCACAACAAAGGGCCTAAAATTAATAGGGTATTTTATCCAAGAGTTCTTCTTGTGAGCAGTAAAATGCTCCTCATCAGCAGAAATCCTCTGCCTAATCAATTCTAGTGTGAATACTGAGGGAGTTAGGTAAACTGGTAGCATGAAAGGGGTAGCCAAAAAACCATATACCTTGATAACTGAATACTTCTGCATCAGGAACCAATCTCCAATACCCTCTTGCTGCAAGGCAGCCTTCATGTCTTCTGATATCCTCTTCTTTTTAGGGTTGAATAGTTTGGAGACACTGAGGACAATTCTGTTAATGAACAGGGTGTAAGACCAATCCTCGATCTTCTGGAGAGACCGGGGCCAACCTTTGAACACCTCTGGATCCATGTCCTCAAGGGTCTGCTGGTTGGAACTGACTATGATGGCAAATAGATACACCTGGTATCTAAAGTGCTTATCCAAATCAAACTTCTCAAGCCGAGAATTGATTTCTCCGGCCAAGAAATCATCGAACTTAATTCCTGCTTCAGATTGACTCAGGTAAAGGAGAATGCCTAGCATTACTTCAGAGACCATGATATTGCTATCACGACCTAGGATTTGACTCAAGAGGGAGATGGCTGATACGATAGGATTTATGAACAATTCAGAGGAGAGTGGGGTGATAAGTGTCTCTGAGGGAACTGGGGTCATCAAAATGGTCTGGAAAAATTTATTCTTGGATTCTAGGCCGGCTTTCCTGAACACCTGCAGAACCTCTGATTCGATGAAGGGGATCAGGGCCTGACATTGGGCTTCAGAGAGACCCAAGGCAGCCCTAATAGCTTCTGGTGTAATTCTACGAATGACATGGGAGTGGGTATCATCTAAGATGGCCTTCCCAGTGGCAAAATAATTGGAGGCTACCCTTTGGACAATATCTGGGAAATGGGGCAATTGTTCTAATGTGAACCCTATTAAGGATGCCTTTAAATTTACCGACAGTTCTAAATGGTCTCCGGAAGGTGACAACAAAGCGTTATGGGCATCACTGACACTAGACAACCACAAACGAGAATCATAAGCGTCGTAAAGTCGATCGCAAATGATCTCCTTGGATGGGTCAAGGCTTTTTACAGACGAGGCCATGGCGAAACTGTCCATTGGATGAATTACAGAATACAAAAGGGTTGATAAACGATGAAGGAGTACCTGGTGGTGACGGTCGATACTTCTAGAGTTTGTAGTTGTATCCAGCTAACTCGTGCTTGGCAGACGTCGGATTTGCAGGGTGGTGGGAGTATTAAGGGATTGTTAATGTCAAGCTGATTAGCCTTATAAACCATTGCGCTTTGTAAACATGACCTTTGTACCTCCAATCTTCGAGCGCAATATCCAATGGGGAGGGGCCCAACAGATTTCACAAATTTGTTTTTTATCTTCAGAGTTATATTAATGGGTTTAAATCTTAAATATCTTGTCTTTAATATAAAACCAAAATATTATGTAATTGATGTTTGGATTTGGTTATTATAAGGTGGAAGCTTGTATGGTGTAATATATTGTTGTCATGTGTAGGTAAACGCTATTTTGAAAGGCATATGGGTGTACTACATGAATATTCCTAACCGTATATTGGAAAGAAGTTGAGAGGCCAACTCTCTAGGAGCCAATTCGAGAAATTGGGCTGGTTTTATTTTCAAATGGCCCAAAAAAGAGATTGGACAGATTTGAAAATGAGGTATACTTTTTATATTTGATTCTTCAATATGATATTTTATAACATATGTCTTCATTTTAATTTGTAGTGGTTTTTTCTTACGTGATGTGCAAATTGGTTCTATGTAGATGTCAAAGGAATATCAAGTCGGGGTTGAAGAATTCATAGAGTTTGCAAAAAGGCATTCAGAGGATAATAAGACCACAAGATGCCCTTCTAAAAAATGTTGCAATGTTGCAGTATTGACGTTTCAGGGATTACAAGACCACTTGATGATTCATGGTATAACAAGTTCATATAAAACTTGGTTTTTCCATGGAGAGAGAGTTCCTACTCAGGACTATATATTTGACAAGAGCAAGAAATGCCACACAATAGAGATGCATGATTTGCCTCCAGAAATTACACATGGTGATGAACACATAGTTGGACATCAATTTGATAATCAGAATGATGAGTTTGCAACACTGCTTACAAATGATACTGAAGTTCTTGAGAATGACGATCATAACGAGGCAACCATGGTTGATGATCATATGTTTGAAATGGTGAATGATGCTTATCAATATTATAATGAAAATCCAGATGTGAATTGTTAAAATGGCCAAGAATAATCAATGGAAGAAAAAAATGATATCAATCAATATCTAAAGTTAATTGCAGATGTGAAGGCAACATTGTACCCAGGTTGCACTAGTTTCACTAAGCTATCGGCCACTGTGAAATTGTATAACCTTAAAGTGAGAAATGGATGGTCTGATGCAAGTTTCACCCAATTGTTGAAGTTGAATAGATAAATGCTTCCAACAGGAAATACACTTCCAGAATCTACATATGCTACAAAAAGTTTGATTAAATCATTGGGGTTGGACTATGAAATGATACATGCATGCCATAGTGATTGCATTTTATATTGGGGAAAATATGAAAAAATAAATGAATGCCCAACATGTGGCGAATCAAGATGGAAGGTTGATGCTCATTCTGAAAAGGTGCGTACTGGTGTCTCGGCCAAAGTGCTGAGGTATTTCCTTATATTGTCGAGGTTGAAGAGAATGTACAGGTATGATTTTGAACTCTTATAATTCCATTATATCAAACACCTTCATGTACTACCAACCTACTAGAAAATCATCTTCTTTAATCTACTAAGTAGTGCAATGCATATATGATTCTTTATTTTTTTGTTACAGCTCTACATATATTTCATAGAAAATGAGGTGGCATCATGAGAATGCAAGTAAGGATGGAATAATGCGCCACCCAATTGATATCCCAGCATGTAAAAGTATAGATTCTAAATGGCCTGATTTTTTCAACGATCCTCGCAATGTACGACTTGCAATGGTAGTGGATGGATTTAATCCTTTTGGAAACTTGAGTAGTAGTTACAGTGTATGGCCAGTAGTACTAGTCACATATAACCTTCCGCCATTGTTATACATGAAAAAGAGCTTTTGTTTGTTGTCATTGTTAATACCTGGTCCCAAGCAACCAGGAAATGACATGGATGTTTATTTGGAACCATTGGTAAATGAGCTAAAACTAACATGGGATGAAGGCGCAAGGACATACAATGCTCATTCAAGGTCATTCTTTAATATGAAGGCTATATTGATGTGGGTAATCCATGACTTTCCTGCTTATGAAAATATGGTTGGTTGCACGACTAAAGGGTTTTGTGCATGCCCTATATGTGGAAGGAACACAGATTCAATGTATCTCAAATGTAGTAGGAAGTGTGTGTACATGGGACATAGGAGATATCTTCCAATAAATCATAAGTATCGTTCACAAAAAGGACCATTTAATGGGAAGTAAGAGCATCTCATTACACCTACAATTGTACAAGTGTCAAATATTTTTACAGAAACAAAAGGAAGGGAAGAGAAATGGGGAAGGACTAAAAGTACAAAAAGAAAGAGAAATTTTAAAAAAGGTGAAAATTTGAAGAATGGCGTGTGGAAGAAAAGGTCAATTCTATTCAATTTACCATATTCGGAGGTATGTGCACACATTAACTTAAGGCCTAAAATGTACGATGCTTGAAGGATTTCATTGTGTTTAATATGAATATATTGTTTAATTTTTCTTTGATGTTATAATTCATTGATTTTTTATAAGGTTGGATGCAAAAACTCCTAGTGCATCACATTTTAGATTTAATGCACATAGAAAAAAATGTATGTGAACGTATTTTAGGAACCCTTCTAGATATAAAAGACAAATTAAAGGATGGGAAAAATTCTCGTGATGACTTACAACAGTTGGGTATAAGGAGGTCCCTGTGGCCACAACAAAAAGGCAAAAGAATATTTCTTCCACCCGCACCACACACTCTTTCAAAAAAGGAGAAAGAGAGTCTTTGTCGTGTTTTGTTCACATTAAAAGTTACAGATGGATATAGTTCAAACCCTAGAAATAATGTATCTATGAAATATATCAAGCTTCATAGTATGAAAGCACATGATTGCCATGTTCTCATGCAAAAAATCCTTCCAGTAGCATTGCGCCATGTGCTACCAAAAGCAATTCGAAACACTATTTGTAGGCTTTGCTTCATTTATAGGCGAATTTGTGCAAAAATGGTGGATCCAACAGATCTTGATAACTTACAAGATGATGTTGTGGAAACTTTGTGCTTACTCAAAAAATATTTCCCCCCTTCATTCTTTTATATAATGATACATTTGACTGTACACTTGGTGCGAGAGCTACATTATTGTGGACCAGTTGCATATCGATGGATGTACCCTTTTGAAAGGTCAGTTAAATGTTATTAAGTGCAAATCCACATAAATTCCAGCATTTATGTGCATATAATAATAATACGTTACTAGCAACTCTTTATTCATACTTTTGATTTCTCTACAAATTGTGTGTTTTTTTCTAGGAACATGAAATTTTTCAAAAGTTTTGTGAAAAATAAGAATAGGCCTAAAGGCTGCATAGCTGAAAACTACACTGTGGAGGAATCCATAAAATTTTGCGCTGGATATGTTGAAGGTATGGATTATGTTGAAAGCATGCCTAGTAGAAATGAAGCTTGGGACGATGAAGAAAGAGAGGTTGGAAAATATGGGAAGCCCGTATCTAGTGGAACTTCTATTGAATTAGATAAAACTAGTTTGTTACAAGCCCACAGATGGGTCGTGCACAACATAGATGAAATTCAACCTTGGATAGAGTAAGTAATAAGCACATACTTATGAAATCATTTTTTATTATAATATATCGCAATTTTTTCATAAATTGTTTATTGACATTACTTGAAAATAGGATGCACTTAACAGAAATTGCCAATAGTAACATCCAAGCCCAAAAAGATGAAGTCTTACTACAAAAGATCCACAACCAACAATTTAGTGATTGGTTAAGAAAACAGGTAATGATATGTTCTTCATATTAGATTTAATTGAACTTCATTGATCAAGACTATTATGATGTATGAAGGTGAGATTCTTTTAATATATTTTGAAATTGCATGGTTTTCTAACGATATTTCAAAATTTCGAGGAAGGAAAAGAAAATATTTCTGATACCCTTAAATGGTTGGCATGTGGCCCAAGGAAATATGCAACTAAGTATGATGGCTACTTAATCAATGGGTGTAGATTTCATATTAAAAGATTAAAAAATGTCAGGGCCACCCAAATTAGTGGTGTGTGCATAGATGCACAAACATTAATGAGATCAAGTGCAAAGGATAAAAACCCTATACATCAAACCACAACATATTATGGAGTGATTCAAGAAACAATGTTATTGGACTACTATTTGGTGCAGTATCCATTGTTCAAATGTGATTGGATAGATGTACACAAGAAGAATGGAATGAAAGTTGATGAAATTGGTTTCACCATGGTGAATTTGAAGAGATGCTTGAGTAAGGATGGACTCCAAGATGATCCATTTATTCTAGCATCACAAGCGAAACAAGTGTTTTATGTACAAGATCCAGTAGAGAATGACTGGTGTGTAGTTTTGACATGCCCTCTGAAGGGATAAAAAATTGTAATATATATGATTTGGAGTATGCATATTTATCAAGTGTTGCAGATTTTGAAGGGACGAAATGCAAAGAGGATGAAGCTGTAGGTGATGGTGGCATGGATTATGTTTGACAAGATTGTGAAGGCACATGGTTGGATGTTGTTCAGTAAGTAACATGCATGATTTTGACGCAAGTCACCCAACGAGATACTTTCTTGCTTAACAATACACACGACGCAAACCATAATGCTTACACAAACAAGGTGTAGAACAAGATGCCAGAAGTGGCTTATATTACTTCTCAGAAATCGGTTACAATGCAAATAACTGTAAACAAATAACTAACTGCAATCGGTCTCAGCCGTTACAACTTAGAAGTAACTGTGGTGTGTTCTCCCTGTGTGTCGACCTCACCCTCTCCTGGTTCACCACGGAACTCTGAGCTATGGTTCGATCTCAACGCTCTGGACTTCGGCCGGTGTGACTCTTCACAACTCTCTTGGCTCTGCCCTCTGCACTCTCTATCTGTCTCTGTGTATGTCCCCCTTAGACTGAAGACCTTCTCCTCCTCTTATACTCCTCCATTGCTGTTCCCAAGATGATGGCAATCCCGAGACATGCATCCTCCTCTGTTCGTCGATCCTGCCAAATCCTGCGAACCTGCACTGTCAGATTCTATCCATGCTGCATAGCCTCTATCCATGACATCTCTTGTCATGTCCTTCACCAACTCGCAATAACTGTAATAACTTCCTCATCAACCCCGAATGACTACTAGGTACAGTCCCTTGACTTTCTGTCCTTCCGACCCTACTACAACAATCAGTCTCATCACGACCTTCCTGTTGGTTCACTCTTTTCCCAATTACACTTGGCTTTGCCAAACCCTGTCATGTCGTAGTTCAACCTCTTGTCGACTACCCGACATATTACGTCGTCCGTCGCCTGTCGATCCTCGACCTCTCGCGACATCTGGTGATCCTTCAATCGATCGCACTCTGACTGTTTCTGCTCGACTTGTTGACTTTGACAAGTCAACCTGCTCTCTACCCCAGTGGTCATCGGCACTCCCACTGGTCGGCTCCCTTCGGTCGATCAACCTCGACTGATCTGCCTAGATCCCGATGCTCCTGCATCAGTCTCCCTAGGTGAAAAAGAATTTGACTGCTCCGTCAATCTCCTGAACTCCTCTTCGAAAATCCACGTTGCTTCCTGCAACTCATCATTTGTCCATCGCACCAAGTATTCCTTCATGCGTGATCTACGAGTACGCCCTACTTCGCATTCATCGATTTCTTCTGCGATCCCTTCTTTATGTCTGTCTGGAATCTGTTCTGTCCAGTTGATACTTGTTCCTTCCTCCTTTCTGTTGCTTGACCCCTCCTCAAATTGGTATAAGTCTGAGACGTTGAACGTTGCTGAAATGTTCAAGTCTTCCGGCAATTCCAACACATATGCGTTGTCCGAAATCTTCTTCAGAATTCTGCATGGCCCTATCTTCTTCAACTTCAGCTTGTTGTACGTTCCTGTCGGAAATCACTCCTTCCGCAAATAGGCATAGACTAAGTCCCCTTCTTGGAATGACAGTAGCCTCTTTCTCCGGTCGGCTCTCAACTTGTAGGCTGCATTACTTTTCTCGATGCACTTTCACACATTTTCATGAACTTCATGCATATGCTCTGCGAATGATTCTGCATCCACGCTCTTCCTGGTTTCTGTTGGCAATTGAACCAAATCTCCCACTACATGTTGACTCCTCCCTTGAACAATATGGAATGGGCTCAATCTTGTCGATCGATTCATAGAATTTTTATATGCAAACTCTACCCGTGCCAACACATTTTCCCACTGCTTGGGTCTGTCGGCCACTAAACATCTCAGAAGGTTTCCCAAACTTCTGTTTACAACCTCGGTTTGTCCGTCTGTCTGTGGATGATGTGTCGAGCTAAAATCTAACTTCGTGTCGAGTTTCTTCCATAGAGTCCTCTAGAAATGCCCCATGAATTTTATATCTTGATCCGATGCGATACTCTTTGGCAACCCATGCAGCCTGACTATTTCCTTAAAGAATAGCACAGCAATCCCTATGGCATCACTTGTTTTCTTACATGGTATGAAATGTGCCATCTTCGAAAATATGTCTACTACAACGAATATTGAGTCGCTTCCCTGCTAAATCCTTAGTAATCCTAACACAAAATCCATGCTAAGATGCTCCCACGGGTTCTCTGGTACTGGCAATGGTGTATACAACCCCGTGTTCTGACTCCTTCCTTTTGCCAACTGGCAAATATGACATTGTTGAACCCATCTTCTGACATCTGTCGACATCCTTGGCCATAAATACTTTTCTTCAACCAGTGCTTTGGTCTTGTCGATCCCAAAGTGTCCTGCTAACCCGCCATTATGAAACTCTCGGATTAGGTTCTCTCTTACTGATCCTCTGAGAACACACAGCTGACTTCCCCTGAACAGATAGCCTCCTTGAATGAAATAACTCAAATATGGAGTTCTGTCGATGCTCCAAGGCTCACGACAAGCCTTCCATGCTTTCGCAAAATATTCATCGGTCTCGTACTCCGTCTTTATCGACTCTATCCCTGTTAAATGAACAGTCGTCGTGCCCAATAGCGTAACTCTCCTGCTCAACGCGTCAACAAATTTGTTCGACTTGCCCGACCTATGTCGCAACACGAATGTATATCTCTGGAGTAGCTCCACCCACTTCATGTGTCTCTGATCCAACTTCGACTGAGTATTCAGATACCTCAGTGCTTGGTGATCCGTGTATAAAAATTCTTGAGGCAACAAATAATGCCTCCATTTCTTCAATGCTTGTATGATAGCATAAAATTCTTGATCGTAGACTGAATATTTCCGCTTCGCTCCATTCATTTTTTCACTGAAGAATGCAATTGGTCGGCCTTCCTGGCTCAACACTGCTCCGATTGCTGTTCCACTCGCATCACAATCGACCTGGAAAACTTTGTCAAAGTCTGGGAGTGCCAATACTAGGCTCTCAGTGACCTTTTCCTTCAACCTGTCGAAAGCTTCCTGGGCCTTATCCGTCCACTTGAACTCGCCCTTTCTCATGCATTCTGTCAATGGTGCACAGATCCAACTAAATCCCTGAATGAACTTTCGGTAGAAACTAGCAAGTCCATGGAAACTTCTCACTACAGTCGCACTTGTCGGTTCCGACCAATCTACTATTGCCTTCACCTTCTCGGGGTCCATACCCAACCCTTTACTTGAAATTACAAATCCCAAGTACACCAATTCCTTCTTCATGAAGAAACACTTTTGCAGGTTAACCATCAGCTTTTTTTCCTGCAATTTCTGTAATACTTGTCGAACGTGCTCCAAATGTTCTGACTTGGTCCGACTAAAAATCACAATGTCGTCTAGATAGACTATGACAAACTTTCCTAAGAATGGTTTCAGCATTTCATTCATCAGTCTCCTGAATGTACTGGGTGCATTAGTCAATCCGAACGGCATGACTAACTACTCATATAACCCTTCTCTTGTTTTGAATGTTGTCTTCCATTCATCTCCTTCTCTGACCCTAATCTGGTGATACCCACTCTTCAAGTCTAATTTCGTGAAGTATGTCGCTCCACTCAGGAAATCCATCAAGTCATCCATCCTTGGCAATGGAAATCGATACTTGATCGTGATCCTATTGATGGCTTTGGAGTCGGTACACATTCTACATTCCTGTCCCTTCTTTGGTGTCAATACTGCTGGTACTGCACACGGGCTCAAACTTTCTCGAATCAATCCCCTGTCCAACAACTCTTGGACCTGCCGGTTGAGCTCCTGTCCCTCTGCTGGACTTATCCTATATGGTGCTTTGTTTAGCAGACTCGACCCTAGAATCAAGTCGATCTGATGGGATATACTCCTTGTCAGCAGCAATCCCGTCGATTTCTCATCAGCCATTATGTCCCGAAACTCTTCAAGTAACTCCTCGACTTCGACCGGAATATTCTCCCCGTCGGTCGTTCCTTCGACATATGGTCCTTTTGGAATGATTGCAAAACATCCCAACTGTTTTTCTTCCTCTGCGAGGAATTCTTTGGCAGTGCTCATCAACACTCGCTTTTCCCAACGATTGCTCTCACCGTCCCTACCATCGACTGGCTCTTCTTGCCTCGGCTTAAGAGTCCTTTTCATGCCATTCTTCCACACTGTGACTGTGTTAGCTCGACCGTCATAGATCATCTTACGATCATATTGCCATGGTCTCCCTAACAACAGATGGCATGCATCCATGGGTACTACATCACATAGTACGCTATCCTCCAATCCTTCAACCTTGAAGTTGATGAGGAATTGTTCGGTCACCTTAACACAGTGTCCTTTCTGTAACCATGAGATCTTGTAAGGGTGTGGATGTTCTCGACATTTCAACCCGATCTTGTCGATGATTTCTGTCGACACAAGATTCTCTGTACTTCCACCATCAACTATGGTCTTGCAACGCCATTCTCCAATCCGCACCTTCATTCGAAAGATCACCTTCCATTGTGCTGGTTCCATTAGATCACGTTGATCTTCCTGGATCAAGGCTCTCTGAACCGTCAGATTTCGGTTCTTCCTTTTCTCACATCCACTACTATCTGATGTCGATTCTTCCCTCTCGTCGACTTGCTCATCCTTTCGACGTCTGGGTTTCGACTCTTCTGCAGTATGTAGGTTTTTTGGGCACTCATATGCCTTGTGTCCCGTTCCTCGGCATTTGTAACATATTATGGCTGCTCTATTAGCTCCCTTTTTATCGGTTGGACCACTTCGACTATACGCGCCTCGACCGAGGTTCTCACGACCATCGCGTCGGTTCTCTTGCACTTTTTCTTTCGTCGATGTCCCTTCTGTGTGTCGACTATTTTCGACACCTTCTTTCCTGTAGCCACTACCTTGACCCTTCACGGAGACAGTCTTTCCACCCCGACTAGTCATCCTACCTCTGGTCACTGCAGACTTCCTCGACAATTTCTCCTCCACCTTCAGAGCTAACTGATAGGCTTCTAAGACTGCTCTGAATCTCGACATGCTGAGTGCATCCTGAATAGTGTATTTCAAGTTGTTTACGTACCTGGCGACAACTTCTTCTCCTTCATCAGTTTGTCCTAACCGAATTGATAATCGGTAGAACTCCTCCATGTACTCTTTCATGGTCATTTCCTTCTGTCGAAAGTTTTGTAGCTTTTGGAACAAGGAAACCACATAGTCGTTTGGAAAGAACTTCCCCTTCAACTTGGCAACCATCCTATCCAAAGACTTGATTTTCTCCTTGCCCTTCTTGAGTGTGTCAGCCTATACATTGTCCCACCACAACAAGGCATGACCCTTCAACCTTAGACATGTAGTCTTAACCCACTTAGGATCCTCGATCTGCTCTACGTCGAAGTATTTCTCCATCTCTCTGAACTAGTCGATCAAGTCTTCTGGGTCCAGGATTCCCGAGTATGTACACACATCTGTCTTCGCCCGACCTCTCATTTCTGTCAGAAACTTGATGAGTTTTTCCTCTGGTTCTTCTGTTGCGGCTTCCCAAGCTTCCACTTCTTCGACTTCCTCGTCGCTGTGGTCCAGTGCTTTAGGAATGAAACCACGTCTCTGGTTTTCTTTTATCGCTGCGACTTCATTTGTCAAAGTCCGCATCGTTTGGACGCATTTGTCAAACATCTCATAATCCACTGTGACGGTTGCTGCACCATGTGATCTTCGTCCTCGGACATTAACGCCTCTATGAGCCATTTCAACCTTTGCTGAAAACTCTCCAATTGGACTCACTTTCGGGCTCTGATACCAACTGACGCAAGTCGGGTTGGTATAGTCATCTTCTCCAACCGGACTCACTTCCGGGCTCTGATACCAACTGACGCAAGTCACCCAACGGGATACTTTCTTGCTTAACAATACACACGACACAAACCACAATGCTTACACAAAAAAGGTGTAGAACAAGATGCCAGAAGTGGCTTATATTACTTCTCAAAAATTGGTTACAATGCAAATAACTGTAACCAAATAACTAACTACAATCGGCCTCAGCCGTTACAACTTAGAAGTAACTGTGGTGTGTTATCCCTGTGTGTCGACCTCACCCTCTCCTGGTTCGCCACGAAACTCTGAGCTATGGTTCGATCTCAATGCTCTGGACTTCGACCGATGTGACTCTTCACAACTCTCTCGGCTCTGCCCTCTACACTCTATATCTGTCTCTGTGTCTGTCCCTGTGTATGTCCCCCTTACATTGAAGACCTTCTCCTCCTCTTCTACTCCTCGGTTGTTGTTCCCAAGACGATGGCAATCCCGAGACACGTGTCCTCCTCTGTTCGTCGATCCTTCAAAATCCTACAAACCTGCACTGTCAACTTCTAGCCGTGCTGCACAGCCTCTGTCCATGACGTCTCCTGTCATGTCCTTCACCAACTCGCAATAACTATAATAACTTCCTCAGCAACCCCGAATGACTACTAGGTACAGTCCCTTGACTTTCTATCCTTCTGACCCTGCTACAACAGTCAGTCTCATCATGACCTTCTTATCAGTTCACTCTTTTCCCAATTACACTTGGCTTCGCCAAACCCTGTCATGTCGTAGTTCGACCTCTTGTCGACTACTCGGAATCTTACGTCGCCCGTCACCTGTCGACCATTTCCTGTTGATCCTCGACCTCTCGCGACATCTAGTGATCCTTCAGTCGGCCGCATTTCGACTGTTTCTGCTCGACTTGTTGACTTTGAAAAGTCAACCTACTCTCCACCCCAATGGTCATCGGCACTCCCGCTAGTCAGCTCCCTTCAGTCGATCAACCTTGATTGATTTTCCTAGGTCCCGATGCTCCTACATCAGATTTATTTATCAGTTCTCATTTAAGTTGTATCTGTCAAAACTTATATCTTAGATTATTACTTGGATTTACCTTTCATGCATATATTTTTTGTTTTGCTACTGTTTATGCATATTATTACTTGGATTTACCTTTCATGCATATATTTTTACAGTAGATAGATTGGGTGTGGGGAATTGAAAGTGATGTGAGGGGGGGGCATATGAGCTTCAACGTTCACGTGGTTGGCCCCGTTTAGTAGAGAATAAGATATTCTTGAAACCAAGAGAAGCTCATTCAGCTATTTTCATTTCATTTTTTTAGAATTTCATATATGTTATGCCTTTATTTCCATATCTATCAATCGCTTATATGAAAATACCATTTTGTCATGATATATGCAGGTCTTCGCAATGGAAAACAATATAATGACAATTTGTATCGTTCTCTAATACATATTTGTAAGTTATCACCATAACGAATTTGTCAATTAGATATCTTATTGTCATTTCTGCAAATTTTAATTTTTTGGGGTTATTGGTCATTGGATGAATCGTCCGACGAACAGAGTCATTTCGTCCGTAGATTGTCTGGGTAAGCACGTGGAACCCCCAACAGGTCATTTTTTTAAGGAAGAGGTTAGGCTTAGTATTCATGAATCGTAGCTTATCAATATTTTACTATTTGTTTTCAGGAAGAGGGCTTAAGATTGACTTTGCAATTTAGTTTCACCTTTTTGATAGCTTTCAACTAACCAGGCAACAAAAGTACTCTTTCCATATTACAGTGGAGTACAGATTATTTACAAGAATCTATTTCTCCAATTACACACAGGGCTTGCATGTAACTCCATCCACAAGTAGCCTTACTTGTGCTTGTGCAAGTGAAACAACCCGCCATAGTGGAGTATGAAACACCCTTTCTTTACCATTAGGCTAAGATTCCATTTTCATTGAAATTTAGTTTATCTATATTCTAACAAAAAAACGTCTTTGAATCTATTTGAGTATATTGACGAGTGCGATTTGTCTCTTCACTGTTCCTGAGTTTAATATGTAAATTGTTGTGCTACTTCTCAATGGAATATTACAAAACTATGAATACAGGTTTTTTCTTTACCTTTACTGTTGCATCTAACGTGAAATATAGCCATTGAAATGTATTTGATCTATTTATTCACTACATATGTTACCAATATATCTTTTAGTTGTTGGAATTCATGAGAATGTATAATTGACTTTACCAAAAAAATACCTTATATAATTCCTTTCATAGTCTGTCATGTTCTTTAACTTATTGTATTGCCACTAAAATTAGAGAAATAAACAATGGTAGAATTCTATCAAAAAAATGTTAATTTTCTGCTCGAGAATTGATGTGACTAGGCTATGATCATAAATAAAGTTGTTCTTCATCAATGTTTGAGAACTGGGTTGTCCTAAACAATTTTGAGGGCATTGATAATTTTTCTTATCTTTAGGTAGTAAAGGAGAAACTCTAGTGTTGTATCTAAAATGTATGGTCCTACTTTTGTTTTCTTAAAATAAGGATATGGATAGTACAGTTTTGTTTTGTTGTTTGTTTCTTATATATTTTTGCAACAAGCTTCAGGTAACATTTTTGTCCAGCAACAATGAAAGCTGGGGTATTCAGGAATGATGGAATGAGATAACAATTAATTGCTTCATAAATATTTGGGCTGAGACTTTAGCTCTCTCTTATCTATTAAACATTTTCAGGTAGTAGCATGTCTTTGTTGTTAGCATGCATTGAAATGTAACCTCCATTGCATCCATAATTTGCTGCTCTTGGTTGTTACGTTTTCAAATGAATTTTTTTTGCTTGTGTTAGATGACAATACAATTAAAACCTTTTCATTCATTAAAGGTTGTTGCTCAAATAGCATGACAAAATGAATTGACAATCAAAGAAACACATTTCACATGGGAGAAAGAAAGAACAGACTGTAGATCAAATAACACATGAATCTTTGAACAGAAACGCCTGCAAGGCCTGCCAACTTTATTTAAAATAGCTTCAAAATTGTTCGAACACAGAGCAACACTCGGGCTCCAAAATTTTCAACCACTTTGCCATTGATTACATTTAACTTATAGATGTCTTCGAGCCCTAGGCTCGGCCTTCTCTTGAACAAAAAATAGTTATAACCTATTGACACCTAATCGAGGCATATTCACCATTACAGACATGAGAGAGAGGTGGCAAAATCGGCTCAACAACCTTTTACATTTACAGGTCATTTTTACTATATGACCGCCTATACTTAACAAAAAGACAAAAAATGATATTGGAGATGCTCTTCCAGCTGGCCGCTCTTACTAACCGAATGCTCCCACTAACAGAAAAATTTGCAATAACCTCGAACTCCTTATGCACCTGTCCTGATTCTCACCTTGCCATACTTCTCGATGGACTTCCCTTGGTCAGTTGAGGGTAGGTCCAGGGTGGCGAGCTCCTTAATTAACACTCTCAGCTCTGTGTGTTCTCTGTAAGAATAACCAACGTGCAGTGTCCTGGCTCCCTTGAACATTGAGGCTAATTCGAAATCCCTTGTCAATTTTTCAGCTACTATCTGACCCGTCAGAGGCTGATCCATCCTTGCAAAATCCTCCTAGTTTATAACATCCCTCAAATTCGACCCTTATTGTTATTATTATTGTAAATGTAATTATGAATTTTGTAAATGGCCATGGTGAGGAGCTCAAGGCCAAGGCCCCACCAATGGACCTCAAGCTAGTGTTATGTCTATAAGTCTTAGTTTAAGCCTAGAAGATTAAGGATGGTAATGCGACTAAACGATAACTAACAAAACCCACCCATAAGGAAAGATAAGACGGTTAAGAATCCTTGAGGTTCATGTTTTAAGTCGTAAACACTGAGGGTGAAGGACTAGTGATGTTTTAAATTTCTTAAAGAATCCACCTAAGTAGAATCTAACATTAAAAAAAAAAAAGATTAGATGGATATTATATGAAGGGTTGACTAATACTTGAGATGACTATTAAAAATATGTTATTTATTTGTGAGGTTAAACTAATAGTTCTAATATTTAACTATTAGATAAATATTATATATGTCTTGATTATAAATAAATAACTAGAAGGATATTATTAAATAGACAAATTATATATATATAATGATGAATATTTTGTATATATATATATATATATATTGAAAAATCCATAATTTGTTATGATGACTATTAAATAAGTTTATGAAAAATGTCATACTTACAAAGATGTTTTGTAAATATATATAGTACATTATATATAAAATTGAAAGTAAATGGATGGAATTATATATATATTACTGTAGATTTGATTGTCATTTGACATAGAATCAAAGCCATAATTTGTTATGATGACTATTAAATAAATTTATGAAAAATGTCATACCTACAAAGATGTTTTGTAAATATATATAGTACATTATAAATAAAATTGAAAGTAAATGGATGGAATTATATATATCTTACTGTAGATTTGATTGTCATTTGACATAGAATCAAAGCCAAAAGATTTTCTTTTATATATATATGATATGTGATAATCACCTAAAATCATTTATATAGAATTTATTTTCAATATACTTGATCTAAATATATAACTATATTCACATATATGAAAATTGGGTAAGTATACAATATATATATATACTTAGGTAAAGAAATTGGTATATGAATATTAGGAAAGTGCTATTAGAGACAATACTAGTATACTTACCATCTACAAGGCATATAAAGAATATTTTATTATATATATATTTATACAACATCTTCCAAGGGTTTTAAGAAAGAAGAACATTTATATAAGTGGATTTTATTGGTAGCAAAATATTTGAGGGACGCACTCACTGTTTTTGAGAGTGGGTCGTTAAACTATCGATTAAGGGAATTTAAAGCGAGTAGGTGGAATCTTGGTGATGGAGCACCATAACAAATTCTGAAATGCCATCTCTCTCACTTTGGAACGCCAAGTTTTGTTTAGATTTACATGTTTATGTTATAGGATATGCTTATAGAAATGCAAATAGACAAACTTCCACGAATTATGGAACCGTGTCGACCTCAAGCCAGGGCACATCTTCGAATGTTATGGGCATTGATATTAAAAACAAAATCGGTTGAGGAGCCCATCTCCCACGATTTATTTTAGAAAACCGACCTTAACTTTTATTCCTCATGCCGACGCTTTGGAAACGAGATTTAAGGTTTTAGTTGCCATTTGTTGAAACGAACAAGATTGGCGAGTAGTGATGGAGGAAGCTACTGCCATCTGAGTGGGGAAATGATAGCATATCGTGGCATGCCAGTGGTGGCAATTATTGGTGGACGTTGTAAACCTATTATAATTTAATAATACACACAAATTTTTGGTGGACGTAGCTCAAGATGTGGGTGAACCACGTGAAAATGATCTCTTGGTATGTGTTCTTTGTGTATATCTCTTTTAATGTTGTATCTCAAATATTATCTCAGTTTTTGTTGTTTTAAATTTGTGTACCTTAGGCATTTTATGATGGTGGTTATTTATAACATTGTCCCTGGTTTACATGTGTAGATAAGTTGGAAAAATATATTTAGTGGTTATTTTTACTTAATATTTATAAATGTGTAGTTGGTCGATGTTACGAGATGGTGTATCTTATTGTATTGTTCAGTTTACTTATAAATATTTAATCTAATAGAAGGAAATTGGTTAATGTGAGACAAGTGTTAGAACATTATTAAGTTATGTTATTAGGATAAAATATTCTTATAAGAGTTGCAAATTCATAAAAATGGTATGAAGACCTTCCTTGTAAAATTATAGAGGATCCTTATATCGACAAGTAAAGTTTTATAAACGATTTCAATTAACTAGTTAATGTTAAAAGTTGTGAGATATCATAATGATGCTTTATTTAAAACAGCAAATCCCCTCATGATCAAAAACTTAGCATATCCCCTCATTAAATCTCTTGGGTGAAAACACAGCAAATCCCCAAGGTAAATTTTCTCGTCAGGAAAAGTGATGAACCTCAGTCCACAATTCGATGGCTCTTAAAAATATTGCCTAGGTCTTTAGTGGTCAGTTTTCAATAAATGAGCCTCAAGCTCCAGTCCCACCTTCCAGGGCACTATGACCGCATTTCAAGGGAGTTGTCCCATACCAACAGCTAGTTACTTGCATCATGATGCTGCCACATGTCCATTTCCTTCTACCCCAGACTCCATTCCACTTAGTGGGTCAGTAAACACTCTTTTAACAGTATACAGAACCATAAACAAATCAGAAGTTCAAAATTTTTCTTCTGCATTATCATTATTTAACTAAAAGATACTAACTCAACATGTACATAATTTAAATGATAATTACCTTTAAGAGATGAAATAACAAGTTGAACCTGCAAGGGTAGACAATCACCCAAGGAAATAACTTTCAAAAGATCACGTGCTCAATCAATCACAACAAACTTAGGATTCTTCATTCCCAATAATCAAACTCGTACTACTTAATAAGATCATTTTAATTCAATGTACGCCAATCTTTTATTAGAAAATAATCTCTATTAATTTTCTATTTACGAAGAATAATTAGATTCTTATGCATTCAAAAATAGGTTTACTAAAACTCCTAGGAAATACTGCTACCTCAGTATATCTTTAGCCTAATTCCTTGTCATTCTAATAATGATAAGAACTTCTGAAATGAAATATTTGTTTAAGAAATAAAGTGACGATTTTCCAGAAGCAAAAATAATATTAAAACACTTTGTCATTTCATCACATGAATTCATGCGTGTACTTTAAACATATCATATAACCTTGTATGTCACATCCATTCAAACTATCAATGCTATATCCTATATGAACTCTATACTATTGGATCTTATGAAAATAATGAAAGGATGACCGTATACGCCTTTGTGTTTTAAGCATGCTATCATAATCCTAAGTACAAGGATGCACCTTCTAACTTTTGACGTTTTGAGAACTAACTATCATTTTGTTAAGTTTAAACCAAATAGACAAACAAGATCTCTGAAAGAAACACAATCACAAGATAGACACACAATATACCCTGGGAAACCCTCATGGGGTAGAAAACCCAGCAAAGCTTTCCTCAATAAGATGATCAACCAAAATACAAGATGTGCTCCTTCTCCTTGACTCCTTAGCAGATCTCCCAGACTAGTGCGCACTCTTCCACAAGTGAGTGAGTGATCTAATGAGGAGTTCACCTCCTCTATTTATACTTGACTCCCAACTGACTAAAAGACCTAATGGGGCCGACCTCACCTGGAGAAGTCTAATAACCCCTAAAATATAACTGCAGGGCCGACCCACACAAGGTGGGTCTAATAACCCTAGTTAATACAAACCCATGGAGGAATAAACATCTCCAGATACATGATAGGGTTACCTCGGAGGAATGAAACATCTCCGGAATAATAATGTACAACTATAATATTCTTTGAAGTTACAATATTCAACACTCCCCCTTAACGAGAAGGATATTATAGCAACATCTGCAAGAGCAAGGAGTCATCATATATGATACATCTATAAATCATTGGAAGCTTTCTTCAAATCATCTTCATCAGTAACTCAATACCATGTTACTGGAACATTAATGTCAATAGTGTCAATATCACTATAATCATCGGCATCGTCATCAGCATCGTTATCACACGATCATCAGCATCGTCATCAGTATCGTCATCACACGATCATCAGCATCGTCATCACACGATCATCAGCATCGTCATCAGTATCGTCATCACACGATCATCAGCATCGTCATCACACGATCATCAGCATCATCATCAGTATCGTCATCACACGATCATCAACATCGTCATCACACGATCATCAGCATCGTCATCACATGATCATCAGCTTCGTCATCACACGATCATATTCCTAGGATGATCAATCCTGCTCCTTTTAGGACATAGGTCCATGGATGATACAATCCAATCTTCAGTTCTCGGAGACTTCAGTCTACGGATCAATTCTGGGACCTCAGTCCGGGGACGATGCAATCCCCTGCCTGTTCATTCAGGACTTCATTATCGGAGACCCAGTCTACGGTTCTATTCTGGGACCTCAGTCCGGGGACGATACAATCCCCTACCTGTTCATTCAGGACTTCATTATCGGAGACCCAGTCTACGGTTCTATTCTGGGACCTCAGTCCGGGGATGATACAATCCCCTGCCTGTTCATTCAGGACTTCATTATCGGAGACCCAGTCTACGGTTCTATTCTGGGACCTCAATCCGGGGACGATATAATCCCCTGCCTGTTCGTTCAGGACTTCATTATTGGAGACCCAGTCTACGGTTCTATTCTGGGACCTCAGTCCGGGGACGATACAATCCCCTGCATGTTCATTCAGGACTTCATTATCGGAGACCCAGTCTATGGTTCTATTCTGGGACCTCAGTCCGGGGACGATACAATCCCCTGCCTGTTCATTTAGGACTTTCATTATCGGAGACCCAGTCTACGGTTCTATTCTGGGACCTCACGTCTACGGCTCTCTTTAGGACTGAAAGTCCAGGGATGATCCAATCCCCTCAACTGTATTCTCATCAATACAAGTACAAGTATCCATCAATATCTAGCATCAACAGCATGTATACATCATACATCAAAAGCATGTATTCTTACTAATACATCTAAAAGCATGTATACATCTGTCATCAAAAGCATGTATTCTTACTAATACATCTATCATCAAAATCATGTATACATCTAACATCAAAAGCATGTATACATCTAGCATGTATTCTCACTAATACATCTATCATCAAAATCATGTATACATCTAACATCAAAAGCATGTATACATCTAGCATGTATTCTCACTAATACATCTATCATCAAAATCATGTATACATCTAACATCAAAAGCATGTATACATCTAGCATGTATTCTCACTAATACATCTATCATCAAAATCATGTATACATCTAACATCAAAAGCATGTATACATCTAGCATGTATTCTCACTAATACATCTATCATCAAAATCATGCATACATCTAACATCAAAAGCATGTATACATCTAGCATGTATTCTCAGTAATACATCTATCATCAAAATCATGTATAAGTAAAACTAAATAGAAGTAAAATAGTCCTAAATCTAACTATTTCTAAGGACTAGGTGAAGTCTCATTATTGATGAGACTTGCTTGCCGACAGGAATCATGCTACTCCCCCTTTCTAGGAGAGTCCTTTTGAATTACACCAAGCTTGTCTCGAAAGTATTCAAATTTCACACGAGACAGTGGTTTGGTCAGGATATCAGCAATTTGATCTTCAGTGCTCACGTACTCAAGCTTGATAGCTCCTTTCTGCACCATATCTCGAATATAGAAGTATCGGATCTCTATGTGTTTTGACTTGTCATGGAACACAGGATTTTCTGTCATCTTGATGCAGCTTTGATTATCACACATAATCATAGTGGGATCCATTTCTAAGTCAAACACTCCAGATAACAGTTTTCGAAGCCATACTGCTTCACAGCTGGCAGAGCAAGCAGCTATGTATTCTGCCTCAGCAGAGCTGAGGGCCACACTGGATTGTTTCTTGCTGAACCAAGAGATCATGGCAGATCCAAGGCTATAACATCCACCTGAAGTACTTTTTCTGTCTGAGACACTGCCTGCCCAATCAGAGTCTGAGTAACCATGCAACTTGATTTCATGACTTCCATCATAGAGTAGACCAAAATCTAATGTACCTTTTAAGTACCTCATTACATGCTTTGCAGCTATTAGATGAACCTTTCTAGGTTCTACTAGATACTGACTTAGTGTATTTATAGCAAAGCATATATCTGGCCTAGTATTTGTTAAGTACATTAGTGACCCAATGATCTGTCTATATAAAGTTAGGTCCACTAATTCTGATGAGTCATTAACCAAAATCTTTAAGTTAGAGTCCATGGGAGTGGCCATGGGTTTACACTCCAACATATCAAATCTTTTCAGAATTTCCACAGTATACTTACCTTGATTCAGAAAGATTCCTCTTGGTTCTTGCCACACTTCCAAGCCTAAGAAGTAGTGCATCAATCCGAGATCTTTCATCTCGAATTCTGAAGAAAGCTTCTTCTTGCTTTCAATGATTTGTTTCTCATTTCCAGTTAGAAATAGATCATCTACATATAATAAAAGTATAACTGGTTCATCATCCATTACTTTGAGATAAAGGTTTGGGTCAGCTTTACTTTTGGTAAAGCCCATGCTAGTTAAGAAATTGTCAATCCTTCCGTACCAAGCTCTGGGAGCTTGTTTCAACCCATATAATGCCTTTTTCAGTTTGCATACATGAGTCCTTCCGTCATTTACCTCAAACCCTTGTGGTTGCTCTATGTATACTTCTTCTTCAATCACACCATTCAGAAAAGCTGTCTTAACATCCATTTGGTGTAGTTTCCACTTCATCATGGATGCAAGAGCCATGATAGTTCTAATTGAAGTATACCTAGCAACTGGTGCAAATGTTTCTTCATAGTCAATTCCCTCCTTCTGAGAGAAACCTCTGGCTACAAATCTTGCTTTGTATTTTTCAATACTTCCATCCGCAGCATGTTTTATTTTAAAGATCCATTTGGAAGAAACCACACTTTTGTCTTTTGGTTTGGGAACTATATCCCAAACATCATTTTTCATTATTGACTGATATTCTTCAGTCATTGCTTCTACCCATTCTTTCTTTTGAGATGCCTCTTCAAAGCTGGTAGGTAGTTGATCCACAAGATCACACATTAGGGCCATATAGTTGGATACTAGCTTTGGTTTCTTCCTTTCTCTAGTGGAGCCTTCAGGAGCACCATATCTTTCTGCTCCTTGAATAATATCTCTAGCCCATGCTGGTCTTCTTTTCCTAGACAATTCTGCAATAGGAGGTTCTTGTGGTTCCAGCATGTCATGATCCTCTGGTATGTCCTCTTCAGGGATGTGAACAGTCTCTGAGATTCTGGGAGATGTATCTTCTTCATAAACTTCTTCAAGTTGACACTTTCTAGATTTCTTGAGGGTTGCTTCCTCATCGAAGGTAACATCTCTACTTATTTCTATATGATGGAAACCTGGTATGTAGATTCTGAAGGCTTTGGAAGTTTCACAATAACCAACAAACATTCCCTTCTTACCTGAGGGATCCAATTTGGATCTCTTTTCTTTTGGAATGTGGATGTACACAGGACACCCAAATATTTTGAGATGACTTACCTCAGGCTTCTTTCCTGTAAAGACTTCTTCTGGAGTTTTGAAGTCAAGAGCACTATGAGATAGTCTATTTTGAACATATACTGCTGTCTTGGCTGCTTCAGCCATAGATACATGGGAAGGTCTTGATCATGTATCATAGTCTTTACAGCTTCCATGATGGTTCTATTTTTCCTCTCAGCTACCCCATTTTGTTGGGGATTGTAAGGAGTGGTTAGTTCCCTTTTGATTCCAGCTTCTTTACAGAACTCTTCAAATTCCTTTGAAGTATATTCTCCACCATTATCTATTCTGAGAATCTTGATTTTCTTGTCTGAGAGGTTTTCTATTAGAGCCTTAAACTCTTTGAATTTTCCAAAGACTTCATTCTTACCCTTTAGGAAGTATATCCAAGTTTTTCTTGAATAGTCATCAATGAAGGAGAGATAGTATTCAAACCCACTTAGAGATGTGGTAGGCATAGGTCCACATACATCTGAGTGTATTAGCTCCAGAGAACTCTTAGTCTTTGTTTCACTTTTCGGAAAGGGATTCTTGATATTCTTCCCTTTCTTACATCCTTTGCATGAGCCATCATGATCAACCTTCAAGTTTGGCAATCCTATGACCATCTTACTCACATAGGGTAAAGCTTTATAGTTGATGTGAGCTAGTCTTCTGTGCCATAGTTCACTGGGACTGGAAACTTCATGAGCAAGGGCAGATTCTGGATGACCCTTGAGTTTATAGAGTCCTCCTTCTTCTTCACCAATGACAATTGCATCTTTGATTGATTTTCCTTTGGACCACATGAGCACTTGTCCATCTATGAAGGCTACTCTAAAGCCTTTCTTGTCTAGTGCTGAGATAGAAAGTAGATTCTTCTTTAAACCTGGGACATATAAAATTTCTTTCATCTTCAAAGGTGTTCCTGAATCAAGCTTGTAGCTTGCTTCACCAATTCCCTTGATGGGATATTGATAATCATCTCCTAGAGATACCTTCTGGGGTGAAGACTTCTCTTCAATCTTGGAGAGAGTTTCCTTATGACCTGTCATGTGCTTTGAAGCACCACTGTCAATGAGCCAAGTGCCTTCACCAGGAGACACAGATCCAGAGAGAGCAGAAAATAGTACATATTCTTCTGGTTCTTCTTTCTTTGCTTTAGATCTTTTCTTTTGAGGCCTTTCCTCTACTTCTTCTTCTTCTTCTTCTTCTTCTTCTTCACTGTCATCTTCTGCCATATGAGCATGATGTCTTTTGTGAACAAACCTTTTCTTCTTCTTCTCTGGTAAGGTACAGTCTCTGGCATAGTGTCCTAGCTTGAGACAATTGAAGCATTGGACTGTGGAGATGTCTCCCCCTTTCTTTTTGAATCTATGAGAGGGTTGAGGCCTTTTGTGGTTTACTTTCTTGAAGTAGCCTCTCTTTCCTCTTTTGGTGTGGGTGGCCAAAGCTTGGTCATCCTCTTTGAGAAGTGCTTCTCTATTGGAAACCCTAGCCTCCTCTTGAACACAATCTTCCCATACTACATCAAACTTCATACTTTCTTTTCTGGCACACATAGTTTGAATGAATGACTCCCAAGGTCTAGTGAGACCATTTAGAGCTGTCATCACAAGTTCATCTTCATCAAGAGTATCACCAATGGCATCTAGTTGTTCTTTGATTAGAGAGACTCTTGAGAAGTAGTCTTGAATGGATTCTCCTTTGTGCATCTTGGTACTTTTCAACTGAGTCCTTAGATTCATCTTTCTGTTGATGTTCTTTCCTTCATACATTCTTCCTAGGGCATCATACATTTCCTTTGGAGTCTTCTTGGAAGACACTTGGGGAATCAAGTGGTCTTTAATGGAATCAGCTATGATTCTCTTTGCCCTAATCAGATCCTTCCTGTGTTTTTCTTTGGCTTCATCTTCTTCTGGTTCTGCCACTTCCTCCTTGATATAATGAGCAAGATCATTCTCCTCAAGAATGAGACCAATTCTGTATTTCCATGCCCGGAAATTCTCTATGCCTTCTAGCTTGTCTTCAAGCTTAGTATTTGGAGCCATCTTCTCTTGGGGGAGTCCAAGAGACAGAGTAGACTTACCTGGGAAGTTACTTTTCACTTTTCCGGAATCTGGAACAGAATTTTATCGCACTTTTGGTAGAATTAGGGTTTCACTTTCCCAGAGTTCTACCCAACCAAAAAGTTCGATCTATAGCTCAAAAGAATGCTCTTGAGAAGGGCTATCCAGCCATGTAATCAGAAATCAAAAATTACAACTTTTTTCTGAAACCAAAATCTGACGTATCGCACTTTTGGTAGAATTAGGGTTTGGATTTCCCGAAGTTCTACCCAACCAAAAAGTTCGATCTATAGCTCAAAAGAAAGGTATTGAAGAGAGCTATCCATCCATGCAACCAAAAATCAATAATACCAACTTTGGGCTGAAAACCCTAACTTCACCAAAGAGAGAGAAAGAGGTATTCTTACCTTGTGAAAGATGTCCTATTCAGTCTAGCTCTGATACCATGTTAAGTTTAAACCAAATAGACAAACAAGATCTCTGAAAGAAACACAATCACAAGATAGACACACAATATACCCTGGGAAACCCTCATGGGGTAGAAAACCCAGCAAAGCTTTCCTCAATAAGATGATCAACCAAAATACAAGATGTGCTCCTTCTCCTTGACTCCTTAGCAGATATCCCAGACTAGTGCGCACTCTTCCACAAGTGAGTGAGTGATCTAATGAGGAGTTCACCTCCTCTATTTATACTTGACTCCCAACTGACTAAAAGACCTAATGGGGGCCGACCTCACCTGGAGAAGTCTAATAACCCCTAAAATATAACTGCAGGGGCCGACCCACACAAGGTGGGTCTAATAACCCTAGTTAATACAAACCCCTGGAGGAATAAAAATCTCCAGATACATGATAGGGTTACCTCGGAGGAATGAAACATCTCTGGAATAATAAAGTACAACTATAATATTCTTTGAAGTTACAATATTCAACACATTTCAAAGAAGATAGCTAAATAATTATAATTTCTTCCAAAAAAAATGCTCTATCCGATCATCTTCTAAACATTATATGAATCTTGTTGTAACCACTATGCGTAGACATTGAAGGTGTTCAAATGACTTTTGCTAAATCGAACAATTTTACTTCTTCGTAGTGTATTAATGAAACTATACTTTTAACTTAATGATGTCCATAGGTAATAAAATTTGGACAACTGAAATGCAGAATTAAATGATGTTTCTACGAAATTTTCAAATTTATGAATAAGCGGTATGTTCACAACATTTTGCACAACTACAGAAATAATTTCAACTAGTTACCACGTTTCATAATAATACCATACGACAATATATATAGAAAAAGAAAAACTCATAATACAGGAAAACATAACTCATTATAAGGAAATTGGTTAATGTGAGACAAGTGTTAGAACATTATTAAGTTATGCTATTAGGATAAAATATTCTTATAAGAGTTGCAAATTCATAAAAATGGTATGAAGACCTTCCTTGTAAAATTATAGAGGATCCTTATATCGACAAGTAAAGTTTTATAAACGATTTCAATTAACTAGTTAATGTTAAAAGTTGTGAGATATCATAATGGTGCTTTATTTAAAACAGTAAATTAAGTTGTGTTCTATCTTCCGCATAGCATTTAATGACATTTAGTCACTTATAAAAGTTTTAATTTTTTACGAAATTTTGGGTATGTGACATGGTTTACCCTGCAATCCCATAGTTTAACCTTGTATTCCTCATTTGATAACATGGTTCCATTCTCCTCCCAGACCATAGGTAGGCCTTTCTTGAATAAGGGGTCGAATGCCTCCTTGAACAGCCTCAATTGATTTGAGAGAATGTTTATCCCAGACTGGGTGATCTTCACCTGTTGATGCTTGTTAATTATTCTCTTGGCCGATATAATTGTGGCTACCCTATCCTTTATGCCTGTTGTATCAATCTACTCCTCTGACAAACCACTCAGAAAATCCACTGCATTTTCTGCATAATCCGAGGGCTTCTTATTAAGCTTTTCATTAGCCATTGCTACAGCCTGTTTAGCCAAATTTACCACAGTTTCCTTATCCACTATGAAGTTCAAATAGGGCCTTAGGTTGTCTGCTTGTTGGATGACATCATCCCAAATTATTTTCTTAGTCTCCTGTAGTACCTTCTGTCCTATCACTTGCTCCTTTAACCTGTCAAGATCCACCTGCATTCCCTTGTACTTGGATTCCCAAGCCTCCTTTTCCTTCTCTGCATTGTCCTTTAGAGTCTTCAGGTTAGCTACTTGTTTTCTCAATCTGATCATTTCAGCATCTTCTAGGTTGGCATTGGCTATCTGCCCCACTATGGAGAAGTCTCCAGACTCAATTGAGGGTGTGACCTCCATTTCTTGCTCTTTTTCTTTTTCCTTTACTTTCATCTCCAGTTCTTCAAACTGGGATTTCCATACTTTATCACTAGCTGCTACAAGGGCTATGTTAAGCTGCAGTTGCTTCTCTTTTTCTTCAAGCTCCACCAGCTGGGCCTTATAGTCAATCAATTATTCCTTTAATTTTTCTTTCTCTTCCTCTAGTTTTGCCATCTTAGGGGCATTTACCAACTGGGCAACAAGCATCTTTAACTTCCTTTTTAAGGACATGATCTCCTGATCTTTCCCATCCAACAGCCCTTGTATGTTTTTTCTATTGACTTCTTCAGTCATAGAGGCTAATAATTGAGCTTGGAGCTTCTTCACCTGTCCCTTTAGAGATTTGCTTTCTGCCTTCTCTATCCTTAATTGATTTTGAATCTTGGATTTGTTTGATTGTACTTTAGACAATTCTAAGGCACCCTTCAGTAGTTTGTTGTATATAACCTCACCTGTTTCCTTGTGCAAGTTGATTATGTCAGGATCTGGGATATCTTCCAGATTGACCTTTAACTCAGTAGCTTTGGTTTTAGTGGCCAAAGCCAGGTTTAGAGCATTCTGGGCCAAATTTCTGCTGGCCACCAAGGCTACGCTCTTCTTAGATATTTTCCTTACTTCTTCATATAATTTTGTCTCTGCTGCAATGTTGTCTGGATTTTCCTCATACCCCTCTAGCAGCTCTGCTCTGCTCGTGCTCAGTGCTGTAGGTCCCTTAGGTAGTTTGCCAAAAACATGTTCTTTGACTTCATAATGGGGCATTCGGAACTTGACCTGCTTCTTCTTTGGCTTCTCTTCTTGAATCTTTGCCACCTGTTGATCAACTTCTTCTATTTTCTGCCTCTTTGAGGCCCTTTCAGGGTCACTATCCACATCCATTGGACTGTTGATTTCCTGCTGATTGGACTTTTCTGGGATGGCGACTAGGGGAAAAACTATTTGCACTGTTGTATCTTTATAGATGATCTGGGTGCTGAAGATGAGCCTTCCTCAAAAGGTATGCCAAATTTTGGGAAGTCTCTGGGGGGTCAATGCCCATCTGTCCCTGCTCAATATACTCTAGCAAGTTTTCCCTCTCAGCCATGCCAACTAGCTCAAAATGTTCATACCTCTTTCTATTTGTTGTTTTCCTTCTTTCTCAAAGTATGTGATGGGGGTCATAATTCACTGCTGCCTTGGAGGGGAATCCCATGTCTTTCATTATTTGTTGAAGGCTTGAGAGAGATGCTCTGCTTTTAACCATGATGGATCCTACTGTCCAGGGAAAATTTATGTCCGATGCCTTCTTATTGTGAAAATCCTCACAGCAGATCTAAGAGCTGATGTATACCTCACAATGAAAGAATTTAGGAATAAGATTAAGAGTGGTCAATGTAGTAAAATGAGCAACAGAATAATAATACAGTAGAACTCGGATAGAAGCAAAATAACTTCACACACACTAATTCATTAATCACAATATGGACAAATAAGTAGTACAATGCATGAGGATTCGAATGCCAAGGTGGCAATTCGAATTAGCCTTCATGGAGTGATCAAAAGATCACTAGAGTGTCATCAGAGAACAACTAGAAGTCTATCTCATCATCATTGGAGTCATCAATGCACAAGTAACTGTCAACCATCAGTCAAACTGAGTCTAACTGAGTGTGGTAGGTGTAACTGAGTGTAACTAGTACTAACTGAATGAAGGAGGCTCAGTGGAGGGCGCATGAGGAGCTAACTGGAGTCAGAATGGGCAATCTAGTCTCAGTGGAGGTCCATCGGAGTGATACAGTCAGTTGAGAGTCAGTCTAGCCTTAAATCAAGGAAAGAACTAAAGGTAACTGAAGTACAACTGAATGGTGACTGAGAGAGGGCGCCTTTGCTTCCTTAAATCAAGGAGAGAGGGCGCACTAAGCTCTAGGAGGGCTAAAACTGATCGAAGAGAAGCTCCTGGGGCTAGGTGTTGGGACTGATGACTGGGATGCATGCAAAATGCATGCATGGCTGAAAATGCAAATAATGAAAATGCTTGTAGGACTAGGATGGAGTATAGGAATATCCTAACACTTATCATCTAGGAAGTGTTCACATTCAACTTTTAGCTTATGTCTTACAAAATCCCTGGTTATTTATGATGGTGGTTATTTATAACATTGTCCCTGGTTTACATGTGTAGATAAGTTGGAAAAATATATTTAGTGGTTATTTTTACTTAATATTTATAAATGTGTAGTTGGTCGATGTTACGAGATGGTGTATCTTATTGTATTGTTCAGTTTACTTATAAATATTTAATCTAATAGAAGGAAATTGGTTAATGTAAGACAAGTGTTAGAACATTATTAAGTTATGCTATTAGGATAAAATATTCTTATAAGAGTTGCAAATTCATAAAAATGGTATGAAGACCTTCCTTGTAAAATTATAGAGGATCCTTATATCGACAAGTAAAGTTTTATAAACGATTTCAATTAACTAGTTAATGTTAAAATTTGTGAGATATCATAATGATGCTTTATTAAAACAGTAAATTAAGTTGTGTTCTATCTTCCGCATAGCATTTAATGACATTTAGTCACTTATAAAAGTTTTAAATTTTTACAAAATTTTGGGTATGTGACAAATGGTACCAGAGCTCTAGGTTAAAACACTCGGGCCTATTGGGCTCAACATGGATTGAGTAACACATGAAAGTTGATAAACTAATCACTTAGTTGTTTTTGTTTCATTTTGAATGCATGGACTGGAATGGACAAGGAATAATATTATTCAAAGTACCACTTCAAGCTTCTTCGAAAGTGTACAGATAAGTAATTTTGTATTTCTTACAAAATTTTGAATGAGGTATGTTTTCCTGTATTATGAGTTTTTCTTTTTCTATATATATTGTCGTATGGTATTATTATGAAAAGTGGTAACTAGTTTGCAAAATGTTGTGAACATACCGCTTATTTATAAATTTGAAAATTTCGTAGAAACGTCATTTAATTCCGCATTTCAGTTGTCCAAATTTTATTACCTATGGACATCATTAAGTTAAAAGTATAGTTTTATTAATACATTACGAAGAAGTAAAATTGTTCGATTTAGCAAAAGTCATTTGAACACCTTTAATGTCTACGCATAGTGGTTACGACAAGATTCATATAATGTTTAGAAGATGATTGGATAGAGCATTTTTTTTGGAAGAAATTATAATTATTTAGCTATCTTCTTTGAAATAATAGTTAGTTCTCAAAACGCCAAACGTTAGAAGGTGCATCCTTGTACTTAGGATTATGATAGCATGCTTAAAACACAAAGGTGTATACGGTCATCCTTTCATTATTTTCATAAGATCCAATAGAATAGATAGAGTTCATATAGGATATAGCATTGATAGCTTGAATGGATGTGACATATTAGGTTACATGATATGTTGAAAGTACATGCATGAATTCATGTGATGAAATGACAAAGTGTTTTAATATTATTTTTGCTTCTGGAAAATCGCCACTTTATTTCTTAAACAAATATTTCATTTCAGAAGTTCTTATCATTATTAGAATGACAAGGAATTAGGCTAAAGATATACTAAGGTAGCAGTATTTCCTAGGAGTTTAAGTAAACCTATTTTTGAATGCATAAGAATCTAATTATTCTTCGTAAATAGAAAATTAATAGAGATTATTTTCTAATAAAAGATTGACGTACATCGAATTAAAAGGATTTTATTAAGTAGTACGAGTTTGATTATTGGGAATGAAGAATCCTAACCTTGTTGTGATTGATTGAGGACATGATCTTTTGAAAGTTATTTCCTTGGGTGAATGTCTACCCTTGCAGGTTCAAGTTGTTATTTCATCTCTTAAAGGTAATTATCATTTAAATTATGTACATGTTGAGTTAGTATCTTGTAGTTAAATAATGATAATGCAGAAGAAAAAGTTTGAACTTCTGATTTGTTTATGATTCTGTATACTGTTAAAAGAGTGTTTACTGACCCACTAAGTGGAATGGAGTCTGGGGTAGAAGGAAATGGACATGTGGCAGCATCATGATTCAAGTAACTAGCTGTTGGTATGGGACAACTCCCTTGAAATGTGGTCATAGTGCCCTAGAAGGTGGGACTGGAGCTTGAGGCTCATTTATTGAAAACTGACCACTAAAGACCTAGGCAATCTTTTTAAGAGCCATCGAATTGTGGACTGAGGTTCATCACTTTTCCTAACGAGGAAATTTACCTTGGGGTTTTGCTGTGTTTTCACCCAAGAGATTTGATGAGGGGATATGCTAAGTTTTTGATCATGTTGTGAGTCATGCAAAGTCATGATCAAAAACTTAGCATATCCCCTCATCAAATCTCTTGGGTGCAAACACAGCAAAACCCCAAGGTAAATTTCCTCGTCAGGAAAAGTGATGAACCTCGGTCCACAATTCGATGGCTCTTAAAAATATTGCCTAGGTCTTTAGTGGTCAGTTTTCAATAAATGAACCTCAAGCTCCAGTCCCACCTTCCAGGGCACTATGACCACATTTCAAGGGAGTTGTCCCATACCAACAGCTAGTTACTTGCATCATGATGCTGCCACATGTCCATTGCCTTCTACCCCAGACTCCATTCCACTTAGTGGGTCAATAAACACTCTTTTAACAGTATACAGAATCATAAACAAATCAGAATTTCAAACTTTTTCTTCTGCATTATCATTATTTAACTAAAAGATACTAACTCAACATGTACATAATTTAAATGATAATTACCTTTAAGAGATGAAATAACAACTTGAACCTACAAGGGTAGACAATCACCCAAGGAAATAACTTTCAAAAGATCATGTGCTCAATCAATCACAACAAGGTTAGGATTCTTCATTCCCATTAATCAAACTCGTACTACTTAATAAGATCATTTTAATTCGATGTACGTCAATCTTTTATTAGAAAATAATCTCTATTAATTTTCTATTTACGAAGAATAATTAGATTCTTATGCATTCAAAAATAGGTTTACTTAAACTCCTAGGAAATACTGCTACCTCAGTATATCTTTAGCCTAATTCCTTGTCATTCTAATAATGATAAGAACTTCTGAAATGAAATATTTGTTTAAGAAATAAAGTGACGATTTTCCAGAAGCAAAAATAATATTAAAACATATCATGTACTTTAAACATATCATGTAACCTTGTATGTCACATCCATTCAAGCTATCAATGCTATATCCTATATGAACTCTATTCTATTGGATCTTATGAAAATAATGAAAGGATGACTGTATACACCTTTGTGTTTTAAGCATGCTATCATAATCCTAAGTACAAGGATGCACCTTCTAACTTTTGACGTTTTGAGAACTAACTATTATTTCAAAGAAGATAACTAAATAATTATAATTTCTTCCAAAAAAAATGCTCTATCCGATCATCTTCTAAACATTATATGAATATTGTCGTAACCACTATGCGTAGACATTGAAGGTGTTCAGATGACTTTTGCTAAATCAAACAATTTTACTTCTTCGTAGTGTATTAATGAAACTATACTTTTAACTTAATGATGTCCATAGGTAATAAAATTTGGACAACTGAAATGCGGAATTAAATGATGTTTCTACGAAATTTTCAAATTTATAAATAAGCAGTATGTTCACAACATTTTGCACAACTACAGAAATAATTTCAACTGGTTACCACTTTTCATAATAATACCATACGACAATATATATAGAAAAAGAAAAACTCATGATACAAGAAAACATACCTCATTCAAAATTTTGTTACCACGATTTCATATTTTCCATCTGATCCTGATTAAGTACCTACAATCGAGAGCGACTCGGCCTCCATTGGAAGATTGTATATTATAGAAGGACTGCCTACATTCGTAGTCTTATATATTTTTAGTTATTTTAAGTTGTTGACAGTTTATCGGATGCATCCACTTGACCCAAACCGAATTTAGGGTGATGAAGTATTACTAAATTTTATTTTAATGATTAATGTCTTCGAGGTTCGATGAACTCTACGATTTCACACACACTTAGCATACATTTACATAATGGTGGACCCTTGTAATATAATAACTCACATTATAGATATAAACATTGAATTAAGGCTTTGGAAACATATGAGTTATAGTCCAAAGAAAATGCTAACTGTATTTTATAGTCTTAGACATATACCATGGGATGAAATCTATGGATGGGAAAGGAAATAACCCTAAACGTTTTTTTAAGCATACTAAAAGTGTGGCTTAAGGTTAAAGTTTAATGGTTTTATAAAAATGTTTTTTTTTTTTATTCTTACATGTTATGTCAATAATATCTGGTGTATCTCTTATCTAAATGGTGAACTCACTTAATTATATAAATATATTTGTATAATATAAGGGTGGTCCCTTAAAACAAACATATATATATATATTAGAAAAATATATAATATTATCCTATCCAATTAATTATATAAATATACTTGTATAATATAAGGGTGGTCCCTTGGTGTCGTCAGGTTTCTGGAGCTCGTGTCGGAGAGCTGGGGTTTTGGTAGGGTAGACTGCTGTGCTCAGGGTTTCTTGGCATCGGTGGAGGAAGTGGACATGGCAGCATTTTCTGGTGAACAGATGGAGGCGTTTGATGGTTGGGGGGTGCCAGGTGGAGGGAAGATGGAGGGTCTGGTAGGATTCCCATCACTGGGGCCTGGTGGTACTGTTTCTACCGGCTTGGGGCAGGCGAGGCCAGAATATGGATTATCAACCTCGGAATATTCGACATGCTCCCCTCGTGATATGTTGCCGGAAAATCTGGAAAACGATGGACTGTCTGTGGATTTTTTGGGTAGTCCGGGCTGGCGGAAGGCTGGTGATTTCTTTGCACGGAACCTGGGATTCCCGGTGTTAGGTTTACAGGATGGTTCTGAAGCTGTGGTCGGTTTTGAATAGTATGAGGATGAGGGTGTGGCTCGCAAGGTTCAGCAGCTGGTCGGGACGGCTGGTGGTGGTGCTGGAGGGGTTGTGAGAGTGCCACTGGAGATTAATGAACATTGTGGTTTTGGTATCCCTACTGCGGTTGTTGGGTCTTAGCAGGGTCGAGAAGGGGTTGCTGTGAGGGAAGGGGATGCACATAAAGGACCTTGTAGGCGTCGCAAGAGAAGCTGGATTAAAACCTGCATTGTGGGTAATTACGCTATAGGCGAGGATATTGCCTGGGAACGAGTCCCTGAGATGTCTTGTTTGACGCTGGTTGGTAGGGTTATGGGTAGGATGTATGCCCGACCCACTGTGATGGCTTGGGTGGATTCTCACTGGCGCGAGGTTTTGGGATACACTCCTGAGGTGGATATGCTACTCCGTGGGTGGTTTGCGGTGGTACTACAATCTGAGGAAGATGTGCGCAAAATTCTTGACAGGAATTGGCACTTGAAACATTCACCAGTACTGTTGAAGCCCTGGCATCCACTATTTGATGCTAGTAGGGAGAGAATTGATAAGTCTCCAGTGTGGGTAAGATTACTGGGACTTCCTCTGCAATTCTGGGACATACGCCATTTTCGACAGATTGGGGATATTTTGGGAAACTTTCTGGAAGCTGACCTCTCCTATTTGAAGACGCATTACAAGCAAGTTGCTCGAATCTTGGTAAATTTAAATATTCGTGAAGGATTGCCGGAGCACATAAATTTGGAATGGGGGCCTGTTAGTATTTCACAGTTGCTGGATTATGAGAATGTACCATTCAGATGCCATCGGTTTCATGTCTATGGACACCCGGAATCTGTTTGTCAGCTATCGGCCCGAACACTGAATAGGGGGAGGCAAAAACCCTCTGATATGGCTTTTATGGAAGAACCTATGGACTGTCTGAACACTGAGACGTCGCCTGAGCGGATGGACTCGGGCGGGGACCGGAATGAAGCGGCTTTGGACATTGTTGGTCAGGATTCAGAAGCGATACGGGACATACATGATGGAAACATTAATGCTACTACATAGGACATCCTTGGTTCCGCCTCAAAGGCTGTGGCTGTAGCGCCGGGACCTCACTTGCCGGGTATTCCTTCTTATTCTTTTACATCTTCTGTACATCTTTATTTAAATCGGTGCTCTATGGGGGGTATTGATTGGGTTGAGGGACTGAAGAATTTATCTCTGTCGGGACTTTCTGAGACTACCCCCCACACTTTTGTTACGCCCCCTAGTGGGTGTTTGGGTTACGCGGTGGGTGAACCTGCTGTTCACAAACCTGACTTGCCACCTCTTCTTTTAGAGGAAAAACTGATTTCTATTGAACCGGATCCTGGGAAGGTGGATGTGTTATCTGAGCCCTCTTCATCTGAATCATCTGCATTAGGATATAATCTCTGTTCATGCACTAAGAATTCTGGGGGGGGTCTGGGAAAGATGAAGGTGCCGGCCCGGAGGGGCAGAGGCCGTAGGTCTCACTTATCTAAGGCACAAAACAGAGCCAGATTGGATCTACGGGATGGGAAACAAGTTTCTATCGAGAGGGCACTTAGAGCAGTGAATGCCCGGACGAATGTTCGGTTATGAAGATCATGTCCTTCAATTGTCGGGGTCTGGCTGGGCCAAAAATGAAATCAGCCTTCATGAGGGTGCTTACTCTTGAACACCCTGATGTGATTCTACTACAAGAGACCTTAGGTTTAGGTTTTATTATTAAGGAGAAATTGGAACATTGGTTGGCAGGCTGGACCTTTGTGACTCTGGATGTTAGGGGTCGCTCAGGAGGGTTGGCTGTGGGATGGAAGAATTGTGCGATCAAATTGATTAATGCTTGGGGGATGGTTTCTGTGTTGGGAGCTGATTTTCTCTCTGTCGATTTGGGTACACGCTTCACTGTGGTTAATGTCTACGGGCCCTATGTAAATAGAGCGCCTTTCTGGGATTCACTACTGCAAGATCCGCTATTAGATGGTGAATCGATTGTGGTGGGGGGTGATTTAAACTTCACCTTAGGGCATTCAGAAGTTTGGGGACCACAAGCACATGTGGATCCTTTGGCAGGATACTTTCAACAGAAGTTGGTTCATAAGAACTTGTTGGATATTGAACCTATCAAGCTGAAACCCACTTGGAGGAATAACAGGAGTGGAGAGGCTCGGGTGGCAAAAAGACTGGACCGGTTCCTGGTGGCTGAACCGTTGGTGGACAGGTTTTTACAAATCAGGCAATGGGTAGGAAGTGGAGGGGATTCTGATCACTTCCCTATCTTTATTGAGATCAGAAGAGGACCTGATAACCCACCAAGATCACTTAAGTTTAATAAGAATTGGCTTAGTGATGATTCATTTAAAAACCTCTTTCTGGACCTTTGGAGGCCGTTTGATGTGGATCATGATCGTACAGGGGCATTTCAGTTCGCTGAGAGCATTCATCGTTTAAAAGGAGCTGTTAAAACTTGGGCTTTTGAAAAGAAATTGAGGGATGATGCTGAATTGAAGCTGATTGAGGATGAACTACTACAGATCTATGAGGGGGTTGGGGGGGGTCTCCTGACTTTGGAATCCAAGGCAGAAATGGCCAGGCTAGAAGGCAAAAGAAATAACCTGTTGTTGGAAAAGGAGGAAACCTGGAGACTCAAGAGCAGGGCGATATGGCTGGAATGTGGGGATGAGAATACTAAATTTTTCCATGCATACGCCAGGGGGAGGAAGGCGGTCAATACTATTTGGAGCTTGAAAGATGAAGCAGGTACTGAACACTTCGATTTTGAAGGCAAAGCTAGGTGCGGGGTGGGTCATTTCCAAAACTTATTTAAAGCTCCAGTACAGGCCTCTATTGCAGAAGTTATTAGGATCGCTCAATTATTTCCTCGGTTTGCTGAGGAGGAGGATAATAGGAGACTGATGCAAGCAGTTACTGAGGAGGAGCTGAAGGAGGTCCTTAGTAGCTTCCAGAAAGACAAGAGCCCTGGGCCGGATGGATGGACTGTGGAGTTTTTTATCGCACTATATGAGATTGTTGGACTAGATCTCCTACAGGTGGTAGAAGATACTCGATTGAATGGAAGGATACCTGCATGTTTCAATTCTACCTTTATAGCCCTCATACCAAAGACCGATAATCCTGCTACCCTCTCAGAATTCAGACCTATTTCTCTGTGCAATTGTATTTACAAGATTGTGTCAAAGGTCATTGCTCGAAGACTCAAGGTATCACTTTCTGAACATATATCAGCTGAACAGTTTGGCTTTCTTGAAGGTCGTCAGATACACAAGGCTATAGGGGTGGCACAGGAAGGACTACACAGCATGAAGACTAGGCACATCAAAGGAGCTATTCTAAAAATTGATTTGTCCAAAGCATACGACAAGGTGAGTTGGATTTATATCCGGCTTCTTCTAACACATTTGGGTTTTGGTATCAATTTTATTAGATGGATCATGTCTTGTATAACCACTGTAACATTCTCTGTGTTATTGAATGGAGCTGCCACTCCTTTTTTTCATGCGGAAAGAGGCCTTAGGCAAGGCTGTCCACTTTCCCCGCTACTCTTTCTGCTGGTGGCAGAAGGTTTGAGCAGGGCTTTAATTGATGCTAAATTACAGGGGAGGTTTAAAGGCATTGGCATTGGGGAGCAGTTATTTGTTACTCACCTATTATTTGTGGACGACATTATCATCTTATGTTCAGGAGATCGAAGGGATACTCGGACTTTGAAGGATATCCTGGAACTTTTTTCTAAAGCGACGGGGATGGATATTAATGCTGATAAGTCCACTCTTACTACCCATTTGCTTCGACCGGAAGAGGAACGGGCACTAGTTGAAAACTTTCCATTTAAATTATCTACTCTTGATGAGGGTTTGAAATATCTGGGTTTCTCTCTAAAAGCAAATACATATCTTAAGAAGGACTGGAGTTGGCTAATCGGTAAGGTGGAGAAAAGATTGAATGTTTGGAGTCACAAGTGGATGTCGAGAGCTGGCAGGCTGGTACTGGTTAAGGCCGTCTTAGAAGCCATTCCTGTATATTGGATGTCTCTGTCTTGGATACCCAAAGGAATCCTTGAACATATCAGGCGGTTATGCTTTAGATTCCTATGGAGTGGTAAGAAGGAAGGACAGGTTACCCCTTGGGTCAACTGGAAGCGGATTGCTGTTCCTAAAGGTCTTGGGGGTTGGGGATTAAAAAACATCTTTCTGTTTGCTCAGGCGCTGGCAGCTAAGGGAGGCTGGAGACTTCTCAAGACAAATAGTTTATGGACCAGGGTTATTATTAGGAAATATCTATCAGACACTAGTCTGGATGAATGGATTAGGAGCCCTCGGAAATCACATACTGGGGGATCTATGATTTGGAAGGCAGTGGTAAAATCCTTCTCACTGGTGGAGAATAGTCTGGCTTGGAATGTGGGTAATGGAGAAAAGGTGAGAGTTGGTAGAGATCCATGGATCGGGAGTGAACAATCACATTTGTTGCCCAAATTTGTTGTTTATACTCTGGAAAATAGGGGTATAAACACTCTTAATCAACTGGCTGTTCAGCGTCCAGATGACCCGTGGATACAACACTGGAAAACTGCGGATATGTTGGGCTTGGGGGATCGGGAGGCTGTTTTTCTGAATAATTATATCAGTGGTTTGAATAGGGCTTGCATTCACCTATCGAACCAGGAGGATGTACTGACTTGGGAGCTTGATCCGGCGGGGATCTATACACCTAAGATGGGATATCTTGTGCTTAGTGCAGGAGCAGCTGATCGGGACGAGGTCTGGTGGTGGAGATCTCTGTGGAAACTTAAATGCCCTTCAAAAAATAGACTTTTCATGTGGTGTGCTCTAGAGAATCGGGTTCCGACCTGGGATATTCTGCAGAAAAGAAATTTCCAGGGCCCGGGCTGGTGTGCCTTGTGTAAAATGGATTTGGAAACTGTAACACACCTCTTCATCACGTGCCCGTTCACGATTGTTGTTTGGAAAGAATGTGCTAGATTGGTCGGTTTTGACTGTAGATGGGAAGGAACCTCTGTGGAAGTTGCATGGGCGAGCTGGTGGAGGCGGGAAAACAATAATAAACAGAAGATTCTACCACTGCTGATCAATTGGGGGATTTGGCTGGCAAGGAATGGGGCAATATTTCAGGAAAAATCTTGTACACCAAAAATTATTTGTACAATGGCGGTGGGTCTATATCTTGCATTTCCCGAACATGTAAGGACTGCTCAACGGAGACGTAACCTGGAAATGGAGATTGACAGAACATACCCTTGGGGGTTTTTTGACGGAGCTGCTGGCAATGAGATATGCGGTGGGGGAGCTGTTCTATATCTTTCCGTTTCTCACTTCTATACTATCACTATGGGTCTTGGAATGGGATCCAACAACTTTGCAGAAGTCATGAGTTTAAAGCTATTACTCATCTTTCCAGCTGAGAGGGGAATTACTAGGCTGGCGGTATATGGAGATTCTATGAATGCTATAAATTGGACCAATAAAACACAAGCATGCAGAGTTCTCAGACTTGCAAATGTACTACATACTATTCAGCTGCTCAAACAATCCTTTGACACATTTATATGCCGGCATGTTTACAGGGGAGATAACCAAAAAGCGGACCAGGCATCCAAAGAAGGGCAGAACATGGACTTCGGCACCTGGAAAGTAGTCGAAGAGATGGAGGGACAGAGAACCGAGTTCTTACTCAGACCATTCATTGATTAAATCACTAAATGATGCCGGTATATATCTGAAAAAACACAGTTTTATTTTTTTGTTTTAAGTGCTGATTTACATAATCGGCATGGATGTTTTATTTATGAAACTTTTGAAGTTGTAATAGCAAGATAGTCCGTTGGGACAGAACCATTATATTTTGGAAAAACAGGGAAGCAACATTTTATGCCTTTTGAAAGTAGACGTAACAATCTCATCATGTGAACCATACTTATGGATTTGGACAATTCACTGATACAGTGAATACTGATTGTAATTCTGATCTCTTTGGATGAATGGAATTATGCTTTTTTTCTTTTGAAAAAAAAAAATAAGGGTGGTCCCTTAAAACATATATATATTCTTTAGAAAAACATATAATATTATCCAAGTTTAGTAAGGATGTAGTCCTTGTCTGGAAAATGATTAGTGTTAGACTAATAGTTAATATAATTATATAATATACAAAGAGGTTGACATTAGTCACAAATAGGAGGAAAGGATTATAAGATAGGATGTAATTTATATTTATGTATAAGTCATATAATATAATATTCAAATCAAAAGGGGATGTTATCCTTTAGTTAAAAATATTTTCAAGCATGAAATGGAGGGAATAATCCTTGTATCCTTCATTAGTGGTTTTAGTAGTTTTCTTTTGTATGCAATAAGAAGGTATGGAAAGTTGTTGGCAACAACGAAGTTGCAAGTTGTAAACCTATTTTAATTTAATAATACACACACAAACCTTTGGTGGACGTAGCCCAAGATGCGGGTGAACCATGTGAAAATGATCTCTTGGTATGTGTTCTTTGTGTATATCTCTTTTAATGTTGTATCTCAAATATTATCTCAGTTTTGGTTGTTTTAAATTTGTGTACCTTAGGCATTTTATGATAGTGGTTATTTATAACATTGTCCCTGGTTTACATGTGTCGATAAGTTGGAAAAATATATTTAGTGGTTATTTTTACTTAATATTTATAAATGTGTAGTTGGTCGATGTTACGAGATGGTGTATCTTATTGTATTGTTCAGTTTACTTATAAATATTTAATCTAATAGAAGGAAATTGGTTAATGTGAGACAAGTGTTAGAAAATTATTAAGTTATGCTATTAGGATAAAATATTCTTATAAGAGTTGCAAATTCATAAAAATGGTATGAAGACCTTCCTTGTAAAATTATAGAGGATCCTTATATCGACAAGTAAAGTTTTATAGACGATTTCAATTAACTAGTTAATGTTAAAAGTTGTGATATATCATAATGATGCTTTATTTAAAATAGTAAATTAATTTGTGTTCTATCTTCCGCATAGCATTTAATGACATTTAGTCACTTACAAAAGTTTTAAATTTTTACGAAATTTTTGGTATGTGACATGGTTTACCCTGCAATCCCATAAGTTAACCTTGTATTCCTCATTTGATAACATGGTTCCATTCTCCTCCCAGAACATAGGTAGGCCTTTCTTGAATAAGGGGGCCTCCTTGAACAGCCTCAGTTAATTTGAGAGAATTTCTATCCCAGACTGGGTGATCTTTGTTTGGATATCCACATCATCTTTTTCAGGATCTTGCATGCAATTAGGGTTCGCATGCAAATTCTAGGGTTTGCATGCATCCCAGTCACCAGGTTGATGCCTCCAGCACCTTAGCCACCTTATTCTAGCACCCGGGAGCTTCTTACATCAGTTCATTAGCCCTCCTAGTTAGGAAGGCACCCACTTCTCACCTACTGCCAGAGAAGGGCGCACTTCTTCACCTACCACTGCAGTTCCACTTCAGTTACACTCAGTTAGCTCTGATTCTCCCTGATTTAAGGCTAGTTTCACTCCCGACTAACTATTTCACTCTGTTGGACCTCCAGATTGACTAGATGACTTGTTCTGACTTCAGTTAGCCTCCCATGCGCCCTCCACTGAGCCCACTTCCCTATATCAGTGCTACACACTTCAGTTACACATGTTACACTCAGTTAGACTCAGATTGACACCTGGATGACTGGTTCTTGTGCATTGATGACCACCATTAATTGATGATGAGGACTCCTAGTTGGAGTCAAGCTACTCCATTCAGTGATTCGAATGACCTTCTTAGTCAATTCGAATTGCTCACTCATTCTTACTGTATTGTATTGTAATTATTCACCCTCATTGGGATATTGAGCACTGATGCATGTTTTGCACAGTTTTACACCATATTTTCTATGTTCATCTGTTGTGATTGATTTACTTGTTCATTAGATATACTGTGACTAATTTTACATGGTATTAGAGCCATTGCAGGGACAAGATATCTTTTCTACAGGTGTTTCTACAAGAAGATTTGAGTGAATTTTCTCAAAAATTACAAAAAGTTTTGGCATGAAAGATCTCAAGGGCATTCGCTCCTGTGCATGCAAAGCTTGAAAATACTTCCAATACCACTCCAGAAGCTTGAGTTTCCACATAAATCCTGGATCTAATACATTGGATCCATTCAACATTGCTTGATCTCCAATCCCAGGTGTGATGCAACTCTAAAAGGGTGGATTGTTCGACCTCATTGTTCTTGGTTTTATTGTGATTTGCAGGTTATTGTCTCCATCAATTGCATTCGCTACCTTTCCCTTGCAAGCCCTTCTACATCAGTGTGCACTCGCTCCTAGCAATGGAATACTCTTCTTCAAAGCCTATCCTCACCCCATTCAATTATTTTGATTGGAAAGATGATATGGAGATCATATTACGTTCAAAAGGTTACTACCGAGTCACTCTTGGTCTTGAATTGGAGCCAAACACCTTGTCATATAGAACCAAACAGTACAACAAGCTTGATGAAGCTTATGGTCTTCTTTGTCTCTCCATCTCCAAAGATCTTCACTTCCATCTCAGCGGATTGAAGACTCCAAAAGCTATATGGGAGCAACTTGAAACACTATTTGGCAAGCAGGACGAGCTTAGGGCTTTTCAATTAGAGAATGAATTGATTTCCCTTAGTCCTGAGAATTTCGAGACCATAAATGAATTCTTCACAAAATTCAAGAACTTGAACATGCAGTTGAAGAACAGTGGAGTTATCAAAGAGGATAAGCAATTGATCCTCTCCATTCTCAGCAAGCTTGGTAAATATTATTCAGTATTTGTCTCTACTTTCAATTTCGGTCGGCTAACTACCCTGAATTGGAAGATACCTACCTTGAATGCCTTCATTGAGTCCGTCACAAAAGAGCATGATAAGTTGATTCAAATGGGGTCCATAAGCTCCAAAGATTCATCCCTATATGTTCAAGGACCCAAGATCTCGAATGGTAAAGGAAAGCAAAAGAAGGAGAAGCCCAAATTCGAACCTCACAAGCAAAGAGAGAAAGGCAAACAAACGGATGCACCATCCAGTTCGAAGTTCAAGCAAAAGGGAAAAGATGGTAACCAAAAATCTAAATGTACTTATTGCAACCGTGGCTTTCATCCCGAAAGTTCATGTATGAAGAAGAATATAGATCAAATAGCCCTCCTTTTGGAAAAGAACAACATAACTCTTCCTGACGGTGCAAGGAAGAAGGATAGGAATGATGATCATGAAAGAGGACAAGCACTTATGGCAACTGTTTCGAAGCCCACTACTCTCTTGATAGATTCGGGTGCATCGAATCATATGGCTGCAAATATTGATTCTTTTTCTTCATTCGATCCAAACATCTCCATCCCCATCCATTTGGGAGATGACTCAAAAATTTCTTCAAAGGGCAAAGGTACGATTCATGTAGATCATGGAAGCTTTCAGAATGTTCTCTATGTGCCTTCCTTGGCTTCAAATCTTCTTTCTGTGTATCAAATGACACACACTGGTGAACCGAAGCAAGTTACATTCAGCCCTAATACAGTTGAAATTTCTGATATCAAAAGTGGAAGACTTGTTGCAGTCGGAAAGGCGAACCACACTGCAAAATGCTATGAGTTTTCACACTTTATTCCACTTGCAAAGCCCACTGCTCTTCGCACACATGGTAATGAGGTTAGTAGGATTTGGCATGAAATATTTGGACATCTTAATTATAAGTATTTGCTGCTGTTATAAAAAAATTCCATGGTAGATGGTCTTCCACAACTCCGTTCCTCGAAGGGAATATGCACTGGTTGCATTATTGGGAAGCACCCCGAGCACAGATTCGACACGAAAAAGCTAGCAGAGCTTCTACAGTTTTGGGGCTGATACATTCTGATATCAGTGGTCCACTGCCCCATACGTCATTAAATGGTTCAAGGTATGTGTTGACATTTATTGATGATTTTTCCCGCTTTACATGGGTATTTTTTCTCAAAAACAAGTCAAAAGTGCTTGGAAAATTCAAGGATTTTAAGGCTTCTGTTGAGACCGCCACTGAGAGCAAGATCAAAGCTCTTAGATCTGATAATGGTGGAGAATATATTAAGGCCGAGTTTCTACAACTTTGTGCCCAAAGCGGAATTCAGATCCAACATACAGTTCCCTACACACCCCAGCAGAACGGTGTAGCGGAAAGGAAAAATCGGTCACTAAAAGAGATGACTACAAGCATGATTGAATCAAAAGGTTTGGCTGCAAATATTTGGGCTGAAGCAATCAATGTTGCTGCATACATACAGAACTGTGTTCCACATTCATCCGTGAAAGGCATGACTCCTTTCGAAGCATTCTTTGGTCACAAACCAGATGTGTCAAATTTGAGAGTTTTTGGCTCTACTGCATGGGCTAGAATTCCTTCCAAGAAGAGACGAGCTTTGGATCCACAAAGTATTGAGTGCATACTGATAGGATACGGGGAAGAATCAAAAGAATATAAACTCATGGATATTAGATCTAAAAATATATTCATATAGCGCAGTGTGCAATTTGAAGAACCGCTTCAAGAATTGCAACTAGTTGAGGAAGAAACTGTCGTTTCACCGCCTTCACCAGAAGAAGATCCGTGCAGCGATAATGAAGGTATGAGTTCTGATATTTTAGCAGCACATGATGATCATGACATATCAGGTTCGGAATCCGACCATTATGATCCTCCTCAGTTACCAAAGTGGGCCCAAAACACTCTTCAATCTGCTGGTTCGAACCTTGGAAATCCTGCTGATCCGAGACGAACAAGAGCAGACTTTCAAAGAGCAGGTATGGCTCTTTCAATTTCTGATCCATTACTTCCTGAGATTTGTTATTTGATGACTGGTTCAGATCCTACATCATACCATTCTTTCCATCGAGATCCGAGATGGCAAAGTGCCATGGATGAAGAGTACAGTTCTCTTCAAAAGAACAATACATGGGAGCTAGTTTCTCTTCCACCTGGAAGAAAATTAGTGAAGTGTAAATGGGTCTACCACACGAAAGTTTCTGTTGATGGCTCTATCAGCAAATACAAAGCAAGGTTGGTGGCAAAAGGTTTCTCCCAAGTCCAAGGAGTGGACTACACTGAGACCTTTGCACCGGTTACAAAGATGGATTCCATCCGCCTTGTTTTGGCTATTTCCGCATCCAAGCACTGGGAAGTGCACCACATGGATGTGAAGAGTGCATTTCTACATGGAGACCTTGCTGAAGAGGTATATATGCAGCAGCCATAGGGATACACATCAGATCCATCATTAGTTTGCAGATTGAATAAATCTTTGTATGGGTTAAAACAGGCCCGAAGAGCTTGGTACGCAAAGATAGACTCCTTCCTCCTTTCTCAGAATTTCCAAAGATGGAAATATGATACGAATGTGTATCTTCAGCGAGTTAAAGGTAATTTGTTGGTTATTGTACTTTATGTTGATGATCTTCTCATTATTGGTAGCACTCTTACTTCAATAAACAAGCTAAAAATTGCCTTAAATCTAGCTTTTGACATGAGCGATTTGGGCTTGCTGAGTCACTTTTTGGGCTTGGAGATAGCTCAAAATTTTGATGGGATCACTATATCTCAGCAAAAATATGCTTCCAACCTATTATTGAAGTTTAATATGGCTGAATGTAAGGCAGCTCCATTCCCATTCCTCTCAGGAATCAGTCTTGAGGAGGGAGATTCTACACCGCTTGCAGATTGCAGTATGTATCGACAGTTGATTGGTTCACTACTTTATTTGACACACTCAAGGACTGATATTTCATATGTCATGAGTGCCGTGTCAAGGTATATGTAGCAGCCCCATGAGCTTCATTGGCGAGCATCCAAGCGGATCTTGCAGTATGTGCAAGGTACGAAACATTTTGGCATACATTATGCTATAGATTCTGAGCTTGATTTCATTGGTTTTACTGATTCAGATTGGGCAGGTGATAGCATTGATCGGAAGTCCAATTCCAGTTATGTTTTCATGATTGATCATGGTGCTATTTGCTGGTCCAGCAAAAAGCAGGCAGCCATTGCACTTTCTTCAGCAGAGGCAGAGTATCGAGGGGCAGTCAATGCCTGCATTCAGGCAGTTTGGTTGCAGGGTATTCTTTCCGAGTTTGGTTTTGGTGGCACTACTTCGACTGTCCTATTTTGTGACAATCAAAGTGCTATCAAGATCTCCACAAATCCAGTTCAGCGGCAGAGGACCAAACACATTGAGATCCATATGCATTACATTCGACAGTTGGTGCATGATCGCACCATCATTCTGCAATATTGCCCTACTGATGAGCAAATTGCAGACATCTTCATCAAGAGCTTCACTGAGAAGAAGTTCTCTTACCTCCGTTCACTGTTGGGGGTGAGTTCCATCATGGTGGAGACAGATTGATCCATTATTATGCTTTAGCTTGAGGGGGGGCTTTCTTCCCACTGGGTTTTCCCTCTTTCCTCACTTAGTTTATTTTCAGCATTTTTTGGATTATTGTATTGGGGTGACCTTTGGTCTTAGTTACCAGGGCCCCACATTATTTTTTGCACATCATAGTCTAGCTTGAGGGGGGGTGTTCGGATATCCACATCATCTTTTTCAGGATCTTGCATGCAATTAGGGTTTGCATGCAAATTCTAGGGTTTGCATGCACTTTGCATGCATCCCAGTCACCAGGTTGATGCCTCCAACACCTTAGCCACCTTATTCTAGCACCCGGGAGCTTCTTACATCATTTCATTAGCCCTCCTAGTCAGGAAGGCACCCACTTCTCACCTACTGCCAGAGAAGGGCGCACTTCTTCACCTACCACTGCAGTTCCACTTCAGTTACACTCAGTTAGCTCTGATTCTCCCTGATTTAAGGCTAGTTTCACTCCCGACTAACTATTTCACTCTGTTGGACCTCCAGATTGACTAGATGACTTGTTCTGACTTCAGTTAGCCTCCCATGCGCCCTCCACTGAGCCCACTTCCCTATATCAGTGCTACACACTTCAGTTACACATGTTACACTCAGTTAGACTCAGATTGACACCTGGATGACTGGTTCTTGTGCATTGATGACCACCGCTGATTGATGATGAGGACTCCTAGTTGGAGTCAAGCTACTCCATTCAGTGATTCGAATGACCTTCTTAGTCAATTCAAATTTCTCACTCATTGTTACTGTATTGTATTGTAATTATTCCCCCTCATTGGGATATTGAGCACTGATGCATGTTTTGTACAGTTTTACACCATATTTTCTATGTTCATCTGTTGTGATTGATTTACTTGTTCATTAGATCTACTGTGACTAATTTTACAATCTTCACCCGCTGATGTTTGTTAATTATTCTCTTGTCCCATATAATTGTGGATACCCTGTCCTTTATGCCTGTTGTATCAGTCTACTCCTCTGAAAAACCACTCAGAAACTCCACTGCATTTTCTGCATAATCCAAGGGCTTCTTATTAAGCTTTTCATTGGCCATTTCTATAGCCTGTTTAGCCAAATTTACCATAGTTTCCTTATCCACTATGAAGTTCAAATAGGGCCTTAGGTTATCTACTTGCTGGATGACATCATCCCAAATTATTTTCTTAGTCTCCTGCAGTACCTTCTATCCTATCACTTGCTCCTTTAACCTGTCAAGATCCACCTGCATTCCCTTGTACTTGGATTCCCAAGCCTCCTTTTCCTTCTCTGCATTGTCCTTTAGAGTCTTTAGGTTAGCTACTTGTTTTCTCAATATGATCATTTCAGCATCTTCTAGGTTGGCATTGGCTATCTGCCCCACTATGGAGAAGTCTCCAGACTCAATTGAGGGTGTGACCTCCATTTCTTGCTCTTTTTCTTTTTCCTTTACTTTCATCTCCAGTTCTTCAAACTGGGCTTTTCATACTTTCTCACTAGATGCTACAAGGGCTATGTAAAACTGCAGTTGCTTCTCTTTTTCTCTGAGCTCCACCAGCTGGGCCTTACAATCAATCAATTCTTTCTTTAATTTTTCTTTCTCTTCCTCTAGTTTTGCCATCTCAAGGGCATTTACCAACTGGGAAACAAGCATCTTTAATTTCCTTTTTAAGGACATGATCTCCTGATCTTTTCCATCCAACAACCCTTGTATGTTTTTTCTCTCGGCTTCTTCAGTCATAGAGGCTAATAATTGAGCTTGGAGCTTCTTCACCTGTCCCTTTAGAGATTTGCTTTCTGCCTTCTCTATCCTTAATTGATTTTGAACCTTGGATTTTTTTTATTTTACTTTAGACAATTTTAAGGCACCCTTCAATAGTTTGTTGTATATAACCTCACCTGTTTCCTTGTGCAAGTTTATTATTTCAGGATCTAGGATATCTTCCAGATTGACCTTTAACTCAGTAGCTTTGTTTTTAGTGGCCAAAGCCAGGTTTAGAGTATTCTGGGCCAAATTTATGCTGGCCACCAAGGCTATGCTCTTCTTAGATATTTTCCTTACTTCTTCATATAATTTTGTCTCTGCTGCAATGTTGTTTGGATTTTCCTCATACCCCTCTAGCAGCTTTGCTCTGCTCGTGCTCAGTGCTGTAGGTCCCTTGGGTGGTTTGCCAAAAACATGTTCTTTGACTTCAAAATGGGGCATTCAGAACTTGACCTGCTTCTTCTTTGGCTTCTCTTCTTGAATCTTTGCCACCTATTGATCAGCTTCTTCTATTTTTTGCCTCTTTGAGGCCCTTTCAGGGTCAATGTCCACATCCATTGGACTGCTGATTGGAATTTTCTGGGATGGCGACTAGGGGCAAAACCATTTGCACTGCTATATCTTTACTAGATGATCTGGGTGCTGAAGATGAGCCTTCCTCAAAAAGGTATGCCAAAGTTTGGGAAGTCTCTAGGGGGTCAATGCCCATCTGTCCCTGCTCAGTATACTCTAGCAAGTTTTCCCTCTCAGCCATGCCAGCTAGCTCAAAATGTTCATACCTCTTTCTATTTGTTGTTTTCCTTCTTTCTCAAAGTATGTGATGGGGGTCATAATTCACTACTGCCTTGGAGGGGAATCCCATGTCTTTCATTATTTGTTGAAGGCTTGAGAGAGATGCTCTGCTTTTAACCATGATGGATCCTACTATCCAGGGAAAATTTATATTCCGATGCCTTCTTATTGTGAAAATCCTCACAGCAGATCTAAGAGCTAATGTATACCTCACAATGAAAGAATTTAGGAATAATATTAAGAGTGGTCAATGCAGTAAAATGAGCAACAGAATAATAATACAGTAGAACTCGGATTGAAGCAAAATAACTCCACACACACTAATTCATTAATCACAATATGGACAAATAAGTAGTATAATGCATGAGGATTCGAATGCCAAGGTAGCAATTCGAATTAGCCTTCATGGAGTGATCAAAAGATCACTGGAGTGTCATCGGAGCACAACTAGAATTCTATCTCATCATCAGTGGAGTCATCAATGCACAAGTAACTGTCAACCATCAGTCAAACTGAGTCTAACTGAGTGTGGTAGGTGTAACTGAGTGTAACTAAGTGTAACTGGTACTAACTGAATGAAGGGGGCTCAGTGAAGGGCGCATGAGGATCTAACTGGAGTCAGAATGGGGAGTCTAGTCTCAATGGAGGTCCATCGGAGTGATACAGTTAGTTGAGAGTCAGTCTAGCCTTAAATCAAGGAAAGAACTGAAGGTAACTTAAGTACAATTGAATGGTAACTGAGAGAGGGCGCCTTTGCTTCCCTAAATCAAGGAGAGAAGGCGCACTAAGCTCTAGGAGGGATAAAACTGATCGGAGAGAAGCTCCCGGGGCTAGCTAGCTGAGGGCTAGGTGTTGGGACTGATGACTGGGATGCATGCATGGCTGAAAATGCTGGTAGGACTAAGATGGAGTATAGGAATATCCTAATACGTATCATTTAGAAAGTGTTCACATTCAACTGTTAGCTTCTGTCTTACAAAATCCATGGTGAATATTCTGGGGGTGAGGAATGCAGGCAGCTCATATGGGGCATGGGAAACCCATATATTCTGATTACAGTGCCCTGCTTCAATAAAAACCAATCCCCTACCCCTTTTTCCATTGGGGGTTGCAACAGGTCTTTCATCTCCGGTATTACTCTAGGTAATCTTTTCTGAAAAAACAGGAAGTAAACCTCAGCCATGAGGCCATTCATGAACATCTTGTAGTCAGAATACATCTCTTTGGTAATATGCAGCTTTGGGACCTGTAGGTTTTCATCATTGGCTTCCAGGAACATCTTTACCAAATAGGATTGGAACCTGAAAGACCTAGTCTTAGGAAACTCCACAAGTTGGGAATGGATAATTTCTGCTAGGGCTTAGTCAAACTTTAGACAGGCGCACAGGGGGGGTAAATTAGGGTCATATGGATCAAGGGGACAGGTACTGATAACGAACAGAAGGCTAATTAAGGGTTCGGTTATATCATGGTTGGTGTCCAGCCCTAAAAAATAGGACAACATCGAGATTACATATCTAGATTCTTCTATGAACAAGTTGGATTCGCCATGGAAAGAGTCTGCTGGGACAGAAACACCTGGGAGTAGGGAGTTATGGTGGAAACTTTCCTTGAAGTTGTCTGGATCTCTTCGAAAATGCTGAATTAGGGATTCTAATTGATAACTCTGGGACTTTCGACATAAATCTTCAAGCACGGCTAGGGCTTTCCAGACGGTTGGGGCATCTATGTAACATAGAATCTTTGATTTTGCAGTGTCCATGACTGCCCTGTGGCCAGGGGAATAATAGCTGGAGCACCAGTCTATGAACTTAGGACAATTTGGGGTCTGACTGGTGGTAAAAAGGTGAAAGGAAGACTGGTAGACCTTGTGGATATCTCTGCCCTGGGCTTTTATGTTTTTCTTTGGCGGCTTACAGGGTACTATTAAGGAACATGGTGTCGAAAATGTCACTTTCTTTGTTCTCTATCTGGCCGTTTATCTTACAAGATTCGCAACCCAGAGGTCCCACAAAGCCTGCCATTTACAAAAGTTCACAGAGGAAAAGAGTGGCCTACCTGGCTAGTTGACCACGAATCGATCTTCCTTGCCTTTCAACGTGCACATGACAGACAAGATGAGAATCCCTGTGCAGGCCGATATTTTATAATATTATCCTACCATATCGTCCCTCTAACTATGAAGATGGAGGAGCCACGTCGGTCGTAAATTGGCCAAATTGTTCCTCTGCCGTTAGATCCTTTGACCTTTCCTACCACCTTTCTTTGTGGTTTCCAATTCGGCCACCTGACAGCTTGCCAACACTTTTGACTTTTGAGAAACCCTGCATGTTGTCGATTGTTCACAAATCTTGGTCCCGCCCAGTTACCGCACAAGTAATATTTGTGAAGTTCACCCGGACCGTAGATCTTTGCCACGCCACATCTATGACATCGGATGATGCAGTACTTTAAGAAAAGTTTGCAAATATTAATTGCGACTGTTTCCACACACATAATATCTGCGAACATGTTGTGAGACATTGATTTGCGCCCTACACTGTTGATTGTTTTTGGACCTGCCCGTCGACTAGTACCCCACCTCCGCTTAAAGAGTCACCAACTTACTTCAGGAAGAAGGCGCCCGACCGCAGATTTCCTGACGCTAGATCTGACCATCCATACATTTTTTCACAAGTTGCTAGCGTGTTCCTTTGCATTTGGCCTTCGGCTGATTACTTCAAACCTTAGATTTTTCCCACATCATTGCTTTCAGCCCGATTCGTCCTGCTGAGAGTTCCTGAGCGATCAATATTTTTCTTGAACTTTGGGCCTACCTTCCCTTCATGAGTCCTCCAGAACCCTTAGCACAATCCAGGTGCTAACAGATCCATCAAGCAACCATTAGAAACGATGCTCATTCTTATCCATGAATACTTGAAATTCTAGTTAGATATTCACTTCATGAGTATGTGTTTGAACTTGAATGCCAACTTTGTCCTACAAAACGTTTCTGTATTACTATTTTTTTTATTGAATCAATGCTGCATATGAAACCTTTCAAGTTCATCCAACTTATAAGGTTAGAGCCATTCAGACTACTTTCTTAGGTCTCTCGAGTCAGAAACAATGTTGGGATTATTAGTGTTTTCTTAGAATTACAAATGATGTAATCTTGGTCTTAATATTGCCCCTTTCCCCAATTCTTAAAGGGTTCTAGCTCAATGGTAGAGCGCTTGCTTTACAAGCAGGAGGTTGAAGGTTTGATTCCTTCGTAACCTAATCATATGTCACTACGAGGGGGGTTCATAACCGCCCCCAAAGGTTTGTAAAGAGTTCTTTTGGGGGGGTTCGAACCGCCTCTATAGGTACCTACGAGGGGGGTTTAAAACAGCCCCCAAAGGTTTGGAAAGATTTTTAAGGGGGGGGTTGTACCACCTCCGTAGATACCTACAAGGGGGGTTTAAAACCACCCCCACATGTTTGTAAAGCGTTTTGGGGGGGGGTTTGAACCGCCTCTGTAGGAACCTACGAGGGGGGTTTGAACCGCCTCCGTAGGAACCTACGAGGGGGGTTTAAAACCGCCCCCATAGGTTTGTAAAGAGTTTTGGCGGGGGTTTTGAACCGCCTCCGTAGGAACCTACGAGGGGGGGTTAAAACCGCCCCCACAGGTTTGTAAAAAATTTTAGCGGGGGTTTGAACCACCTCCGTAGGTACCTATGAGGGGGGTTTAAAACCGCCCCCACAGGTTTGTAAAGAGTTTTGGCAGGGGTTTTGAACCGTCTCCGTAGGTACCTACAAGGGGGGTTTAAAACCGCCCCCATATGTTTGTAAAGAGTTTTGGCGGGGGTTTTCGACCGCCTCCGTAGGTACCTACGAAGGGGGTTTATATCCACGCTTAAAAGAGACTTTTGGGGGATTTTTATAACCGCCACCATAAGTCACTTCAAGGGCGGTTTTGATCTCTTCCAGAATCGCCCCTAAAATCCAAAACGTTTAGTGTCAGTGTTATTAGGGGCGGTTTTATAAAGACAGCCGCCAAAGTCAAAACCATCCCCAAATAGTGACTTTTGGAGGTGGAAGACAACCGCCCCTTAAAGTCAACAAATGACTTTTGGGGGCAGGGGGGTTTTTTACCGCCCCCAAACATCCAAAAGTAAATTTTGGGGCGGGTTTAGAACCGCCCTCAAAACCCACTTGTGGGGGTGGTTCAAAACCGCCTCCAAACGTCACTTTTAGGGGCGGTTTTGATCTCTTCCAGAACCGCCCCTAAAAGTCAAAACTTTTAGTGTCGGTGCTATTAGGGGTAGTGTTGGAAAGACCGCTTCCAAAGCCAAAACCACCCCCAATAATGCCTTTTGGAGGCAGAAGACAACCGCCCCTAAATGTCATATTTGGTGTAGTGAACCCTAATCTACAATATTAATAATAAATAAATAAAATATCAATAATTAATTAAAATATCAAAGGATGTGTCTTTTACATTTAAAAGGCATGACGAACTTATATAAAAGTCCACGTATTTTAATATATAATCATCTATCAATTATCAATTCATATATATATATATATATATTATCTAGATTTCGATATTAGATTGGTATCAAAGCTAGGCTGGAGGAAGCGGAAAGTTTCTCTCCATTCGCTCATTCTCTTCACGCTCTTCTCTCATTCCCCACGCACCTCTTCATCCCTTATCTTCATGCTCATCTATCATCCCTTCTACATCTTTCTCCCCTGCACCCTCATAACTATCCCTAAAGTCTCCCCCCTCATAACTATCTCTCATTCGTTTTTCTCACATTCCATTTCTATGACCCATTTATTCCCATCCACTCCTCACTCGTCCCCCTCATCCAACACTCTCTCACATCCACTTCCTCCCTCACTATGCTTCTCGCCTCCTCGGCCTCAATCCAGGAAAATCTCCCACTACCTTGCCATTTCATTGCCATAACACTACACCCCTCCCCCATATTCCCTCTTCACTTACGCTCTCATCCAACCATCCACCCAACGCTTCCACACTACCTCACATGCCCTCTCCTTCCACATCAATCCCCACACTACCCCCCAAGACCTTCATTACCAATGCGCTTCTCCCACACCTCTTTTACCAAAACCGAAACGCAGGCAGTCGTTTCCCTACGGAAAATTGATGGGAAACGTTGTTTTCTATGGTCGTTTCCGTTTCTCAAGCCATAAATCTGTTTCTTATGAAACGATGTTCGTTTCTCATCATTTCTAAGGACCGTTTTTTTTTTTAAGGTCAATGTGGTAGTTTCAATATGTTACAACTTCTATTTTGTCCAATTTTATTTATATGCATGGCTATACCAACAATTATAGGACTATATGCATGACATACTAAATGCATCTAACGTTCCACCTGTAAGACAAACCCTAACTAGAATATCATGTCAACATGGTGCCAATGTTAGTCTAGTGATACAGTAAAGGTACAAATACTTTACGATAAAAATTAGGTTTTCTTTAAGATATTCAATAACAATTTAGTAAGAAGTGAGATCATGTTAAATGATAAAATATGTACTCGTTTCAATTGATGCTTGCTCTTAGCATTTAACACTAGTTCAATTGGCAATGTTATGCAATATTTAGGTTTTATGTGAAGATACAATGACCTAGAACCATAAAGCAAATGACTTATTCCATTTATGCAAAACAATTATGAGGAGCTCCAAAAAGGGATAGTCCTATGCAAGAGATTCAACCAACAAGATCAATCTCTAGTCACTACTTAAAGTTGCAATAGATGCATAGGACTTAAATGACACTAAATCTATTTCCCTCTTTATGGGATTCAGTAAGGGGATTTAGTCAATGAAATAGCTAATTGAACAAAAAGATGAAAATGACAACTTAATCAGTGGACTCAGCAGTTGTAAGGCCAAGTTCATAGAGAGGAATTTACCACCGATAATTGAAAATAAAATCATTCCCTCCAAAGAATTTTTGAGAAACGGAATCCATCATCAAAGTTGATTTTGATGATTGTTATAAAGAAATTAAATAGTACAGGGTACCCGCACGAAGTTGGTACCCAAAATGGCCGCAACAGCAGTGCGTGAGTGGAAAAAACAAAGTGATGCGCACGCGTCGCTGCTTCGGCAATGCTGAACGTCCACGTTGTTGATCCCACGTGGACAAAAGGGGCGCGCATGTGTCATTGACGCGTACGCAAAAAATGGCGCACACGCGTCAATGACGCGTGCACGCCCCTATTTTTTATAAAAAAAGCAAAGCTCACGGGTTTGTCATTTTCGACAAACCTGTGAGCGCACAGAGCATCCCGCGAGTGCACGGTGGCACCCCGCGAGTGCGTCCTGGAGCACACCAATGCCAACAAATCTCCCTACACCTCCTTGCCAACAATTTCTCCAGGTAGGTGCTCCTCAAAGCACAAATTTGTTGTTATTTTTGTTTTTGTTTTTGTTTTCCAATTCAATTTTAATTTTTAAAAAAATTTACAATACATTAAAAAACCAAGAAAATTTCATTACAGGCCATCTACACCTAACAAGATGTCAAACACACCTGAACCATCCGACGAAACCAATGAAACCCAACCTTCAGAAGACAACATGGGAACCGACAATGAACTGAATGAAAACCCCAAAGATCAATTACACCAAGATTTAAATCAATTGAGGAGACTAAGTAATAAATTGAACAGCACCAAGGAACCCTCTCAGGTTTCCTTGGCTTCATCACTACAAAAAATTATTGAATCAATCAATATTGCACACAGTGAGATAACAAACTTGAGCCAATACAAGGCTCGAATGAGGGAACACTACTCCACTAGGTTGTCAAAAGAGTAGATAAAAGACCTCAACATCACCAAATCCCATTTGTATAGCAAGTTCATAGTTCCCTCGACAAGATAGCCTCCAGCTGTGATGAGGCCTCGGGTTTGCATGGACTGGTGCATTTACCAGCCATGGAGAGATAACTGGAGAAATAGGTGGTTCATGGTGTTTGACAGGCCCCCGTGCAACAATTTGGAGGTCCCATAGTATTTCCTTCAGAAATTGTGGGCTGAGTTTGAGCTAGGGTACCATGTCAACTATTTTGACATCACTGAGTTTCAGGGTGTCAGTCTTGGCTCTGCCCAATATCGACCTTAGGCGCACCGCAACCCACTTAGAGGACCTCCTGCACCCAGGAGAGAGCCAAACCCCCCTCCTCAGCCACCCGGGTTTGGTAGCGGCCTAGATGAGATTCATGACTCCATCAAACGTGCCACACGTGACTTGCTTAGACATTCCAAATATGTGGTCATCTCTTCACAGAGTCGGGAGGACATTGATGAGACACAGACAACTGCACAGTCTATGGGTGGTGGCCGAGACATGCCGGGTACAGGTGGAACCCAGGCGGTGCCTTCTAGTTCTACTGGAACAATGACACATCGTTGTTCTCACTGTGGTCATTCTTGCCATGGTGATATGCAGCAGCATGCCACAGGGAGCTTCATGGATTAGGTTTGCTATTGTTTTATTTAATGTTCAAGTATTTGTTGTATTTTATTTGATATCGTATTGTTTAATATATTTAACTTTGAATTACACATTGTTGACTTTATTTGTTTTAATGTATAGTTATTCGGGGCCGGGTCTCCATCCCCCAGGTGGCAGGACGTCGGTTTCTTTGACCTCGATGGAGCCATGGCAGCAGCAGAGGAGATTGCGGCACCATACACACAGGTAGCTTCTTTACTTTGAATAATTAGATCCTGTTACCAGTAATTTGTGTTCAGTAATTACAAATTAATTAGCACTGAATAATTACCATATTATCATCGTATTTTACAGTAGTGTTTATCATATTGTTTAAATTATTTGAGAGCTATAAATTCATATAATCCAACCAAACAAAAATGAAACCTTATAAAACATGAAAACCTAAGAAAACTAGAAACATTTGTCCATGTTCACTTTAGGCATCCTAAACTTCTAATGATTATACAAATGGGAGAGAAATTTCCAAAATCTGTCATTCTTACTTGACCAATGATGAGCCCGCGGCTGGGGTTTTGGTGATGCCCACAGTGTCCTTCATCTTCAAACTACCATCCAATGCTTGCTTGCTCTTCATGTGTTTTACCAATGCCATGTGTGTTATTGTTTCTTTGCCATTTGTCACCATGTCATCCAAGTTATCTTTGCCATGTACTCTCCTTGTCCAAATCATCTTCAGATGACCACAGTATGGGTCATTTGACTCTTGGCTCAATAGGTGTGCCAATGGCTCCAATGCTCATCACTTTGTCCACCAAATCAACCTTTGTTGCCATGCCCTTATGCCATGTGTTCTTCAAGCTTAAACTTTGAGAATATATTACCATGGTAATTATCACTTTCCCCTGTATTCTACTAATAGGTTCTTTTAATGGTAAAGGTGGTCAAATCACTTCTATGCTTCTACTAACTTTGTTGCATCAATTGAGTTCATTGAGATGTTGTACTTGTCACTTTTGCATCCACCAAGACCAATAGGAAAACTATTTATTGCTATGAATTTTCACTACATTGTGCAAAACTCTCGGGAAAAAGAGAATCATAGTGGCCAAGCTTCTAGAAATTCAAGAACCTGATGTTTCTCATGTCCTTATTACCCTAGTTTATTGTCACAGGATTTCCAATTTATTCTAATATTTGAGACTGAAAGTAATCATACTACTACTCCTAGAACATGCTATTAGGAAAGACATATAAACAACATAAAACAACTTATCACATGTATTGTCACTAAAGTTTTTGAAAATGATGTAAGGCCCATAAGGAAGAGCGATAATCTTACAAATATGGTCTATGGGGCCTTGCTATTATCTTGATTCAAATACAACTTGGTAAAACATTTGGCATCAAGAATACTCATTTCACTCAAGATTTCTATGATTTCAATCAAGTGATATCATTCTGACAACATAGCTATTCAATCAAGAACACATAATTACTCATTCAATGCAAAAGAACATGGCACATTCAAGCTTGTAAGTAAGTTAATCATGAAAAAGATTTCTCTTTCTTCCTTTTTCTAACGATCAACACTCTAAAGTATATTAAATAACATGCACACTAACTTAATTGCTACTTAGCACCTCTTTGCAAATTGAAACAATGAGATGCCATTTTATTTGATGATGTAAATGTTATGGAAATAAAGGGACTCAAGATCCTCACTCTAGGGATGCAAATACTTTTCCACTGGGTGAATCAAGCTTGTAGGAAACTACAAATCTATAAGAAGACATCAAAACCTAGGAACTCTTCAGCAAGAACCCAAACACATTACATAGGTTTCCAATTCAAATTTGTAAATGGACATGAATTCCATTCGCTTATGAGGCACTTCACATCTCTCTAGGGATAAAGGAAAAGATCACCTACTCACGGGGATGACTCTAGAAAAGGAAAAGCTCACCATGCCACCTTCTATGCCATGTCACCTTATTTAATTTTAATTTCATGCCATCCCACCTTCTATCCTTTCAAAATATTGAATATCAATGACAACTTTGGCCATCAAACACTTCAAGCATAAATTGTCAACCTTCTTTGCCACATTATCTTCAATGAATGACCACATAATAGGTCATTTCTTCCTATCATGGGCCCAATTCATTTTGGGTCAAAGGACACAATCCCCAAGACCATGTTCTTTACCAAGTCTTGAACAAATGGACTGCACCAATACAATAAAAACGTTATATAATATCCAAATCCCATCAAACCACTATCATCTAACTTGAATATAAATTAATTACAGTCATGTTTTTTAAGTACCATCGTTGTCATTCTCATTTGCATTGTGTTTAATATTGTTAATATTGTTTTCATAAATTCAGTCTAAAAATTGTAGTGTCCGTAGGCTCCAGCCACCAACCATCGCCACCGAGGATCAGCAGATCTCCACGTGCACAGGTATCGTGTGTATTAAAGCATAAATTTATTTCAAATATGATGACTTGTCCATGTATATTTATATTTTTCTATATTAAACTATGACGTTATAAATGTGTATGCAAGTGTGAGCACCTCGACCTGGCAATGTCGTTATTCCTCCCTCCCCGACCTTTTGTCCACCTTATATTCCAGTTGTATCCCCTAGCATACATGCCCCCTTCCATCCAACCCCCCCTCCTATATAGCACCATAGTTCCATCCATCTCCCCCTTACGTTTCATATCTATCTCCACCTTTGTATCATTTTCCAATGTTCCCACCCTCCCCCATCCGACCATGAAACACCACCCATCCACAGTCACCCATCCCTCCACCGCACCACAGGCATCGCCCCCCCCCCCACTTTCCCCCACCACACTGGCTTCCCCTTCCAAGGTGCCTCGACCCATACTACAGCCAATTAGGGTTTATAGCCCTAGACATGCAAGTCCACTTCACCCACCCCCGTCCATGCCTCCTTCTGCCACCCCCCCCTTCTTCCATTGTGCCCCCCAATGGTGTAGCCACCGTCGATTTGGCTACATCCTCCCCTATACCGTCCACCCTAGCATCAAAGCAGGTTGTCCAGCCGACTACTCCATCTACTAGCCCTGAAGACCAGCCGGTTGTGTTCACGGTCTGATTAACTAGTTTATGAAAATCTTGTTCAATTTTAACAAAAATTACTATATGCATCTAATTTCATCATTTATCTGATTGTTCTAAATGTTGCAGGGTGGCATTGCTGAGAGACTAGGAGCACGGAGGAGGGAGACCCCCTCACGACTTACAATCTCTCCTGGGGCGAGTTATCTAAGATTTGAAAACTATTTTTACTTTTAAATTATGTTTTATACTTGTATAATTTCCAGGAAAAGTTGACATATTATTGTTGTCGTTTCAGGGCTCAGGAGGACGTGCTCCAAGATGCTTGAAGGACCCAGCTTCCTCTAGCACGAAGAAGAGGAAGATCGATTTTGGAGATGCACCTGAGAGCTCCGAGGGTGGGCAAGAGGATTGAGAGACCCTCCTATTGACACTAGCCACAATGTGGCATTTTTGGCACGAGTTGCCATATTTTGTATAGGGCACCATGGGCCATATTTTGTATAGGCCACGAGTTGCCATATTTTGTACAGGGCATGAGTTTCCATTATATAGACGTTGGGAACGATGTTCCATTTTTCCAAAAAGTGTACATGATTGGATAATTTGTGCATATTAATAGATGGATCTGCACTTGTCTATATGACTTTGTCTTTTATTACATTTTTGCATACATGATTTTGTCTTCGATAACAATGTTATGGAACAGTTTTCACATACATATAGATGTTATTTCTAGACACCAAGTGACCTCAATATGAATCCCTTGTATTTGAATGGTTCTTGCATCTTTTCCTTTCAGCAACAACATACCTAACCAAGCAAACTGAGTGATATTTACATTACAAAGTGTTGTGACTTTAGGGCTACAAAAAAATAAATAGAAGACGATGACTTCTTCCATACATAACCTTGTAATGGTTATAATAGTCAATTCTAACAATCATTGCATCACATATTATATCAAATTAACCTAGATATATGAGAAGTTCATATGTGTGCTTGGATGGAAGGGTTAACCATATCACTTGAATTAGTTCAAACATGAGGGGTGTGCATAGGTGCAATTGGATTGAGCAATAAAAAGAATTGTTAATGTAGTTACATATGGATCGTTCTTTGTGTGTTAGTATGTTCCTTTAATGAAAGCATGGTTAATGTGTTGAAATACTACTTGCACAAGTCGGCATAGACCCTTAGTGTTGATAATGTCTTCAATGTTTTGGTAATATTGATAATCACTCTTTGTAATTTAAGTATCTTGGATTTTTTGAGGTTAAGACACATATTGAACATAGTCAACTCAATGGTTCAAGACAACATTTTACCCCATGATCCATGGAAGATTCACTGGAGTCATATGAACCTCGTTGTCATCACCTCAACCATGGTCCCTCTCTTTAGATCCCTCTCTTTAGCAATGCATAAATTATATCTTCTACCTCTACTAGAACCCTTATGGAATTTCCCTTCAAAACAAACCAAACCCCATTCAACCCTCTCTTTATCATCACCAAGAACCTCCTTCCTAGATATTAAATAATATATATTACCTTCCACCCTAGGGCCCTTCCTATTTTGATTATTTACCTCAAAATTCCTATCACTAGAATCAGACCCAATAGGGGATCCCTCAATAGAATAACTGCAACACACATAACCTCGAATTGCCTATCCCCCTTCAATCCTTTCAAAGAGAAAGACAAACCCTAACAACTATCCTCAAATGAGTATACTATCCCAAAATTTTCAAAATCAAATGAAGGATATTGCAAACTTAATGCGAAGTCTTTAATAGACTTGCCAATTTCCTTTTGGCATTGATCTAAGTGAGGTGGAGCCTCCATTGAAGGTGACCGACTCTCAATAAATGAACGTATATAAATTGGGGCTACCTTCATTGCACTTTTCTTATCTTTTCATTGAACTCTTCACTAACCCCCTTTATCAACATGGTATTTCCATTTGAAACTCCAACCCTTTGATGCTTTGCAAATATTGTATAGGATTTGATTCGATAGACGCAAATGGAGGTTTATCCCCTCCAACCAACTGGCCCTTTTGAACCCATACCTTCTTTTCAAAACATAACTCGTGACTCAATGCTAGAAGCCCATATTTATGACATATAATGCACTTCAATGCAAGCACCCCTTAATTGTCCATAGATTGTGCAAAAGCATGATCACCTTTCTTCAACATCATCTTAGATACAAGACCTTCCCTTAAATCAATTCCAACCAAATCCCAAACTACAAATATAATACATATATCTAAGAAACTAAAGTCTAATTCTATGAATATACCTAATGCATTACCAATTTCCTTAAAATCCTCCAATGACCAGAAGTCCAGAGGAAGACTAAGACACTTCATCGAAACTGGAGCGATGTCATTCATCTTCGGGTATGAATAAAAACAAGGGGACCATTGTTTTAGCATAAGCAAAATCATCTCCCACTTCCAATCATGGGCCAAAATATTCCTCAAAATCCTCTTGATATATGAAAAGAAACCCTAGGTAACTTGTAATTGATATAAATAAATTAGGAATGTAACCAAGCCTAAGATCCCATCTTTCCTATAACTACACCCTTAGAGACAACTCCCCCACCTTTTTACCATGAAATCTTCCAACAAGAGCATGGGAATCCATTCCCACCACCTCATGCATTTTTATATCCTTTCCTAGGACTAGCCTCATAAGAGAGATTTTATGTTTTACACACTTCTTCCTCTTAATTTTGACACTACCAACATCATTCACCTGCATCCCTTTGTTGGATTCACCTTTATCATTATCAACATGCTTTAAAGAATTGTCTCCTCCATCTCTAACCTTCAACCAACTACCATCATTTTCCAAAACAACCCTTCCATCCTCGAGTTCTATAGGATTCACCCTTGGAATTACTAGGTCCATAACCACTTCATATACAACACCTAAAATAATTTGATTATCCTAAATTAATCCATTTGAAATAGGACCCTCGCCACATATATAATGACTATTCTATCACAATCCACAACACTCATCTATGGATTAGCCCACCCAAAACCATCAAAATTCCTATAATCAAATTTCCCAAATGGAATATCAACACCATGCAAAGTAATTGAGTCAACACAAGGAAAATTACCACTTTGTGCAACTAATTCCAAGCCTCGGTGGCCTATTTTCTCACCTAGCAACCTCAACTCATTGCAAAAAAGCAATGGGTTCTGGCCCTGTTCGGCTTTACTTTCAAAGGAATTGGCCTTCAAAAATCATCGACCAACACTAGGGCACACAAAAGAAAATGCATTCCATGGATAGGTTCCTAAGAAAATCTCCTTGTACCATCCTTATCTACAGACATTATGTCCTCCACACAAAGCTCATCAAACCTACACCAACTTGACACCTTCCATTAAATCATTCGCTCTATTCTTACACCTCAACCCCAATATCACTTGAACCCACTTTTCCAATAATACAATGATTTTGAGAATTCTCAACCATACCCATGACCAATAACCTTTTTGTATCCACTCAAAGGAGCCAAAGGAGAAATATATTTGTCCTTAGGGCATAACTTTGTAGCTTGGGTGTTGGAACCTAAATACCCCGTCCCACCACCCAATGCCCAAACCTCGCTATTTAGAGAATGGTTTTGATAAGAGAAATGTGTTGATGTATATGTAACTTCGGAATGTATTTCATCTATGTATTATTGTACTCCTATAGAGATGTATTATTCCTCTATACGGAAGTGTCGTCATTTGTATTGACAAGTGTCGCAAGTGTCATAACTTGCTATGATGGGTTATTAGACCACCTAGTGTGGGGTCGGCCCGGATTAATGTAACCATGGGTTATTACACTGAGTTAGACAAGTCGGCCCCACTAGTTTATTGGGCAGGACAGGACAAGTATAAATAGAGATTGGGAGATCTCTATTTGATCATCTCATTACTCACTCTTTCATCACTCGGAAAGTGGCGCACATGTGAGGAGGAGGATCATCTGCTAGGAGAAGACTATCTCTTGTACTTTGGTTGTATCATTGCTCTTTCTATCTCTGAGGAAGTTGTGGGGTTTTTCACCTTTATGGTTTTCCCCACGGAAACTCTCTGTGTCTATTGTCTTATGTGATTGCTTGATACATGCTTGATATGATTGATATTTTGTACATGTTATTCTCTCAGTAAAGATCCTAGAGTATATTGAATTAATGATCAAAATCTAACATGGTATCAGAGCTAACCTGAGAAGAAGACATTGTGCAGTGGCGGAAACTAGGGTTTCCTGTTTATTGGGTTTCTCTCCACATATTTTGGAAAAGCAGTAAGGTATATTGACTCTACTCATCAAGTAGAATCTTTCTGTCCAATCAGAATTCAATTCCGAACACTTTCAGTTTTGGCCCTAAAAATTAGGGTTTCCATAAAAATAGGAATTTCTGAAATCTGAAGACATAGCTGGAAACTCCTTGGAAAAATCAAATCTTAGAGCTTTGGATCGAGATTTTTGGTTGGGTAAAGCTCCAGGAAACTCAAACCCTAATTCAGGATCCTCCTAGTGAATCCGGGAAGACTAAAAGGCATTTCTGAAGGGTGAAACTTTGCAAATCTCAAATTCTGAATATACCAGGATGATTAGCTCATCAAGGCGCATCTTTCTATCCTTTCAGAAGTTTGAAATTCAAATCTTGAATTTTTAGGGTTTCTCTAACAAACCCTAATCCGGCACCAGATCCAGTTCTCGGTAATTCAAGTGGTAAGACCTAAATCCTTTTCTATTTCCATTTGAAGTACTCTTTAAGATGTCTCACCACACCAAGCTTGAGGATAATCTTGAAGGGGTTGATAACTTCCAAGCATGGAAGTATAGGATTGGGTTAATCCTGGAAGAGAATGAGTTGGACACTTACATAAGTGAAGAGGTCCCTGTCCCAGAGGAAGAAGAGGCTAAGGCCTTACACAAGAGGAACTTGGTCAAGGCTAAAAGGATCATTGTTGATTCTATCAAAGACCATCTCATAACTCATGTGTCATCTCTAAAGACACCTAAGGAGATGTTTGATTCCTTGACCAAACTATTTGAAGGGAAGAACATAAATCGAAAGATGACCCTGAGGAATCAATTGAAGAATATCAAGATCCAGAATGCGGAGACCATGCAGTCATATTTCTCAAGGGTCTCCCAAATAAAAGAACAACTTGAATCTGTGGGAGAAGACATAGAAAATGGAGAAGTGGTAATGACCACTCTTAATGGCCTTCCTAGGTCATGGGATTCCTTCATCCAAGGAATTTGTGCTAGGAAGAAACTTATCACATTTAGTAGGTTGTGGGAAGAATGCTCACAGGAAGAAGCTCGAATTGTAGCTCGAGAAGAGAAGATGGGAAATGAAGACCAAGCTCTCACAGCACACTACAAGAAGTATGATGATAAGAAGGGACATCATCACAATAAGGAAAGGCACCACCATCAGAATCAGAGAGGTAACACCAAATCTCGAAGAAACATGTCCTATGCTCATTGCTATACATGTGATGAAAAGGGACACTATTCCAGAGACTGTCCCAGAAATAAGAAAGATGGTTCTCACAAAAGGAAGAACTTCAAAAGAAAACATCATGCTCATGCCGCAGAGGATGATGAACCTCCCAGGAAGAGGGCTAGAGAAGATAGTGAAGATTCTTCTAGTGATGAAGAATATGTTTTGATTTCTGCTCTCACTGGAACCATTACTCATGGAAGTAATGATTGTCTTATAGATAGTGGGGCTTCTAAACACATGACAGGATTCAAGGAATCCTTTCTGAACCTATCTGAACATGAATCTCCCCACAAGGTGAAACTTGGGGATGACTACCAGTATCCAATAAAAGGGAGTGGTGAAGCCTCCTATAAACTAGACTCTGGAAAGTCTATGAAGATGAAAGATGTACTTTATATTCCAGGTCTCAAGAAGAATCTACTCTCCATATCTACATTGGATGCGAAAGGCATGAGGGTTGCATTTGTAGATGGTCAAGTCCTAATGTGGCCAAAGGGTAAGACTATAGATGATGCAGTTGTGATTGGAGAGAAAGAGGGAGGACTATACAAATTGAAGGGTCAACCAGAACAAGCCATGGTCCATGACTCAGTAGAGCCAAGTGAACTTTGGCATAGAAGGATTGCACACATGCATTATAGGGCATTACCAATTGCAAGCAAAGCTGTAGAAGGTCTTCCTGAAATCCAGACAAAGCACGAAGGAATTTGCAAAGGTTGTGCAAAGGGAAAGAACACAAAGAAGACATTTCCAAGCAGTGAAAGCAAGGCAAAAAGAATCTTGGAAATCATCCACTCTGATGTATGCGGTCCGATGTCATCCAGTTCTCTGAGTGGGTATGTGTACTATGTCTCCTTCATTGATGATTTCTCTAGGAAGACTTGGGTCTACTAAAGTACTAGCATCATCATTTACACTGAAGTAATCTCGAGATCCCAAATCTTCAATGGCAAATTGAGGGAGCTCTTTTGAAAATTCTTCAATTGGAAATGGAGACCCTTCATGAATTTCTTTGTCAACTTCTATGATGGCTTCCTCTTTAGGTAAATCAGGAATACATATGTGATCATCTTCATAGGTTTGAAAACACTCCACATCTTCTATGTTTTCAGTTATGGTGACAAGGGGATGGTTTTCTACAAAATCTTCAACTAAGGGTGCTTCATGGAACTCTTCGATAGGGTCATGCTGAATCTTTTCTTTAAATCCATACTGTGCTACAGGGAGATCAACACGATTGATATAACTTAGAGGCACCTCCCAATATTTATCATTTTCTGTCATGATGATACGAGGAAAGTTGGGATCTTCCTTATGATACTTAATCCAAGGTATGAACAAGAGAAAGTACCTTCTAAGGATCCTGTCCAAGTGTTCCATACTAGCTCCTTTATTATGCCATTGCCTTATAAACATTCTAAGGAGGCTCGAAAGAGAATTAATACATTTATTTGGAATCTCTTTAGAATACCAATGATAAACAGGTCCCTGTAATGTACTAACAAACATCTCCATTATGTTATCTTCATATAAGACTTTGAAGTTAGCCACAACTTTAAGAAAAGAAAAGACATGCCGGGTTTCTACATCATCATCATCTCCCCAAAAGACCGGTAGATAATCAGATACATTTTGACCATCATGATAATTAGGGAAACCAGGGATGTCTGAGAAGTCAATGGGAGGATGTACATCGGAAATTTGCTCACTAGACTCTTTATCATCCATTTTCAAAGATCAATAGCCTGCATTTGAAATGACCATGGGATATATCTGGTACTGAATCAATGGAGTTGTCAAAAGGTGAGTCTTTATAGATTTTACTGTAATGCATAGACTCATCTACACACAAGCAATCTCAACAAACTATATGAGAAACAAAGGGTTTTATCCCTTCAATGGAGTCGCCATGTGAGAATAAAAATATGCATATTAAATAATCTCACAAAGAATTCTATTTTTGCTTTTCTTTGAAATTTTATAAAAGGAAAAAGGTTAGTGGAGTCGTCAGATGAAAAATTAAAAAATATAATCTAAAGATTCATCAAACAAAGCAAAAACAAAAAATGAAAACTCAAAAGTCGTATTCCGGGAATAAAAAAGACTTATCCCCGGCAACGGCGCCAAAATGTTGCCGCCTGGTTCCACACCTAGGGAAAACGCAGTAGTAGTCTTCAAGCTGCTGGTGTGGCCTTGGGGGCAAGTCAGAATCAAGTGCTGTCACTTGGGGACTCGACTCCTCCGTCTAGGCTTTCCTAGCGAAACCAAGGGGGGTGGACCCTAAGAATGAAAACAAAACTAAGGCGTCTAATCTAGGAGTTAGAAAAATATTTTGTATAACCAAGACAAAGCAGCATATACTTTTGTAAAGCAAAGCAATCATTTATCAATACATCATTTGCTCTCATTCATTATCATTATCATTCATTTGCATCATAATAGCATGAAATAACATTAATATAGACCAGTGTCTTGTAATGGAGTCAAATAAATGCATGAGCAAAAAAGTAAATGTAGTGCGAATGTTCTTGGTGTATTTTAAGATTAATGTGAAAGTGATCTTTTTATTATGGCAGGTGGGTTCCCAATACACGCAAGGTACAGGGGAACATGTCCGAAATTTTGATGCGTGGCTTCCCTCTCAGGCTTGGGCTGAATCGGAGTCTCAAGGAGATGTTCAGATGCTGTACCAACGAGGGCAAGCCTAACGGTTTCCAAGAGGTGACTACTCAGTTTTGTCCCAAGCCTTCTGAGAAATTTCCCCACGACAACAAAATGTTCGTGATGTGCCGGATTTTCACATAAAGGGTTTTTTATTTGGGGCGTTGTTAGCTCCTATTACTAGTCATCTCCCCATTTCTGATGTGTACCAACTGGATCAGACTGAGCTGCAAGTCGGCCACAAAGCATACGGGAGAAGACCTTGGTATTTTTTAGAAATTTTTTATGAACCAAAATTTTATCTTTTTTAAACCCCAGGAGTCTCTTTTCAGGCACGTACTCGGGCAAGCCCTTGTACAGAAACCCTACTTCGGGAAAGCAAGGGGGGCGTTTTGAGTTTGTAAAAAAAAATGGTAAAACTACGTTTTGAGTGAACTTGTGGCCCGCCAGTGGAACGGACCGACAAGGTTGATTTTAACCCTAGTTAGTTTTATTTAAATGCCGAAAATAAAAGAAGTAAACTACTCTAAAAAATCACACCATGAAAAGAGATGACACAGGCCACCCCTGGGGGGATGGGGTGTGGGCGCTGGCAATCCCACTTGCTCTCGTTTAATAATCTTTACAATGATAAGAGAAGTGCCCCAGTCTACTTAAAGTGACTTGGCGGCTTACAATTTTTCAATGAAAAAATAACCGGTTTCACAAAAATTTAAATTTGGTCTTCTGGATTGCCCGGATCCTTGGAATTTCGACAGCACCTCCTCCTACCTGCTCGTCTTTTGCTGCAAACCAGCAAGCAAATATTAGTATAAGACGCCCAAAAACACTTTAAGAGTGTCTTTGGAACACCTCCTAAAAACCCAAAAAAAATCTAAGTGTTAAGACTACTTAAAATTTTCAAAATTTAACCAAGTAAAACAAGCATTTGGGCCTTGTTACTTGGGATGTTTGCAAGCTTTTAAGGGCTGCAAATTATCAGCTCTTTAAATCAGCCAAATGAACTTTCAAATCAGATCTAACACTACTCCTCAAAACTTTTAAAGATTTAACAATTTTTCACAAGTTGAGAAAAGTAAAATGCTAGATAAATGAAAAGATCTAATCTATTAAAGATGAACACTTTGTAAATGGAATAGATCAGACATTTAGAGTAATAAATCAAAATGTAAAGTTCAGATTGCAAACCACTATTACTCTTTCAAAAAGTAACCAGTAAGCAAGGTGAAAGTATGAAGTAGAAGAGAAGGAGATATGGAGAGTTTTTATCAATTTATCAATTTTTTCCTTGAAGAAGCCTTGGAGCCTTCTTGGTGGAGAACTGAGGGGCTACGTCTGCAAAAAGATGTTAGAAAAGTAAAGGAAACAAACAAGATCCTCCACTCATCCACTTGAAATAACTTGCAAATCACATCAACTTGAAACCAAATGATCAAATCTAGAAATATACATATGAGAAATCAAAAGGAAATGCTCATAAACAAATGACACATTTAAATCAGATCTCTACACTTGCATAGATAAAAGACTAAATAATAAACAAATTATCTAATCCTCCTTATAAATCAATACTTATCCTTCCCAAAGCTAGATTTAGATGCAAAAGAAAACAAGTAGCTCAAATACATGTTACCTCAATGAAAACCATGACATTCACCCACTCATCAAAAGCACTACACTAAGCTTGACCTCCAAAGTCTCTTTATTTATTAAGCAAAATGACAAGTACAAAATCGAATTACAAGTGCTAGCTCTAACTCCCAAACTCCAACTAGAGAAAATGGAGTGGGCAGCCATGCTTAAATAGCCAAAGATGGAGAGAAATGGGTGGAATGAGTGGCATAACTCGTGGAGAAAATAGGGCTGCCCACTCCCATGTAATGGGCTGCCAAAATCAGCCCCAAATCAGCTAAAAATCAGCCATGTGACAGCCCATAAACATAGCTGCAAATTCCATGATTGAAGGGGCCCAATTTTGGGAAATATGCCCCCCTCAAATGGGGAAGTAATCCCACTAATATAGCTGCCCGGAATCTTTCCAAAATCAGCTCTTACAACTCCTAAAACATAGCTGAAAAAATCAGTCCATAAATCACTCCCAAAATTTAATATTTTTATGAGTCATTTTTTCACCTTTTTTATTTTTTCATGACTTTTTTGGGTTTTTTGGGTTTTTTGGGTTTTGGCCATAGGTAAAAATTTAAGCACCCAAACATTAGGAAAAGTGGGTTTAGGGGTTAAGGGGGTGCTCTGAGTTAGAAAACAAGCACCCCTAAGGCAGAAAAGACCTCCAGACGCCACTTCAAGGCCAATTAATTTTTTTTTTCTTTTCTTTTGTTTTTAATTGAACCATTAAAAAAATGGCTCAATTTACGGAAAAAATAAACTTCGCCGAAAATTAAAAAACAACCTAGGGGGACTTAGCACATGTCCATATGACTCAAAAATAATGCCTAGCATGTTCATATACATTGACCCATAGACTTTAACAACCCCCTAAGACCCGTCAGCCTCCCCAGGCATTCCAGCTTTGGAGGAGCAGGAGAAAAACCCAAAAATTATGTTATGCACTAATGCAAGACATAATAACTAGGTGAAAAAACTCCTTGGAATACCTGACTTAGCCAAAAAGTCCTAGGGAACCAAGTCTTTTACAAAACACCATGCTAGTACGTTTTATTACAAACCCCGCAGGGCCATGGACATGTGGAAAAAAGTTAAAATGGGGGCCCTTTAAAAGGGCAGCTGGATATCAAATCATCGAAAAAAGAACATTGAAATGTTCAACTTTGCCCGCTCGCTTGATAGTCCATCTAAGTACAACTTAGCTGGCAACAGTACCTACTTGATGGCTTGCTCGCAGAGATGTTGAAAGACCTACATGAAGGTTAGGCCTACATCCAGCATGAAAAAGGGTTGGCTCTGTAGATGATGAAGACCTACAGGTGGTGGGCCTACATCCAGTATGAAAAAGGGTTGGCTTTGTAGAACTTCCTATGACGAGTAGATTGGAGATTGATTGAGATAGCAGCAGTGATGATGATTCGATGACGATGATCCAGTGATGATGATCCAGAGAAGAAGACTTGTGCTAACAGATCTGTGTCGAGAAATACCTTCCTAGTTAAGAGGGAGTGTTGATGTATATGTAACTTCGGAATGTATTTCATATATGTATTATTGTACTCCTACAGAGATGTATTATTCCTATATACGGAAGTTTCGTCATTTGTATTGACAAGTGTCTCAAGTGTCGTAACTTGATGTGGGTTATTAGACCACCTAATGTGGGGTCGGCCCGGATTAATGTAACCATGGGTTATTAGACTGAGTTAGACAAGTCGGCCCCACTGGTTTATTAGGCGGGATAGGACAAGTATAAATAGAGATAGGGATATCTCTATTTGATCATCTCATTACTCACTCTTCCGTCACTCGGAAAGTGGCGCACATATGAGGAGGAGGATCAGCTGCTAGGAGAAGACTATCTCTTGTACTTTGGTTGTATCATTGCTCTTTCTATCTCTGAGGAAGTTGTGGGGTTTTTCACCTTTATGGTTTTCCCCATGAAAACTCTCTATGTCTATTGTCTTATGTGATTGCTTGATACATGCTTGATATGATTGATACGCTGTACATGTTATTCTCTCAGTAAAGATCCTAGAGTATATTGAATTAATGCTCAAAATCTAACAAAATGAAAACTTATCTTCCATCCCATGGATCTTCCAAGTAATCTAATGTGTCCTCATACTGATCCGTAGAAAACCAACCTAAGGTATACCTATATTAACATGCTATCAACATCATATACTCATTTGTATGTCCACTAATAAATGGCATATCATGTTGAAATCATTACAAGTTTTATGCAAAGGTAGATATATCCCTTCATTAATATTCTATCGAAACATTGTCAAACACCAAAGGAAAATCAACAAAATAAACTGAATTCAAAATAACCCTCAAAGCCAATGAAAACCTTGTTTGGCACTAAAGAATGCCACCAATTCAACTAAATAAATAAGCTAATTTTATTGATAATAAATCTGAGTTGCAAATTGAAAGACCCTCTTTTCTCACTTATGCGAAAGTGAGGACCAAAAGAACTCTTAAAGTTCTTGGGTGGCATCATTTTACCCCATGATCCATGGAAGATTCATTGGAGTCATATGAACCTCATTGTCATCACCTCAACCATGGTTAAGACGCCAAGATCCATCCTTAGTAGTTAAAACCTCATGTTGGCACCCATATCACACTCAAAGATAATAAAAAAATTCTTTTAAAGGGCATGGCTGGGGGTTGAGGGAATATTGATGGATAATATCCTTAAAACATTTATATTCGATTTGAGGCCTCATATGTCCCCACCTTGTCATTGTCAATACCTAAAGACCCATCCTTAGTGCACAAAACCTCCAAATGGAATCCATATCCAAAACAAAGGCCATGTATCCTGTCTAGAGAGCTTGTTTAGTGATTCAAGGACTTGTTCATGGCTCATGAGCATGCAGATATTCATTTAGGTTCAATTTCCTTCTATAACTCTAGCCCTAAACTTCACCCAAACCCTAGCACTAAACCATCTTCTTCATCCTCACCATCACCATCACCATCATCATCAACATCTTCATCATCACCACCATCTTCATCATCATCATTAACTCTAACTCTAACCCTAATTCAATTTCCTTATATAACTCTATCCCCAAACCCTAACACTAAACCATCTTCTTCATCATCACCATCACCATCACCATCAATGTCTTCATCATCACCACCATCTTCATCATCATCATTAACTCTAACTCTAAACCTAATTCAATTTCCTTCTATAACTCTAGCCCTAACCCTCACCCAAACCCTAGCACTAAACCATCTTCTTCATCATCACCATCACCATCACCATCACCATCAACGTCTTCATCATCACCACCACCTTCATCATCATCATTAACTCTAACTCTAAACCTAATTCAATTTCCTTCTATAACTCTAGCCCTAACCCTCACCCAAACCCTAGCACTAAACCATCTTCTTCATCATCATCATTAACTCTAACTCTAACCCTAATTCAATTTCTTTCTATAACTCTATCCCTAACCCTCACCCAAACCCTAGCACTAAACCATATTCTTCATCCTCACAATCATCATCAATGTCTTCATCATCACCAGCATCTTCATCATCATCACTAACTCTAACTCTAACCCTAATTCAATTTCCTTCTATAACTCTAGCCCTAACCCTCACCCAAACCCTAGCACTAAGCCATCTTCTTCATCATCACCATCACCATCACCATCATCATAGACGTCTTCATCATCATCACCATCTTCATCATCATTGTTAACTCTAACTCTAACCCTAATTCAATTTCCTTCTATAACTCTAGCCCTAACCCTCACCCAAACCCTAGCACTAAACCATCTTCTTCATCACCACCATCACCATCAACGTCTTCATCATCACCACCATCTTCATCATCATTATTAACTCTAACTCTAAACCTAATTCAATTTCCTTCTATAACTCTAACCCTCACCCAAACCCTAACACTAAACCACCATCACCATCACCATCATCATCAACATCTTCATCATCACCACCATCTCCATCATCGTCATTAACTCTAACTCTAACCCTAACTCTAAGTCTAACTCTAGGTTCCTCATCAATATCTCCATCATCATTATCTTCTTCATCATCATCATCTTCATCACCATCACCATCACCATCACCATCACCATCATCATCATCATCAACATCTTCATCATTATCACCATCATCATCATCATATGTTCCCGGTGGACGATTTTGCAAAGTTGACCCCCATGTGCAAAAATTACACACTCCCTTACTAAGAAAAACCCTAGTTTCCAAGATGGACATACAATATAACACCGGGTCCACGGGACTGGAGGAGAGGAGCACCCTTAGCACTATCCCGGGATCCTGAATCCAACGGAGTCGATGGTTTGTCGATCCGAGCCACAGTCGTCATTCTATGGCTCGTTCCATCTCCCATCGAAAAGGCCTTCACGGACACGTGCCTGATACCTGTCAGGGAAATAGAACTCCAACCGTGCAACAAAACCGGGTTCTGGGGAGTCCTGCAGGTGTGTCTAGGTAGGTTCCAGCTGGGAACACTAGCCATACCTACCATGTCGATGATTTTCCAAAGTTGACCCTTGTGTGCAAAAATTGCACACTCCCTTACTAAGAAAAACCCTAGTTTCCAAGATGGATGTACAAGATGACACCCGGGCCATGGGACTGGAGGAGAGGGGCACCCCTAGCACTGTCCTGGCATCCTAAATCCAACGGAGTCGACGGTTTGTCGATCTGATCCATGGACGTCATTCTATGGCTCATTCCGTATCGCATCCGAAAGGCCTTCAGGGACACCTGTTGGATACTTGCCGGGGGAATAGAACTCCAACCGTGCAACAAAATCGGAATCCAGGGAGTCCTGCAAGTGTGTCTAGGTAGGTTCCAGCTGGGAACGCTATCCATACCTTCCTGGTCGACGATTTTGCAAATTTGACCCCTGTGTGCAAAAATTGCACACTCCCTTACTGAGCAAAACCCTAGTTTCCAAGATGGATGTACAAGATGACACCAGAGCCATGGGACCGGAGGAGAGGGGCACCCCTAGCACTATCCCGATGTCCTGAATCCAATGGAGTCGACGGTTTGTCGATCCGAGCCACGGTTGTCATTCTATGGCTCATTCCGTCTCGCATCCAAAGGCCTTCAGGGACACCTGTTGGATACCTGTCGGGGGCATAGAACTCCAATCGTGCAACAAAACCGGGTTCCGGGGAGTCCTGCAGGTGTGTCTAGGTAGGTTCCGGCTGGGAACGCTAGCCATACCTGCCCGGTTGATGATTTTGCAAATTTCACCCCAATGTGAAGGTCATCCAAATTTGCTCAAGGGGGCCATTTCTTGTCCGGAAGCCCTCGGGCGTGTGTGGCCACCATGGATAGGTCCACAATGGCCACGTGGACCTATGGGAGCCAACGGAATCCAATTCCGCTCATCGCTTTGGGTTCCGTGGCCCTGGAGCAAATCCCCAAAGTGTCTGTAAATGGCCTTGGGGTGCCTGACTAGAATTCCCGTAGAAGCCAAACCGTGGCTCCGTTCGCGAATACGTCAATTCCGGTGGGTCCGGCACACTGGGTTTCAGCTTGGGGACCCCCCACAGCATGCCTCAAAGACCCCGAAGTGGTGCCAATGGGCCATCTCCGGAGCTAGGGTTTTGCTCAGTGATGGTGATTCCAAATTCGCTAATGGGGTGCATTTCTCGTTCGGAGGCTACCAGGCGTGCGTGGTCACCATGGATAGGTCCACAATGGCCAGATGGACTTGTGGGAGCCGACGGAATCCAAGTCCGCTCGCCGGTTTGGGTTCCGTGGCCCCGGAGCAAATTCCGAAAGTGTCCCTGAATGGCCCCAGGGTGTCCGACTAGAATGCCCGTAGCAGCCAAACCGTGGCTCTGTTCGCTAATCCGTCGATTCCAGTGGGTCCGAGACGCCGGGTTTCAGCTAGGGGACCCCCGACAGGATGCCTTGAAGACTCGAAAGTGGTACCAATGGGTCATCTCCGAAGCTAGGGTTTTACTTAGTGATGGCCATTCCAAATTCACTACAGGGGTGCATTTCTCGTCCGGAGGCCCCCGCACGTGCATGGCCACTATGGACAGGTCCAAAATGGCACGTGGACCTATGGGAGCCAACGGAATCCAAGTCCGCTCGCCGGTTTGGGTTCCGTGGCCCCAGAGCAAATTCCCAAAGTGTCCCTGAATGGTCTCGGGGTGCCTGACTAGAATGCCCGTAGCAGCCGAACCGTGGCTCTATTCGCTAATCCGTCAATTCTGGTGGGTCCGAGACACCGGGTTTTAGCTAGGGGACCCCCAACAATGTGCCTTGAAGACCGGGAATCGGTGCCAATGGGCCATCTCTGGAGCTAGGGTTTTTCTCAGTGATGTCCATTCCAAATTCAATAAAGGGGTGCATTTCTCATTCGGAGGCCCCTGGGCATGTGTGGCCAATGTGGATAGGTCCACAATGGCCATGTGAACCTGTGGGAGTCGACGGAATCCAAGTCCGCTCACCGGTTTGGGTTTCATGGCCCCGGAGCAAATTCCCAAAGTGTTTGTGAATGGCCTGAGGGTGCCCGACTAGGATGCCCATAGAAGCCAAACCATGGCTCCGTTCGCTAATCCGTCGATTCCAATGATTCTGCGACACTGGGTTTCAGCTAGGGGACCCCCGATAGCATGCCTTGAAGACCCGGAAGCCGTGCCAATGGGCTATCTCCGGAGCTAGGGTTTTTCTCAGTGTTGACCATTCCAAATTCACTAAAGGGGTGCGTTTCTCGTCCGGAGGCCCCCCGGCATGTGTGGCCACCCTGGATAGTTCCACAATGGCCACGTGGACCTGTGGGAGCCGACGAAATCCAAATCCGCTCACTGGTTTGGGTTCCGTGGCCCCGGAGCAAATCCCCGAAGTGTCCTTGAATGGCCATCACTAAGCAAAACCATAGCTCCGGAGATGGCCCATTGGCACTGCTTCCGGGTCTTTGAGGCACGCTGTGGGGGGTCCCCTAGCGGAAACCGGGCGTCCCGAACCCACCGGAATCGACGGATTCATGAACAGAGCCACGGTTTGGTTGCTATGGGCATTCTATTTGGGCACCCCGAGGCCATTCACGGACACTTTGGGGATTTGCTCCGGGGCCACAGAACCCACACCGGCGAGCGGACTTGGATTCCATTGACTCCTATAGGTCCACATGGCCATTGTGGACCTGTCCACGTTGGCCACACACGCCCGGGGGCCTCCAGACAAGAAATGCACCCCTTTAGCGAATTTGGATGGCCTTAACATCGGGGTCAAATTTGCAAAATCGTCAACCGAGCAGGTATGGCTAGTATTCCCAGCCGAAACCTACCTAGACACACCTGCAGGACTCCCCGTAACCCGGTTTTGTTGCACGGTTGGAGTTATATACCCCCGGCAAGTATCCAGCAGGTGTCCCTGAAGGCCTTTTGGATGCAAGACGGAACGAGCCATTGAATGACGACCGTGGCTCGGATCGACAAACCGTCGACTCCATTGGATTCAGGACGTCGGGATAGTACTAGGGGTGCCCCTCTCCTCCAATCTCGTGGCCCAGGTGTCATCTTGTACATCCATCTTGGAAACTAGGGTTTTGCTTAGTAAGGGAGTGTGCAATTTTTGCACACGGGGTCAACTTTGGAAAATCATCGACCGGGAAGGTATGGCTAGCGTTCCCAGTCGGAACCTACCTAGACACACCTGCAAGACTCCCCGGAACCCGATTTTGTTGCACGGTTGGAGTTCTATGCCCCCAGCAGGTATCCAACAGGTGTCCTTGAAGACCTTTTGGATGCGAGACGAAATGAGCCATAGAATGACGACCGTGGCTCGGATCGACAAACCGTCGACTCCGTTAGATTCCAGATGTCAGGATAGTGCTAGGGGTGCCCCTCTCCTTTGGTACTGTGGCCCAGGTGTCATCTTGTACATCCATCTTGGAAACTAGGGTTTTGCTCAGTAAGGGAGTGTGCAATTTTTACACACGGGGATCAACTTTGCAAAATCGTCGACCGAGCACGTATGATGATGATGATGGTGATGATGATGAAGACGTTGATGATGATGGTGATGGTAATGGTGATGAAGATGATGATGATGGAGATGTTTGTGAGGAACCTAGAGATGACAATGATGATGAAGATGGTGATGATGATGATGAAGACGGTGATGATGATGAAGACGTTGGTGATGATGGTGATGGTGATGGTGATGGTGATGGTGATGGTGATGATGAAGAAGATGTGATGATGGAGATGTTGATGAGGAACCTAGAGATGACAATGATGATGAAGATGGCAATGATGATGATGAAGACATTGATGGTGATGGTGATGGTGATGGTGATGGTGATGGAGATGGAGATGAGGAACCTAGAGATGACAATGATGATGAAGATGTTGATGATGATGATGATGGTGATGATGATGAAGATGAAGATGTCGATGATGATGGTGATGGTGATGGTGATGGTGATGGTGATGAAGATGATGATGGTGATGGTGATGGTGATGGTGATGGTGATGAAGATGATGATGATGAAGAAGATGATGACGATGATGATGGAGATGTTGATGAGGAGCCTAGAGATGCCAATGATGATGAAGATGGTGATGATGATGAAGACGTTGATGACGATGGTGATGTTGATGATGATGTTGATGATGATGATGACAAGTCCCTCTAAGTGGTTATCTATAGGAATCAAGCATCAATCTCCAACCATAAATGAGCATGTTTTAAAATAAATTGCTAGGATATATATCTAAGAGTCTGGAAGATCTCTATGCATTTTTCCATCAAATTTGGTCAAGGAGATTCTAGTATCTAGTTAGAATATATTAGTGGAAACCCTAGGTTGATGACACGATGCTTGGATAAGGGAAAAAACCCAAAATCTAGCTAGATTTGGGTGAGCATTGATCACGGGGAACCAAATCTATGAATATGTGTATTGTTAAATATAATTTTGTTGGGTGAAGCCAATAACCAACATAATCATCATAATATAAGAGTTTTTTGGGTTGGGGATATACCTCAAGGTACCCAAAGCATGAAAAAAGTTTGGGTGGGCACAAAACCAAGAGAACAAAAAATGTTGAAGAGGACATGTGGGGTGGGAGGTCAGCCTCCAAAAACTCAAGCATTGACATGAGTGAGGTAGTTCTAAATCAACTTCTCTCATACCAAATGAGAGAAGTGGTAGGGCTAGTTTAGGTTAGATTAGTGTTTCTAGGGCTAGTTTAGGTTTATAGGACTAGATTAGGTTTATAGTATTCCAACTTAGTTTTCTAGTGTTAAATTAGTGTTTCTAGGGTTGGTTTAGCTTTCTAGGATTTCTAGGGATAGATTAGGTTTGTAGGGTTATATTAGTGCTTCTAGGGCTAGATTAAGTTTCTAGGGATAGATTAGGTTTCTAAACATTAATGACAAAGGGTGAAATGATGACATGGAAGATGGATGTTTCTCTATGTATGTATCTCTATGTACGTATGCATGTATGTATAGCAAAGACATGTATGTATGTATGCCGTATCAACAAAAAATGCATGTACCAACAAAATAACATAAAACTATGCATACCTCGATGTAGAACATAACATTCTTTGATGCAATTCTTTCTCTTATGTAAAGTTGACTGGCCTCATTCAATAAATCCATCTGGATCCTCTTTGTTGCAAATTGTCTCCATCAATATCCCGTGCTCTGAATGAGGTAGGTAGTAGCATACCTTGATTGAGCTCTTGCTTGACATTGTCTGAAGATGGATGTTTGTGCCAACAATCAAGTTTGTGAAGTGGTACACCACTGAACCTGGTCTGTAATCCATGAATACATGCCCACTAGTCTTCCTTGACTTCCCATCTAGTGTAAGATATTCCCCCTTAACCACCATCGATCCAATAGGAAATTCAATTCCTTCATCGTCGATCAATGATGCGTGTAGGGTTTGCTTACCTTGGATGCACCATGCCAACCAATAATCCGCACCCCATTCATTGCCTTTCGAAGCAACAACTACGTATATGTGTCATGGTTGTACAAGATCTGAGATATGGTCGTAGTTTGTCGAAATCGCTGATTGACCCTCCTCTAACTGGGTTGTTTCAACAACTGCACATTGGTCTACTACAAGTGACACACGATCCCATTCATCAACCCAGTCCATGCATTCTCATTCATCCCATTCGCCACTGCTGCAAGGGCTGCAAAAGCATGCAAGCTTTCACGTCCATATTTCAAATAAGGGGTTGTTTGAGCTTCGAACTGAATGAAATCCACATGTTCCTTGTACTATGCCACAACTATAGGAACGCGATTGGTCTATGTCAACCACCCGCCAAAAATTTCTTACCACCAGTGATGATGTTTGTTGATCTCTCGGTCTGAAAATGTTGCAGAGCACCATTGAACTATGGATTCTGCATCTCGGATATGAGGTTCCTTATCAAACCTCATCTCTTCCCTTCGTAGTGCAATCTTGATGCATGCGCCGGCCCCATCATGCTCACCTTTGCTGTGCCCGGTCTCAAAATAGTTCCAGATATGTGGCACATTATAAGTCTTATGCAAAATACTCATCCATTGGAATACTTGGGCATTTTTGAACTAGCCCGGACAACCATCCGACCATATCCAAAGCTAATCCATCTGTATATCTCTCTCCTTCAACTGATCATAGAAAATTCGAAAACAATGTTGCACATAATGCAGATCATGGGTTCTATCATCACTTATGTAAAAGTTTGTCTCCTTCAGTATTATCCTCTTGTCATTGCTGCTCTCTGGCCCATGCCTATACATAATATGTACCATGATGCTAACTTGGTCTGAATGGTAGTATTGACTCTGGATTTCATTTTGTGGCTGAAGGGTGTAATTTTCTACAAAATCCACAATTGACATTATGGTTCCAACAGGAAATGTGTCCCTGCATTTTCTGTACTGCTCATCTTGTCATCGCACTACATGCACATGTTGAACATATTGATTTGTTTTCTCGTAGAAATCCGTCAAGAAGTCACATACCGGTACCTGCTACCATGAAAGCAAGGGAAATATTACAATGTAGCATTTGGAAAAATGTATATGTCATAAATTGAACGTGTAACATGAAAAATATGCAATATTCATTTGTACCTGTGACTTCACTAATGCAATCTTTTTACTTTCCCTGGCACTGTCTAATTGATAGGTTACATACATGAATCTCTGCATCTCCACTCCCCTCCTACCAAAATCGTGCTCCTTGCTTTCATGGATGCAATGGTTCGAACGATAAAACCCATTGCACCTAGAACATGTCCCATATAGACACGATTTTTCATAATATTTTTGTCCCTCGGGCCTTGGACACATGATGTTGTGGATAAAGTATCTTAATGCATTCAGTGGTAGTATGGATCCATTGCAACCCTGCACAATGTTAGTATGCAAATCACAAAATATAGGTTTATATGTGTCATAATAATATTCATATTCTACTTGGTATCTACAACAACAAGTGTTCCAATCAATGCATATACGAACGTACCATGGTTTGCATTTCTCAAAGGACCTTTGGCCCAAGTTCAATTGTGTGTGCTCGTTCCTGAATCTCTCATAGAGTTCAGTCTGTGTGGTGTCAAGGAAGTGTTTAACATGGGGTTCACATTCAGTAGAACCTTTTCTCAGCATTAGCACATCTCTTTTGTTTGATGAAGGTCTAGTATGATCGTGCCAAAACTTTTGTACTAACTCCTTAACAACATCAATTAGCTTCCTATTTGCACGAGGCAACCTACCAACAAAAGCCCAACAATCGTTTCCACCCGGAGTGTCAAGTTTTTCTCTTATAACGGAGTACTTTTTAATAGTTTTTCTATTTAATTTGAGTATGTGAGAAGTGTGTGATAGCAGGCGACGTTGCCTTGTGGACTTGCTTACAACTGATTTCGCTAAAACACGACGAGATGCACAAAGATATTTTGTACAAGACGTCTTCCCAATCGCATTAAATGCAGATTGGATATTTTTAACAATATGACTGTTGGCCTTTGAACTTTTAACCATCTTTATGCCCAAAATTCTCCTAACAACAGCTAAACAATGTGACTTTAACAAACATAGCAATAATTGACATTTACCTGCATCACCTTTGGATTCAAAATATTCTTTGACAATTTTGCTGCATTGCCATTCGATAGTGCGTTTTGACAACTTGCCTTCAAGCCCCGACATAGCACTCTCATCCACATGAATACATCTAGGAGTTCTTCTTCTTGCACTGGACAGTCGAGGTAGGGAGGGTGGACATGAGACATGAATACCGGAGCTTGTTTGTTGTGGTGCTTTGTTCACAGATTGGGCCATAATGGGAGTGTGGTCGACATGGTTGTACTCTTCTTGGGGAGATTGCAAATTAAGCAAGGCTTGTATGTCCATCTCTACACATGCAGCATCTCCCAAAATTCTTGTGTCGTGAGGAAGTTCAGCATGACTCATTGATGGATTGTTGGTTGGAGATTGTGTTGATGTTGGAATGTGAGTTGGATCCATTGGATGCGACCACTTTACTCGTGGTTCTGAACAAGAGGTTGTCGTGTCAACAACTATGTTAGGATCAGTGGCAGGATCCAGGGCAATGATAGGACCATGTCTCAATCTTCCCATTCCCAACCTGGCCTTTTCTCTTAAGTCATTGACCTGTTCAATGGGCAGATTCCTTTTTTTTTGTGTTTCGTGAGTTTCCCATCTCCAAAAGTCTCTTTAACACAACTATCAAGCCTACCCTTACAAAAGAAACAACAAATAAGATATTAGTGCCATTATATAATGAACCTGACACATTCCAACATAACTTGCCACTTTACAAATTAACATATACAACTGCAAACTATGTTGGTTTATTTGTGTTCGAATAAACATCATTATCCCTTACAATTCCAATCAATATAGATGATGGTTGGTCAAGTGTAGAGAGGAGAAACTAGTGTCTTACCTAGCCATGAATTCATAAAAATTATGGTAGTAACACCCTACAACAGAGATGGCTAGAGATGCCTTGGGAATAGTTTGATAGTTTTTCTACATCAAATAAGGTAACCTTTATTAGTTTCATTTTTTTCTTTCTCCCTTAATGTTATCAATTCTAAATTTTGCTCCTAGTTTAATTGCTTTGTCTTCATAGTGGAATGGTATATCCTTCCATTTGAGGAAATGTCCTTTACCATAAAAAATTACTAGGTTATATAACACCTTAAGGAGTTGAAGAAACAACAACATATTTCCTTATCTATAAACCTTGAGATGATAGAATGTGATTTCGATTTTAAAATACCCATGGTTGAATTCAACAATGCATCACAATAGAATGAATGTATACCTTGTATTATGCAAAACCTTAAGGAGGATGCAAAGGTTTCTAACAAGGATCATGGTCTTGGGAAGGGTGATTAGGGGGAATATAATTTGACCTTTCAATGTGCAATATCTAGGGTGGGGAGGTGTTGGAGAGTGGGGAACTAGGGACTATACCAACAATGATCATGTTGAATAGAGCATGAAGTGGGAAAGTCTTGGTTTTTGGAAAAAAAATCATTATTAAAGGTGAGGGGATATTGTAAGGATGGTAAATATGGATGAATATTATCATATTTGGATTCATAGAGAAAGGAAAGATGCATATACTTACAGATATCCTCATTCCATACAATGGTATTGAATAAGAAATGAGAGAGTTGAGGTTTTATGGATGAGTTGAAGTGATATTTTTAGTCATGTTTAGTGAGTGTGTAGTATTTTTTTCTAGCATAATATGAGTTGAAAAGAACAAAATTAACTTGGGAACTAATTACAAAATGAGGAGGTTGCATACTTCATCTTGTCTAGTGTTCATATGAGTTTTTTTAGATGTGAATTTGGGAAATCTTCTTGTCAAATTCATTGTTTTCTATGCATGGATATTGTTGTGGGCATATGATAAAAACAAAAAGGCATGGGCTCATCTCAAATCTTGTGAATGAAAAGACTTATTTACAATTCACCATACCTCTATAGAAATGATCTCCACTTGCAATGGAAACTGGTAGCTTGAATGAATCCACTAGATTCCAAGACCACTGAAGATGTTTGTTAGATTCTAAGGGTGATTTTGTGTCCAATAGACCAAAGAGTGTCCAAAATATCAATGAGTGTGAGCCAATAAGAAACCTGTAAGAGCTTGAAACCCACGGAAGAAATGAAACCCGTGTTTTTGGTAGAATTCCCATGAAACAGAGAACTCTATTTTTTTAACTAGTAACAGGGACGCGCACGTGTGCTTAACCCACTAAAGATGTTTGTTAGATTCTAAGGGTGATTTTGTGTCCAATAGACCAAAGAGTGTCCAAAATATCAATGAGTGTGAGCCAATAAGAAACCTCTAAGAGCTTGAAACCCACGGAAGAAATGAAACCCGTGTTTTTGGTAGAATTCCCGGGAAACAGAGAACTCTGTTTTTTTAACTAGTAACAGGGATGCGCACGCGTTTTTTTAGCGCATACATGTCAGCAGCGCACACGCGCTAAAACACACGCACGCGCCCTTGTATAACATTTACACCATTTATTCCCCAACGTTTACACCATTTAATTCCAAACCTCCCCCCACTTCGAAAATATTTGCATAAATTGGACTCGATGATGAAGTTTGAAGGGTGGGTCTTAATTTTTATTTGAAGGGCTTAATCTTTGCATCTTGACACATTTGATAATTTATGGTTGTCTATGCGCCTTGACCCAATTGATATTTTAAGGTGAGGATGTGCATGCATAAAAATCCTTATTTATGACTATGCGATGAGGATTTAAATGGAAGAGGATGTAAAGACATGTTATTTTTACATGTATTTTGATGGTGAGTGTCAAAGAGAAACGTGGTGATAAACCACATATGTTTGGAAGGACGGAGGGAGTTTACATGATCATGATCATGTCACCCATCAAATTGAAGACAATTCCTGAGCCAAAAATTGTTTTTTTGAATTTTATTAATAACCATTGTGGTACTTTGGTCCAAATGTTTTTTCTAACTCATTGTTTATCCATATAGTGTGCATACTGCCACCTCTCTATATCAATACATAAAATCAACCTCTGCTTGGTTTGTGGTTATAGTTGCATGCCATTATTTTTAGTTGCATGCCATTGAGTGTTGTTTAGAGTTTTCGTGAGTCTATGACATTCATGCAATAAATGAAGTCTTGTAGAGGAGGACTCATCAAAGAGGCAATTTGAATTTCATTTTGAAAAAAAAACCATATTTTGTAAAGATCAAATGCCATGAATGCATCCTCATCTTACCATGCAAGACCATGTATATGTTGAAAAGCATTGAACATCATCGAAGAATGAAAACGGGTTCCTCGAGATCTTATTGAAGCATATTGAGCTCAATTGAATTCCACCTGGGCCTTAATTGAAAATTCTAGACCTCATTCGTCATCAATAACACATAGAATCCATGACACTACCCCTCTACAAGGAGCCTCCTCCTCCTCCTCCTCCTCCTCCTCATCATCATAATCATCTTTGTAATTGTCATCATCAACATCATCATCATCATCCTCATCATCGTCATCATCCTCGTCATCATCCTCGTCATCATCATCATCTCCATCATCATCATCATCGTTATCACCCACTTCCTCATCATCATCCTCATCCTCCTCCTCCTCATCATCATCATCTTGGTCATCATCTTCATCATCAACATCATCATCATCGGCATCATAATCATCCATCATCTTCATCAGCATCTTCATCATCATCATTGATAATGATGATGATGACGAAGATGATGATGATGATGATGAAGATGATGGATGATAATGAATATGAGTACAAAGATGAAGATGAGTACGAAGATGAAGATGATGATGCTAATGATGACGAATATGATGATGATCATCATCATCATCGTTATCACCCACTTCCTCATCATCATCCTCATCCTCATCATCATCATCTTGGTCATCATCTTCATCATCAACATCATCATCATCATCATCATCTACATCATCATCATCGTCATCATTGCCATGTTCCTCATCATCATCATCATCAACATCATCAACATCATCATCATTGTCATCATCATCATCTTCTTCTTCTTCTTCGTCGTCATCATCATCATTTTAAATCGTCTTTATCATCGTCAACATCATCATCATAATCTTCGCCATCATCATCTTCTTCATCATCATCATTAATAATGATGATGATGACGAAGATGATGATGATGATGATGATGATGATGATGATAAAGATGAGTACGAAGATGAAGATGATGATGCTGATGATGATGAATATGATCATCATCATCATCCTCATCATCATAATCATCTTCATCATCATCAGCATCATCATCATCATCCTCATTCTCATCATCAACATCATCATCATCATCCTCGTCATCATCCCCATCCTCCTCCTCCTCCTCATCATCAACCTAGCCATCATCTTCACCATCAACATCATCATCGTCGTCATCATCATCATCAACATCATCATCATCATCTTCATCATCATCATCTTCCTCATCATCATCATTGATAATGATCTTCATCATCATCATCATCTTCTTCATCATCATCTTCATCATCATCTTCGTCATCATCATCATTATCAATGATGATGATGAAGATGAGTACGAAGATGAAGATCATGATGCTAATGATGACGAATATGATGATGATCATCATCATCATCATTATCACCCACTTCCTCATCATCATCATCACCTTGGACATCATCTTCATCATCATCATCGTCGTCATCATCATCATCATCGTCATCACCCTCTTCTTCATCATCATCATCATCATCTTGGTCATCATCTTCATCATCAACATCATCATCACCATCTTCATCATCATCATCTTCATCCATTCAATACGATTTTTGTATGGATGCATATGTGCTTGAGTTATGGTTTGGTTCGATTTTACTAAATAGCTTAAGAGAATAATAATCCTTCCTTCAAACCACTTAAACTAAACTTAATTCACTTTAATATTTTTATTTTTTTATAATTTATAAAATTATATTATTTTCTTAATAATAAAAAACTATATATAAATTTAATTTAATTCAATTTAAAACACTACTAATTATTAAAAAATACATTGACAAATTTCAAACTTAATTAAAATAAATTCAAGATAATATAAATGGAGTGTGCATGCTATTAGTGCATACGCGCTATTTAAATTAACGTGCACGCGCCATTTTAATTTTTAAATTTTGGTGGGTAATTCGCTTCCCACCAACGTGGTGGATGACTTGGCTGCTATGGTTTTAGGTTCAGGTTGCGAAAATACATATAATACTATAAAAAAATACATCTTATAACAAAATACATCTTATTCTATAACTTCTTATGTTTCAAGCATGATTCTGCGTATGCTACACTAGTCCACTGCTAATGAAATTGCACACACTTGTAGAACTATGTGTGCAGATTCCGAATATGTAATTTTTTATTAAATCTATTATTTGTTCCTATTTTTTAGTTAATTTCAATTGCACTAACGTCAATCTTACACAAAAAGTAGGTTATTTCTTTCGTCTATAACTTTTGATTGGCTCACCTATTTTGAAAACGGAAAAGAACCCGCACAAGTACACACAAAAACCTACATCCTAAAAAAAAACAATGTTCATTGATTATGTTAAGACCATGATATCAGGGACTAACGCTCGGCCTAGTCATTTTAGGGATGGGCTGACTTCCTTAATTAAAAATAAAATAAAATTAACATAAATAAATATGGAAAAATAGTGCCGCATTAGAACGACATGTTATCTACGACTGTATATAATTTTTTTAACAAAAATACACCATTTGAATATCAAACCAAGGGGCTAACGCAAACATATTCATTATGTTTTCTTAAAAAAATAACATCTCAACCTTAGGAGAACCCCATTTTTTGGGACTTATACTTAATTTCCATAAATAATATTTATATATTCCGGAAGGTAATCCGATTGTCTACGTTTCATCTTCTTGCGCGATATTCCAAAAAGTTGTGTAGGTAGCTCTAATATTGCTTTTTGACGTTCAGATTTCTGTTTTTCCAAAAGTCCATTGTGACTAACACGTCATGAGTGGCTAGCATTAGCTTGCACCAGCCCTACATGTATATATTTATAAGTCAAGGCAGTGGTTCGAAGTATAGGTTGAACTCTTATCCATTGCATTCATTTATTTTACATTTTAAGTCAAGCCTAAATATGTGTAAATGTGTTCTTCATTGTTGGCATGACTTAGTCATTTGTATTGAAGATGTTTAAACATGTTATTATGGTTTCCATCAAGTTAAATACAAAGTTTTTTTGTTTTTTCATGTTTCCCTGGTGATGTAAATGACGCATCCTATAATTGGTAGAGCAATTGAGTTAGTTAGGAGGAAGGGTGCAGTGTAATTTATTATGAGAAATAAGTTTTTGGGAGTTTAATGCTCCATTTTCAAATTGTTCTACCTCTCTTCTTCTACCTGGAATCACTCTACCTACAAATTGTCAAGATTCATCCTTTGGTTCAATATTGTTGTTTTTTTCTCTCTCCTCTTTCTTATATGCACAAAACCTCCAAAATCTGTTTCTCGTTCTGTTTCTCGTTTCTCGTTTCTGGTAACATAGTCCCACACACACTCCAACAGGCACCTTAAAACTACAAGCCAAATCGTTGCACTCTGCTCTAGCCACGCCTACTTAATATCGACTCTGCTTGCATCCACGTTCTCCTCTCAACAATCCCCACTCCATACTTCCATGCCCTTCCACACTATTCAATCCTACACATCCCTTCCATCTCCCACACCCACAACCTATACACATCACATCCCATATCATACAGTTCCTGTTATCTCCCCAAATAAATTTGTTGAGCTGATCAATTTTAGATGATAGGATGTCATTTAAAAATTCATTTCTAAATTTTTTAAGGCTCATTGTTGAGAGCTTTATGCATGTAATAAAGTTTGAAAATCTTTAGATTGGGTTTTCATTTCAAAAACCTCAAAAGACAGGTTTCGATAGCTTAGCACTATATCAAAAAGGTTTCTTAAGCCACCGAAAGCTCCACTTTCGGCAGCTTGCGGCGCAAATTCAGGATTCTCCAAGCTACCAAATATGAAGAAAATTCCAAACAACAAAATGATGAGTAGCAGAAGTCAGAAAATACGTTTTTGTCAAAATTTTGTAGGCTAGATCAAACAGAGTTTTCGGTGGCTTAGGCGAACATGGTGAATTGTTCATTAGCTACCAAAAATCCAGTTTTCGGCAGCTTAAAGCATAGAGATAAGACTCTTCTAGTTACCGAAAGGAAAGACAAGTTTCAAACATCTCAAAGAAGGTCTCGGTGGCTGAGGCAAACATGCTGAATTGTTCATTAGCCACCGAAAGCAGAGCTTTCGGTAGCTAACAAAATTAAAGTCCAACCTTTTTAGCTACCGAATCTACAAAATAATGCAAAAAGTTGTTGTTTTGCACAAGATCTGACTTTTGCTTATCCAAACACTTCGAGGATGTTTTCTAATGCTAGATAAACGTTAAAGGGATCATAATCAAAATTCTGTTCCATTTTTGTAGACAGATGTTGAGGCAAGAAGATAAAGAAATGTGGCGTTTTTACTGTGCTGAGTCATCATTTTCAAATCATGATTCTGAGTGACTGGAGAATCATTTTGTAAAATGGGAGGATTTTTTTCTTCCTAACACGTCAGAGAACAAAAACCTCTCTTATTTTTCCTACAGGTGTTGTATATTGGGACAATCGATTCCATCCCTGAACCCTAATTTTCGGATCTCAGAATTTCCCTATTTGAAACATGTATTTGAAAGACAGATATCGAGAAAATGAAAATGAATTTCAAAGAACCGAGAGAGGTTTTTTCTCACAACAAACCAATACACAAAAACCTCTTTCGGTTTATACATAGGTGTCATAGATTGGGAGAATCAAATTCATCTCTGAGCCCCAGTTTTCAGCAGTTTGGCCCAATTTTTGTGGTAAAAGAATGACCTGTTTTGCCAAGGTGGCATTTTCGACCTTATCAACTAGCCTTTGAAGGCCTGCTGTAGCTATCAAATATCATGAGGATATGAAGATCATTGAGATTACATGTTGACCTATCAAATAGGATCTCTCCCTATTTTTATGAAACTGATTTGACTTTCTATTTTGAGTAAATTTGATCCAGTTTTCCAGGATCTGGAAACTTTTTGTAAAGTCTATAAAGCCAAGAACATTTGATGAACACAAGGTTCGATTTTGGAGACTCTACTTTACTATACTTTGTAAGAAGATACTTTCTTTTATATATTGAGATACAAGCTTCTTTCACTGTTGTTAATCAAACTTCTCTTCTTCATACCTATTCTATGCTTATGAGTTGAAATATATTCTTTTGCTGTGTTTACATAATCCATTGGTGACTGTCATCTTACCTACTGATTTGTAAGCAAGGATCATAAGTAATCATTACTAGTTTTGTTAAACCATCATATGTATTGTTTTATATATATGTGTGTGTGTTCTGGTTGATAGAGTTGGCTTCTTCACTCATCTTGATTAAATTACCTATCTGATTATAGCTTTTGAAGGCCTTGTAACCCTTTATGCCTAGATTGTCTTGAGTAAGGAAATCAATGAGTTGGTCATTCCATCTTGATCCAATTATCCATCCATCATTGAGAATAATATTAAGTTACCAGGCTCCTTTGACATACAACCTAGAAGGACTCCTGGAGAGCTAACAGTTCCCACACCCACAACCATACGCATCTCATACCCCATAGCCAGCTACATGTCCACACTACTCCAGATCCATTCCTCATTCTTTTCAAGAGCATGTCCCTCCTCCATCAGTTGCAAGCTACTACCGCCCTCTGCAAAAAATCCATTCCATCTTCCACTCACTTGCTTCCACTCCATTCCCCCTCACACCCCTCTTTTACAATCCCCCTCACACCCCTCTTCAAGCTTGCTCCACTATCCACCCAACGCTCAATCCTTCTACACGCAGCCTTCCATCAGATCCCTTGTCCACGCCCTTCTACGCACATCTTCTCCACTAGAGCTACCCACCTGCGTCTACCCTTACACACTCCAGTCGTTCCCTTACACCACTCCAGCCTATGCACTCCCTCTTCTGCGGCCAGCCTCCACCTTCTAGTTTCTCCTACTCATCCTTCTAGTCACCCGTCCTCCTCACTTCACCCAATCCTTCCGGCTCCATTTAGCTGCCATTACCCATCCTCAACCACTTCCACGTTAACTATTCACAAAAACCCTAATCCTTTGGTTAAACAAAACAATATTAATAAATATTATTATTATTGTTGTTAATAATAAAAATAATTGTTTTATTTTAAAATTTCAAAACAATTATAATAATATTATTATATTTATAATAATAGTTATTATTATTATACTTCTTTATTCTTTTAATAGTTATTATAATTTTATTTCAGTCTACATGCACCATGAAGTCATTCAATGAAGAATTAATCATTCTTCAGCAATTCAAGAGGGAGAGAAATGAAATGGTCACTAAAATAAAAATACATTTTAAAGAAACATGTAAAAGAAACCAATATGTTTGTGATAGTCATGTAAAAGAAGCCACTAAAGAGGTAGACTCAACTTCTAAATTAAAACTCAACCGAGAAACTGAGCAGGCAGAAAAAGCAATAGTTTCAAATTCTGAAGGATCATTATCCACAACTACATCAACTATTCCATCCGATATGACATCATCTCTGTTTAAAGCATCTCCAAATCCACTCACTCTTGGTGATGATGATGACAATTATGAGGAGAAGAGATTTAAAGCCATCATCTCCCATGAAATTGGAATGGGTAGACATGACATTGTTTGTAATGAAACTAAGGAGAGTTAAGCTGAGGTTGTTGATAAATATCTAAAAGAAGAAATACACACAAAAGGTAAGGAAGATAAAATAAGGGAACCTATGATAGAGACTGAAGAAAAAGACAACAACAATAAGGTGACTGGGCATGCGTTTGCATTATATCCACATCCACTAGTTGTGGATTATGAAGCTATATATTATGGATCTACAGTAGCTATTGGCATGCCAGATGCAACCCAAATTGCTCCTGTTGAGCATCACACTAATAAAAATGGTAATACCATGTTGGAGAAAACAAGGAGCATGAAAAAGTGTTTGCATGTTGTTCTCAACCAATTATGTTGGATAAAGTTGTTGACATGATTTATGAAGTTGGAAGCCAGGCGCATATAAAATATTTCAACACAAGGGAGCAACATCAAATATACATACTCTCAAAGTTCCCCAAAGAATATTGGCAGGAAATTATGGTAGTTAAGAAAATCCATGAAATTGCGCCATCAAGAAGAAGCAAACAATATATACTTAAACAGGTTGGAAAGACTGGTCATGGGTCTACAAACACAAGTGTAGATAGTAATGCGGAAGTTGTAATGCAAAATGTCGCCTCCATTTCAAATGATGATGAATATGATAGTGGACCTATTGTTGTTGAGCCATATGACATAGTAACTATTGCATCCACGTGGTCAGGAAGTCCTACTAAGCAACTTATTGCAGATGGACAACATTTATGTGGAAATCAAGGGTGAAGGCACTTAAAATTCCTTCCAATGAAAAATCCTTGGAGGTTACTCTTAGGATTTAAATGAGCATACATAATAATGAGAGAACAAACATAATCATAACATAACAACAACAACATTGAACACAATCATTTACCCTGAAAAACCCCATGAGGGGAAAAACCATCCAATGAAGATCTTCATTACCTTGGCCAAAACCGGCCATCGAACCAAGTGAGATCACCCGCTCACCTCAAGGCCACCTTACAATGGAGTGTGTCAAGCCTTTTATAGGCTTCTTTACATGTAATACCTTGGTCAAATACCATGGGACACCAAATAACATGGGTCACCAAATACCATGGGACACCAAATACTATTGGCCACCAAATACCATTTTCTTTGACCCAAACCAAGATTATCTCAATGACTCATTCACCAAGTCAAGGTTAACCTAAAAATCCCCCCTTTAAACTTGACTCGGATTAATGACCAACCCCGCTCAAAGTTTTTAACAAGGAATCTCGCATGCCCCCCTTATCACCTAATTCTACATGATTTTACCGGTGATTTACCAGGGGTGCGCATGCCTAACCAGGTCTTACAGTCGTATGCCCATTTACATGTAATACAATTTTCAACTCAATTATAATAATATTTTTTTTTGTTCGTGTATCTCATGGTGACTTTACCATCACCATTTGTTGCTACATCCTCTCACATTTCCATGCTTGTCATCTTCCATGCCTACGTTTATACCTTCATACAAACTTGTCATTGACATCCATATAAAAATAATCCATCTATCGGATTACATGGGTCCTCGGCCACTGTAACCGCCAGTTCTCTAGGAATTCTCCTCAGCTACATGGTTCATCAATCTTGGTCCCAAAACCGAGATTAAACCATCTCGCATTCCTCCCACAATTGAAGACTCAACCTCTTTGATTCCACATCAAGCTAGGCTGCAAGTACACCTGCCACCCTCATACCTATCTCAGTGGTTCATTCCACAACTTGATGCTACATCCCTTCTTTGCACATAAGAGGGATACAATGATTTTTTTCTGTGCTTCTAGTCACCTGGGGAAATTACATTCTAACCAGGAACCAAAAACCTGTTGGGGTGTCGGGTACCAACAATCATTCATCCCACAACATATTAATTAAAACTCAAGTACAAAAAATTTGGCCTCAAGGATCACCAATCACATGCTCTGATACCAGTTCTTAGGATTTCAATGAGCATAAATAATAATTACGAGAGAAATAAACACATAATCACAAGAAACCATATAGAGACATTAGTTTACCTTGGAAAACCCTATGCGGCAAGAAACCAACAACAATGAAGATCTTCATTACATGGCCAAAATCAACCAACCATGCCAAGTGAGCTAGCCACCACTCACCTCCAGGACACATTACAATGGAGTGTGCCAAGCCTTTTATAGGCTTCAGTACATGCAATACCTTGGTCTAATACCATGAGACACCAAATACAATGGGCCACCAAATACCATGGGACACCAAATACTATTGGCCACTAAATACCATTTTCTTTGACTCAAACCAAGCTTAGCCCAATGACTCATTCACCAAGTCAAGGTTAACCTAACAGTTACGATTAAGAGAAAACTAGTACAAGGCCTAGAGATACCTGAGGATGACATCGGTTTAGATGTGTGTCATTTTTGTGACAACTACAACACATCCTTGAAATTGTTAGAATTAAAATGCACTCTCACTGAAGCTGTAAGATGGAAGCCATTTACAATAATATTGCTTGATGAAATTGATAAATCTCACCTTGATATTTTCAAACTCCAAGTTCTTAAGAATGGCCATCACTTTGATTTCCAAGGTTGACGAGTATCTTTTAAAAATACCTCCATTATTATGACATCCAATGTTGGATCCACAACCAATGCAAAGGTGGAAGTAATAGAATTGGATTCACTTTTGGAGAAAAGGAGCATGAAGGCAGATATTCATCCTTAAAAACAATAGTCATGGAATAATTGAAGGGCTATTTTCAAGACACCAGAGATGATGAAATGATCAAAGAGCTACCCAAATCAAACACGTCCATGATGAGAGATCTCTGGCATCTTAATATTGTGCAGCTCACAAGGATCCCAACCATTGCAACAATTAATTGGATATGGATTGAGAGATTGACCAAATTTATACCACAAAATTGCAAGGTATTCGTTATTTGTAGGCATAAGAATTTATAGCATTCAACAAAGTTTTTTCTCGATGAATACTAAAAATTATGGCCTTAATGCGAACATCTGCATACACAACTATTCAAATCTACACCAATTATGTCATGATTGATAATTAATCAATTGACTATTGCAAATGCATTGCTTATGATTTAGAAACACAGTGGTAGTGAAGGTCCTCAATTGATCATAAATGGAATCCAAAAGACGATATGGAAAGGAAATAATTAAAAGTTGTATGGTTTGAGAAGCTTACAAACATTACCTCCTAAGGAGAAGAAATTCCAAAACAAAAGAGCTAAAGGAAGTAATGTTCGTAATCGAGATCACATATCTCAATTCATTCACTTCAAAACAATCAAGAATAAAGACAATATCAACGACATTAGCTTTGGGGACAAAGCTCCCTTTAAAGGGGGTGGAAATGTTACGTACATAAATAAGTAATATTAATATTAAATAAATATAATATAATAATTAATTAAAAGATCAAAGGACGTGTCCTTTACATTGAAAAGGCACGACGGGCTTATATTAAAGTCCATGTATAGTAATATATATATATATATATATATATATATATATATATATATATATATAATCCAGTTTTGGATATTACATCAAAAGTATCTCTCTATTTTAACTAGTGTAAAGAAGAAAATCAACAATGCTAAAATAGGAACAAACTCTCATGAGTCATAGAGAAACATGGCACTAGACAATTCCTAAAACACTGTGGGATGAAAGAATTTATCATCTTTATGATACAAAGAGGGTTGAAGACGAAAACCACTTTCTCATAGAACGTTTTGCATACATCCATATTAGAGCGCAATTTCAAAACATTTGCCACAATACTGACCTTCCTAACCTTTTAACTCACCATAAATATGGTGATTTAGGAATGCCTATCTTAAAGATTTTTTAGCATAGAAATAAAATTCTAAAGAAAAACAAGTAACTCATTTTCCTTTTAAGGTTTGATAGACAAAAGTTGGTCTCAGTGGGCATTAATAACTATCATCATCATCATCATACACGTCTAATTTTACATTGCATTAATTTCAACATTACCGTTATGTTTAATTTTAGTGGGTATTGATTTCAACATAAAATCTTATGTATATTTTTATGATGCATTGTTTTTCTTTCATAAGAACGATTAAGGGGTGTTTTATTAAAAAACATTTGACAAGAAGAAAGCAAGAGATACAAAGAAGAGGAACATTGCTAACCTCTAATAGTGCTATCATCTTCTTGTTTGTGATCCTGGGAGACAAATACCAATTGTTCCAAATACATTTTCTTTTAATGTTTTAATATGTTTTACAAGTGTATATCTTCACAAATTGGGAACATAACAAAATGCAAAAATAGTACACTAATTTTTAAGATGTCGAAATCCCCATAAACAAGAGATCCAATCGAATTTGATAGTCCAATCATCTTTGTTTGTTTGTCTTTCTTCCTCTTGTGAGAGGAGGAGAGGGACGAGTGGTATCTGAACTTTCTGGAGAATGAACCCTTTTGAGAGGAGGGAATTCTTGATTTTCCTTGTCCTCTGAGACTATGAAGCTGGAGACTATTTCAGCCAATCCTTCAAGAGATGGGACATCTTGTACATGCCATGAATCTTTCCTGGAAGGATTGGATCAGAATCCCCCATTTCCGCCTTTATAGATCTATTAGAGGGAGGATTATCGAGCACTTTTCCCCTATTATTTATAGCTCTGAATATTCCAGTTCTATGGGGGTTTCAAATTTGTTGTTGTTTTCTGGAAGGACTCCTGCGGGAGATGGAGCTGAGTTTTTGGGAGGAACTCTATGCTTGGGCTCCTTATGTAAAGGATTTCAACGACGATTAGAAACTGTTTGGAACTCTGTCTCTTCAACTTTTGGGCCTTTAGTTGCTTGTTATTATTCTTTCATCTTGGGGCAACTCTTGGAAAAATGTCCATATACATGACATAAACTGCATTTGAACGGGATTTGTTCATAATCCAATGCTTGAATGTGGCTCCAGTTCTCAATATTAAGTTTTAGGTCCTCTGGAAACCCTTTCTCCAGGTTAACTTCCACAGATATTCAGGCACAAGATAATTGGCCCCCTTTTGGTTCAACACTATCCAAAAAACAACCCATCTTATTGGCAATGCTCTTGAGAGAGATTTTCCTCCAAAGATGAAGAAGGAGATTATGAAACCATACCCATACATGAGAAACTATAATATAATATTTTGGTTAAAACCCAAGGACTAGGGAGCTAAGAACATTCCTCTTGATCCCATAAAAAAGGTCTTAAGCAGAAAATAAGATCTCTCTCTTCTTTATTCAGGAAAAGAAAAACAAAGTAAGTTGTAACCTCTACCATCAACAAAGAGAGTTACCTGACCCTACAACTTTGGGGTCCAATGCTCTACAATCTAGAGTTCCATTGCTTTTGGGCTTGGCTAAAGCCTCGTAAACTTTCCGATGAGCACTCTCTCAGAGAGGGTGAGAGATTTCTTACATGGATCTTCAAGAGAGAGCTCCAGTGAAGGTATTTAATCAATCTTCTTAACCATTTTTGGGGCGGTGAAACTTTGGATTTGTGTTTGGAGGATTAAGCGAGAGCCTTAACGGCTTGGATCTCATCAAAGTCAACTGTCTAGTCAACCCGCAAAAAATGACCCCTCCAATGTCTAGAAATAGTAAGGAAGGACACCCCCTCTACACAACTCTGTCACCAATATATCCATGCAGGCAAAGAGTAGCATGGACCAGACACCAACATCACCATGTAGCAAGGGCTCCACGTGGACCGACCCTTTAACTGTGGCTCTTGAATTGATTGACAACAATTGCAAGTGGTTGTGCAAGCCCCTATAACACTGATGGCTTCCCCTAACACCACATAGGAAGCTTCAAACCACAATGGTGGATTCAAATGCAGGTTGATTCAAGTAGCTTATGTTAATGGCTAAACACAAGCAGCGACTAGGGATGAAATCCCAGTTGGATCTCTCAAGGATCAAATCATGAATCACACTCCGATTGTTATGGTGCATTGTTCTGAACATAACTATTTATGTCTATTTTATGGTGCATTAATTTAAATACAAATCTTTATATATGGTTTTATGGTACATTGATTTTAACATAAGTTTTTTATGTGTGTGTGATAGTTGTGTGCATAATGGTTAAAGATACCACTTAGGTGTCAGACTCTTCTTCTTACTTATATCATGATGAATGGTCCCTAAGACAAAATTATCAAATATGTATAAACATTATGGTATTTTGAAGAAATTCACCTACCAATTTATTATAAATTACTTTGAATAAATGCACTTAAAAATTTATTATACACTATTAACAACAATATCAAATTTATATATTTAAAGTGTTATACCTTATAAGATTATTTCTAGATACAAAAAAACTTGAGCATGACTAATATTCCGTATAAAGAGGCTTGAATACTTCCATCAAAGAAGCTTTCTTTTAAATCTATAGGTTCAAGTTGGGATAATATACTCATTCCGCATACAACAACTTCACAAAGTTGTTGTATGTAAACACATCTACAAATGAATCAAAAGAATTTTTTTTTGTGTAATCACTAAAAATAAGTAAAAGGCATATAACATTTTATCTCTTAGATTTTTTTAACCCTAAATCTATGAAAACATCGAAAATGATAGAATCTTTTGAAGTGAGAAACTTTTTTTCTTAATAATTTTTTTTTTTCTTTATTCACAAAGTTATATATATATATATGATAATTCTTCAAGTATATATATATATATTTGCATCCTTTTTTTCAAATAGAAAAAGCTATAATTTGATATTTTCAATGGAAAATCAAAGTTACTTATAAAGTTTCTGAGTCACTAACCTCTAACTACAGATCCACAAAACAGACCCAAATCCAAAACATTTCAAAGCCAATAACATATGCCAAGCACCAAAAAACGAGGCAAATGTTCCCCTATCCCAAGAAAACCACAAGCAAAAGACTGAGCCAGAATTACAACCAAGAGGGAACATTTCTAGAAGATATACATAGTACCTTTGTCTACAATGGTGTCAACAACCCACTCCTAAAAAAAGATGAAGCCATCCATAGGCCCAATGGCTTCCTTCGACAGTCTGTCAACATCCTTGTTAGCCTTGTGGAATATGTGTTGAAAAGAGATATCTTCAAATCGAAGGATGAGGGCCTTAGTTTTCTGCAGCCAATGATATAGCAAGAGTGCATGAATGTCATGTATACTAGTAGCCTAATCTATTATAACTTTTGAGTCTCCCGGGATCTTGACGTGAGAGATACCTCTCCCTAGTGCGACCCAAAGCAAGCCCCAAAGTGCAATCAATTCAGACTTTGTGTTACTGCCTGATCCAACACCCAATTTCATACAAATCTTGTGATATGGTTTAATATAAAGAATCATACCAGCACCACATATATTCTGCTTGGCTGCCTCGTCGAAAAATCCAAAGGAAAACCCATAATTTACCGCATCATCCACAATGTTGTGGGCAGGCTTCTTCTTTTCAGGACTAGGAAACACAGTCAAGTAAGATATGATTTTCCTGCATACATCGAAAATGGAGGGGTATGCAGGATCAAAGATCACTTTATTTCTACATTTCTAAGTCTCCTAGATAGCAAATAATGGTAGAGTATTGTATTTCAATTTCCTCTAATGCCATCTAAATAGACAATCATCAAAATTGACGCCCGACCAGTCTTCATGAAACCGCAACAACCTTTGTAAATCATACAAGATCTTCATAAATAAAGGGCATTGTATAAATAAATGTGTAGTGTCCTCCACATCAGCCTTACATAGCATACACGCATTTGGGCTAGTGAACCCCCTCTTCAACAGATTTTCCCAGGTGAGGATTTTTTTTTCAAAGCACAACCACATAAATCATATGAGTTTCATTGGAACATTCCAAGACCAAATCAACCTGTGCCACCATTTGTGAATAGGTACATCATTCTTCAAAATAATGTACTCATATACCTTTTTAACTATAAGAATGCCACTCGAATCCTGTTGATCCCACACAATTCTATCCAAATCATCACTGAGGGATATGTTGGATATATGAAGGTTTTTGGTATATAAGTCCCATTCCTATGCAAGGTCTCTCGGGATGCCCAGTTCTTCAGCAGATAACCAGTGAGGGTTATCTCCATTCTTATAAAATTGTGATAAAACAACAAAATGTTTGGTGTGCAGCCAATCTAACATCCTGAGGGATAAATTGAAATTTTTCGCCGCCCCCACATAAGGGTCAATTCCAATGTGGACCCTCACTCTATTGTCAATTTGTCAGCTCAAATGTTCACATATATAAGGAAGCGTTGAAATAATACTTCTCCAAATTTGTGAAGAATTCCTAACATTTATATATGGATTCCTCAATCACAGAACAACATGGATAGATTTGAGGTATTTTGATCTAATAACGGTGCTCCACATACCGCTATCAGTCAATGCTCGCCATAGACTCTTTGCTCTCATCACTTCACAAAAACAATTGAGTTGTAACAATCCCCAACTGCCGTGTTTCTTTGGCTAGGACAATCTCTCCCATCTCGAAAGATGATTTTTTTTCTCATTTGGCTTACCTGCCCAAATGAAATGAAAGATCTTTTGACGAATCGAATTCATGATAGACACAAGAAATTTCATAAGGCCAAGCCAAAAGATTGGGATACTTGTTAGTATAGCTTGTGCCAACACAAATCTACCACCAATAGAAAGCCAACGGAAAGTCCAATTACTTATCTTCCTATCAATTCTTTGTAGTAACCATCTCCAGTCCTCAGCTTTATAATTTTTGGGTTTTAAGAAAAAACCCATATATTTGAAACCATGATTCAAATTGCTCATTTAATAAGGCAATAATCTTTCAATATCTGCAAGGACTGAAGAATCAGAGCAATTAACCAAAAATTCTGACTTTTGTGAACTGATATGCATACATGAAGCTCTGCAAAATACCTCAAATATCTCTTTCATAAAAGTCCATTCAGCAACCGAGGCCTCCCCAAAGATCAAGACATCATCTACAAAAAGTAGGTGAGTGATGGCAAAAGCTTTGGTAACATTAACTCCTTTGATTTTAAGGGATCTCTTAGCTTCGATGAGTAACTTACTTAGGCCTTCAATAACAAGAATGAATAGGAGTGGAGACAAGGGGCAACCTTTTCGAATACCCCGACTGCTCGCGAAATGCTAAGTAGGAGAATCGTTTACAAGGATAGCATACAGAGGAGTACTCACACAAGCTAATATCCAGTTTTCCATATCAACAGGAATGCCAATTTGTAGTAAAATGAGTCTCAGAAATGACCAGTCAACACGATCATAATATTTTGTGAGGTCCATCTTTGAGATCAAAGCTTGAATATTCTTGGATTTAATAGATTGAAGACCTTCCTGGGCTACTCCTGCCACGTTGAGAATTTCCCTATTAAACAGAAAACCAAACTGATCCATGGAAATGTGCTTAGCCAATATTGGCTTGATCTAGTTTGCAATGATTTTAGTGATGACTTTATACAAGAGATTACATAATGAGATGGGGCGAAGTCATTAAATTCCATCGGCTTATCGTTCTTTGGAATAAGTGTGATATAAGTGGAGTTAAGCTTAGCCAGGATATAAGCCTTTAGTCTAGTTTCCTTAGCAGCCTTCAGGATATCCAATCCAAAGATCTCAAAGAAGCGTAGAAAAAACTCAACAGTCCAACCGTCGGGTCCATGGCTCTTTTCTCTAATGAATTTTTTTAGGACACCTCTGACTTCCTCTAGTGAAATTTATTTACTTACCTCAACCCTATCGACCTCTGAGAAGAACCTTGGAAAAAAATTAGTAATTCTTAATTGATCCATCAGGTTATTTGCAGGTCTCTATGTATAAATATCTTTAAAATAAGTAACAACAGAATGCATAATATCCTCCTTATCCCTTGTAAAGTGACATCCACATCACGAATCTCCCAAATGGAATTTGTATTCCTCCTCTGTGAAGCTATCCTGTGAAAAAAATTTGTGTTACGGTCACCTTGAGAAACCCAGATGGCATGACTCTTGAGTCTCCAAATATTCTCTTGTTGTCTGAGGATCAACGCCCTTTTTTGTTCAAGTTGTAACATCTTCACCTTCCTGCTGACATAAAAAAGATCATCCCTTGCAAATTCCAAATTACGTAGTTGTTCTTCAATTGTGCCCAAATCCATACTTAAAGCCGCCTTCTTCTCATTGTCTCATTTAATGACTTTAGTGCGTAACAAGTGCAATTTGTTCAAAAGAAGATGAAATGAAGAATGGTGTTCCATGTAAGATAGACTAGCCCAATCTTCCTTAATAAAATCAGAAAACGAAGAATCTTCAAGCCAAGTGTTGTTGAATTTGAAGTGGTAGAAATTCTTACAAGCCTCAAAATCCAACTCAAGGGCAATTGTCTTATGATCAGAGATACCTGTAGCTATACACCAATATCTATATCTATCTAACGAAGAGGCCACGTTTTCATTCATAAGAAAGTAGTCGAGCTGCTTAGCTACCCCATATTTACCAACCTTTCCATTTGACTAGGTGGGAACAAGAGAAGTCGGTATCACATCAATGAGACCTGTTTCTTCAAATAAATCCTTGAAATATGGACCCAAAGGATCATAAACATTCTTTGAGCCCCAAAATTCCATTTCTGACAAAGTCAAATTTAGATCACCACCAAGGATGAGATTGGAATCAGCTTTCTGAATGCGATCCCAGAAAGCTTTCCTGTCGTTATAAGGGCCATAAGTATTTAAGATTCCAAAGACACGATCAATGCCTCTAAACTTCCCTTCAAGTTTGCTACTTGCACAGGTTTCATAAAGACACAAATAAGAGACCACAAGGTTCCATGCAACAAGTAAGCCCCCTGAAAGACCCTTGGCATCTAGACCGCAACATCTCCACCCAAGTTTCAATTTTAGGAAAAAATCACATGTTGAAACCCCCGAATGCATAGTTTCTTGGAGCAAAACATTGTCTTGTCGGGTTTGTTCCAATAATCTCCTAATGGCATCCCTTTTAGGATGATTGCCTAGCCCCTGCACGTTATAGGACAAAATAATCATTTGGAAACTGAGTCAAGGCTTGGGTCTACTCTAAGAGGCCGAGAAGGAGAAACAAAGCCCATTACAGAAGATATTGTGGTAGGGTTATAAACTTTCGGATTTACCCATTTATCAACTCCAACAGAGGTTTTTTCTCCCGGATTTTTTACTTTGCTCGACTTTTTCCTAATGGTAACATTTGAGTGCCTGATAGATCCAATGGGAATCACATTTCCAGAAGCCCTGGTATCAATTCCATAGATAGGAATGGGAGTTTTCTCCAAAGGAGCCTACAACACAAAGTTACCATCCCCCAAAGGCATCTCATTTGGTACACTGATGGAGCCCACATTGAAGGTAGAATTTCCAAGGGGGGAGCATCAAAATGAATATGACAAGGCTAAGGGGAATCCACAATAAGAGAGGAGGAAATATTAAAATCAAGGGTTTTTGTAGGAGCGTCCGAGAGTGGAAAAACCTCATCCATGTTAACCCTCGAATGGATCCGAGGGATAGAGGTGTTGGGAGGAGCATCATTAATAGGGGTCCCAAGTTGTTGTAAAGGATCCTCAACAAGGGAAGGAAACAAATAACGATGAACTGAAGTAGGAGGAGGAGAAGAACCAACCTGTAAATTGCTCTCAAGAAGTTTTAAAAAGTTTGATATTTCGGTAGACGAAAAGGATTTAAGGAGTAAGGGTAAAAAGATTTTGAACTTACCCAGAAACTCTTTAGCCGAGATGTCGTCCAAAGGGAGAGGAAGAGTAATTTCCTAGTCCAATTCTTCCGAATTATTGCTGGAGGATAATTCTGTCTGAGAGCCCGAGGGTATCCAACCTTCATTGTTGCACTCATGACTTAAATGTCCAACCACATGACATCTGAAACATCTGAAAGGGATGCACCAGTAATCAAGTTGTTGAATGAAGGTACCTCCAGCCCATTTGACTTCAACTTTTGTCGGTGAACCGTCAATGGAGTCAATTTCCACTAAAACCCTAGGGCACTTGCGGTTTTTGGCCATCATGGATTCATGGTGGCTTCTTCTACAAGAATGAAGTGCCCAATAGAGTTTTCGACCCCCATAAAATCCTGGAAATTCCAGCAGAACAACGGAAACCTTGGTAACAAAACCCATAAATGTCTCATTTTCAGTTTCTCCTTCCAAGGATTAAAAGAGGTACCACCTACATAGGACAAGTGAACCAATGCCCAAAACCCAAAATCTAGATAACGCTAGTTGGAGGGATTCCTCAGAAAGAAAGTGAAAGTATATCCAGCCATTAACGAGCATAATGACCCTGGGAACGTAATGGATAAGGGATTTCCAAACCTTCGAAATCCACTCGATGATTTCCGGACGACTAGGTCAGGTGTATTCAAATTTCCCAATAAGTGCTCTCGATGACAGAACTTGAACCATATCCATGGTTACGTCTATTCCTAAGATGCACAAAGCACGCTCCTTCCTCCCCCCCTCATTTTTTACACGACAACGAACTTGGGCCATTTCATTTATGAGACTTTGCTTACACCCCGAGCCACGAACAAACACCTCACCACTGGAGTCTGGTTTAGGGTTTTCCTTGACCGCCGAGATATTCATCGAATTGGGCGAGAATCCCTTTTGTGAAGCCGAGGGGCAAAATACAACATGGGTATTACGGTTTGTACGAACCTAGGCAGGCAAAAAAATAGGAGAAGCTAGACTACGGAATTTGGTCGCCACCTCATCACAGTCCATATCCGGTCAAGGGGAGCACGTGGTCGAAGGCTTGACCATACTAAAAAAAACCAAAAACACCCAGAGCATACACACAATAGAAGACAGTCACGTCAACCCAAACCACCGCAAAACCCCCCATAGAAACAAACAACAGTAGACCCAAAAACATAAACACGATACAAAGACAAGACTAACAAGTTAACTGCAAAAAAAAAGAAAAAACCAAAAATTCCAATTTTTTTACTTAGTTGATACTAAGTCATCCCAAATGGATAACGGACTCCAAGTCTACAGTAAATCCCCGTATCTATTTCAAGTAGTCCCCCAACAAACATTCATACCAAGATATCCCCGTATCTATTTCAAGTAGTCCCCCAACAAACATCCATACCAAGAGTAAACATGGATTGAAAAGCGGTCGAGGTAACAAGGCGCCCTTCTATATATTTGCGTCCTCTCAAGCATGTGTATTTCCCATTTAATAGTGCATTCATTGTAAGGCTGGGATGGCTTAATGGACAACGGACAAATTCGTTGAGCCAAGTGGAAAATCGCACCGAATACTGCATTTAAGGCCGAGATGAATGGCAGCTACCATTTTATTTAAAGAACCAGGTTGTACAGAACAAGAGGTGCAGAAATTTATGCTTTGTTTAAGGGCATTTGGTCCGTTGGTATGATACTCGCTTAGGGTGCGAGAGGTCCCGAGTTCAATTCTCAGAATGTCCCTTGGCTCAAGTTCTTCAGGGAGTCTGTATCTCCCAGTAAAATTGGTTCAAATATCTGTATCTCTGTAAAATTCTTTGATTCATTTTATGTCTCCTCTCCGGAAAATTGAAGACTAAAATTCTTTGATTCATTTTATCTCTCCTCTCCGTAAAATTGAAGATAAGTTGAAAAAGGTCGATTCAAGTTCTTCAGGGAAGAAAAAGAAAAAACGTGGATATGTCTGGTGCTGCCCAGGTTCGAACTGGGGACCTTCAGTGTGTAAGACTGACGTGATAACCGACTACACCACAGCACCATATGCTCTTTGTTCAATTTTACGAAATAGTAATTCAAATATCATCTGCACCATATGACTCTCAATTGTATTTTAAGAAAGACTGACTCAAATATCACCTTCAACTTCATTACCATTTACAGCCTTTTTTTGGTTAATAAACTTATATGGGAAAATTGCTTTTTACATGTCCTGACTTTTACTGTTTTCAAGGTTCCATTAAAAAAGATGGTTCCAGAACTCTCATAATCATCCTATTTACTGGTATTATAATAGGTTGAAGATAATTAGTAACTGTAAACTCTGAGCATACAATGGTTAACATTCTATCAATATTTCTGAAATTTCACTTTATCAAAATTTAGATTCTGAAATAGAAAATTTACTGGATATTTCAAAGTCTGCTAAAAGACATAAATTGTGTTGTTCCTGCTCAAAACGAGATTGCCAAAAGCCTTGGAGATTTATATGTTGTATTAGTTTGATATTTGGAGTTTACCCAGATGAGCCCATATGGCTTCCACATCTTCTAAAGCAAAGTTGAAAACATAAAAAAACTGAGATTTTTGGAAAGGCACTTCAGCCTTCTTTTCCTTTAATCATATTGGGGAGCATCTATAACAAAATTGTGGACTGCCATCAGAAAGTTGTTCGCCCAATTTACCAGTGCATTATTCTTTTGTAAGAATGAGAATTATGTCAACATCCTCAACTTTCATATGCTCATCACAATCATTCTGTTCTAAGGAAGGCCTCTCAAATATTGTTGACCATAGCTGGTTGAGGAATCTAGTCAGCCACTTGTAAACTCAAATCTGGATTCAAGGGTTTGCAGCATGCTTTTGGCTTGATGGGTTCTCCTCCTCAACCATTTGTTGGGGGATAAGATTAAGATTTTTCTTTGAGTTTTATGCTATCTATACAACTGGAGGATAAGATTAAGATTTTTATATGAGATTTATGTTATCTAAAATATATAGTTAGAAGCATATTGATGTTTGGTTTTTAATATTATATTGAATCATTCAATGTTATAGTGTTTTTTAATAAAAATAATGTTACGATGTAAAGTCCATTGGTTGTAGCTTGGGTGGTTGGGAGGAATGATTGTTGCCCTCCCCACCCAATTTCAATTCTTATAAGTAATACAAAAAAATATAATTTATATTCTAAATAAAATCAAACTTGTAACGAGCTTATACAACAAGTTCTTCACCCAAAAAAAGGCTATAAACTCTAGAGTGTATTTAAGTCTTGGTACATCAAAAAGATCTCACTTAGCACAAGAGCCATTAGAGAGATTTTGAGGTCAAAAAAGGGCCTCCTAAGAGATGTACTACAAAAATATGAGATATATTAAAATATTATGAATTGGGGGTTTTATGGGGTAGGTATATATGACAAGTCACCTCCCACACTATTTTCTATGCACAATATAAATAACCATGGTTGAGTTACTTTTCAAAATTCACTAGAAATAAAATTAATAAAATAAGTCTACATTGATGTGACTAAGATTCATTGTAAATTCCCAAAAATGTATTGTCCTTTAACATTTATTTGTCTTGAACTTGCAAATAAAATTAAATAATAAAAAACATTTTTAAGAGTTTTTTTTTTAATTTTATGTTGACTTTTTATATTTAGTACTTTTCTCATGAATTTAATAATGTAATTTAATTGAGAATTTATTTACATGTAAAATGTCAATAATATTATTATAATCCACATTGCATTATTATTATTATTATTATTATTTATTAAATCTGTTATTATTATTTATTAGTTTGACATTATGTTATTAAATAGAATGGAGTGAATATATAATTTAAAATTAAAAACATAAAAATGATAATATATTATTTTATAAAAAAATGTGAAAGGACTTTCTTTATGAATTAAGAGTACTTCACTTGCAAATGACAATAATATTATTTTATGTGAAAGTGTGAAAAGACATTCATTATGAGTACTTTACTTGAAAATGACAATAATATTATTTTATGAAAAGACTATCATTATGAGTACTTTACTTTATGACTTAAAAGTACTTACACCACTACCTTGGTTAACTATGTGTTTTCATCCACCATAGAAAATTTGACAAATAAGCATTCTTAACTCATGCAATGCCACCTCACCAAGGGGGATGATGTCATCTACTAGAATGTGATTGGTTGTATTTTATAGTACATTTTCTTTGTTTTGAGGCCCTTTTTTGACCTCAAAATTTCTCTAATGAATACTGCATTTTGTTCCTAAGACCATCCTTAAGGACACAATATATAACAGGTTACATCATAACAAAACTATGTAATTTTTCATAGGATTTTTCAAGATCAGCATTGAAGAAGGGTGGTTCTTCTTGTGTCAACATGTGATTTCCATTGTGTATATGTATGTAATTTTGGGTAACACTAATAATTTATGAAATGGGAAAAATAGCATTCCTTTAATGTTGAAAAAACATGTTAACGAAAAGAAGAGAGTGTGGCATGAACCTACAATATGCCTGATTTTTCTTTTTAACTGTGGAGGTTTCCCAACTTTGTTTTGGCATTTGAGATCATGTGGCACTACCTTTCCTTGGCTATAGTGGCTTTGCCAACTTGCACCTACTACAACCATACTAATCCTCCACTTAATGTTTGCCCATAACTTCGTGTTAATCTACAATATGTTAAATGCAACTAAGTCCAACACAACTAAGTTCATCCAATAGTAGACACACATCCAATCATCGCCTTAAAACATTCCAACAATACTTTTACTTATTTCATCAGTACTAAAACAACACAATGCATTGCAAAAATAATAACATTGATCTAAGTAAAACAACCAAAATACACTTGTACAAGTGACACCCAAGGTGGATGCCTTAGCTTTGTTGATGAGAATAATGCCTTAGATTTGTTGATCAATCCAATAACTAAAGTATCTCTAGGCCTATAATGTCCCCAGTTTGGCCCCATGGCATTAACATTATAAATGATGTAATCTTGTTATGAAATCATGGTGAGGAGCTCAAGGTCAAGGCCCCGCCATCGATTTCGTGATGCATATGGTTTGCATGCTAGCAATGCACATTGGAAATTCAAATGTCATGTAATATGCATTTTAATAAAAATACCCACAACTAGCTATGCAATGCAACAAAGAGATGGGGGCATGATTTCACAAGGGATTGGGAGGGAAAACATTCAAACCCTTGAGCCACTAGAGTCAAGCCAAGTGTCAATGAGAGAACCCATCAAACCCTCAACTACCCATGTTGACTTTTGTACCCAACCATTGATTTCTCCCAAGAGTTGGTTGGGGTAGTTAATGCCTTGAGAATGGGGAGGTATGGCTGTCCAAAATCGGGTATGGGCAAGCCACCCTTCATGGAAAATCGTGTTGGTCTCCTTGGGGAAGAATAGAGCCAAGAAATTGCTCCCTAAGCCATTATTCACCATGGCCTTGCTCTCTCACGCAGCTCTAGCTGCCTGGGCGTTTTCCTCCCTCGGTTTTCTGTGTTTCCCTTCATCTTTTAGCTGGGAAGGGGCGTTTTTGTGTTGGTTACCAGTGGGGGAAGAGAGCAAAACGTTTTGGGTCTTCCTGGAGGTCGTTTAGGCCATTGGAAAGGATCCTAACCAGTGGAGAGAAATCGGTTTTGCTCCCTGGGGTCGAAATCGAAATTCCACAGTTCGTTTGGGTGAACCACGAGTTGGGAGAACCAATGTGGACCCTGTTTTGTGAACACCTCCGTGGTAAATGTGTAACCCTGTCAATAATCGTTTTGCTGTGAGAAGAAAAAGTATGTTGGGGTATGGGTAATGGGTAATCCATTGTTCTGGCTTGAGCTTGAGAATGAGCATCCATTGTTCCATTGTAGCCTGATAAACCCAGTTGGACTGGCTTGGTTGAGATAAAATGGTTAATGGGCTGTGGGTGAGCTGGAATGTTCCCTTTCCCTTGTGAGAATCATGCCCAGCTCGAGGGTGGCCTTCGGACGGACTCAGTATAAGCTGTCGAAGAGCCTATGGCTGGGTGGAACGTTGCAGCGACATAGCTAGTTGCTTGGGCAGTTGCAAAAAATGAAGATAAGTGTTTTGATGTCTATGTATTTATTTCTGCATTGTTTAATTAATTGATGACTGATATTGATATACTGAGTGCATATGAAGATATATGTGTGGATGAATTTGTTTCCGCTGTGCATATTTGTTTGATGTACATCTGCACACTCTGTTTTTTTAACTGTATGCCTCTAAATAATGGGCTGAGTTTTACATAAAGCCCCATAGATTGGTAGCATGTTCCCTGCCTTGCATTGGTTTCAAGAGTGGGTACATGACAAGGCCTGCCTCCTCCAAGTCATATCTTCTTCTTTTGATCACTTAGCTAATGCCAATTCATCCTTTTATGTCAACCCTAAGTCTTCTTGTGGGTTCTTGTTTCGTAATTCAGACTTCAGCCCACAATATTTTCACATTTTCACAATTTGAAATTTCATGTCCAACTTGAAGTTTAAAAACACTATGCTCTATCTCATCCAATTCATGAGGTCCATCTGTTTAATAGACATACTTGCCCTAAAGTTCAATAAATTCACGAGGTCCATCTGTTTTCGCCATAAAGTTTAATAAAAATTATAACCATTTTATATGATTAATTTAAATTTTATTAAACCCAATCAAGTGCTAATATGCTAAACATTGTCCCAATATTTATTTGCGGATTATGAAGCCACTTCGTTCCATGCTTGTAAAGCATACTTGACATCCGTAAAGGAACGAACAATAGTTTATCACTCCAATTATATCTCTCCAAGGCTTTAAGTTCTGCACAGGTTTAAATTATGTTGCTTGTGTCAATCCATTAGATATATAGTCCATACACCTTAGGACCAGAATAAAATTAAAGCTTTTAAAAGGAAGGATTTAAATAACAGTTTGATTTTTTATATTCATCACATTTACACTAATGTGCACTCACTTCATATATTTAATAGTTTTATTCGTTTTTAAAAATTTGAATACAATTTTTTATATGTTCTTAAATTACTGATTTCTTTTACATGTTTTGAAGATAGCTGAAACGCTCTTTCTACCATTATTTCACGATATTTCATTATGGTGTATGAGACTGTCAACAATTTCGCTGCTAAAGTCTACAGAGTTGTACATACCTTACCCCTCTAGATTTGAACCTGTGACCTCCTAGGAAGAAATACATACTCTTAACCGTAAAACCCACTCAAACTCTACTCAAAAGATGGAAAATTTCTAACTTTTGATAGACAAGTGTAAATATCTTATTAAACATAAATATGTTTCTTTTATGTGTTAGCTACCACTGAGGAGGAAAACTCAAAGGAAGAATAATTTCTGGCTTTTGATGGACAAATGCATACAAAGTTTTAATGCAAATCAAATGTTAGAAAGATCATGTATAAAGAAAAAATAACTGTAATTACTATGAAATTTGTATTTAATGCAAATCAAATGTTAGAAAGATCATGTATAAAGAAAAAAAACTGTAGTTGCTATGAATCGTTGTGTAGCTAGGTTACGAATTATGGTGCTTTGCAAATTTATATGAACGATTAAAAATTTATTCTTTACTATTTTTTATGTATTTACATTTTTTTCAAATTGCCATTTCAATTGAAAAAACATTTTCTCTTAAATCTTGTGTGAAACTTGCACTAATTAAGTATTGTATTTTACTTTTTAATGCTTTTTCAATACATACATTGCATTTTAGCTTATAAATGTAATATAGAACTTTGGCTAACTTGATTTTTTTTTAAGAGAACTGGTATGTATGAGTGCTAAGCGACTTCTTATTAGGGTTTTGATTCATTTTTGGTTTTCTTGATTCTGGTGATCCTCTGCTTGTTCTATCGACAAGGTTCGTCTTAATGGCAGCTCCAAGGGGAAGAGTGGGGATCCCTCCCTCATCATGCATGATCCAAGTATGCCCAATGAGCTAGACACCGGATTTGAGGCAGATCTAAAAGACGATGGTGGCACAGTTGGAAAGGGAGGAAGGGGATGGGGCTCTCAAGATGTGTTCAAACATAGAGCCATAGGTGGGTGGCAGCCTAGCAATGTATCCCCAAGGCTATGCAGATGCCAAGTTATCGAGTAACTTCAAATTACATCAATGTGTGAATCTAGTATATGAAGGATCATGCTGTCGTTTGCAAATTTATTGGGATTAGGGTCATTGAGAAAGCTCCGATATGGTGGATCAACACTAGATGGAAGCCCAAGAGGGCACTATGATCTCCCACTTGGCTCAAAAGGGTTTTTTATTTTCATTTTCACGAGCCTAGAGGACAGGAACTTGATTTTTGACAATGGGCCTTATTTTTTTAATTCTGCCGAACTAAATCTAAAATGCTAGACAAAGTGTTTTAACCCATATAAAGAAGACTTCTCTCATGCCCCATGTCTGGATCAGATTATACTCGCTCCCATAGGAGTTATGGGAGGAAGAAACTTTGGAAGGTATTGGAAATACTCTAGGGTCTTTCATCAGGGTTTCTAAAATTACTAAGTTGGGCCGCTACACCTCATATCCTAGGATTTACATGTATATTAACATTTCAAGAGAGCTCCCAGAACCCATCATCCTGATCCATGAAGACACTGAATGGATTCAGTCCATAAACTATGAGTATGTTTCATTTTGTTGTAGGAGGTGTCATGACCATGGACATCTCTTTCGCGATTGTCCCTTGAACACACCAACTCCCACAAACAAGTTGGAAAAGGAGAAAGATGTGGATGGGTTCCAGAAGGTGATAAATAAAAGAAGGCCACCCAAAAGAAACCAAAATCCAGAGTAGCCAAAGAAACCCTACTTGTCTAACAACTTTGAGATGCTCAACCAAATCAATGAAGACAACAATAGCATGTCAAAGGATGACCCAAGTAAGGGCAATGAAGCATCTAACAACCATGCACACAACAGGCAACCGATTGACAAAGGGGAGAGTATAAAGGGGGCCGAATATTCACAAGAGAAAATTATGAATGGCGTTGTGGAAATGCAAGAGGAGGAGGCCGAGGATGTGGATCTGAGTGACTTGGATATTGAAACCCTAAAGGAGGCGGAATACTAATGACAAGATCCATAGTCCATACCGCCAAAACAGATGAAACTCTTGAAGGAGGCACTTCTTACAGCCCATTCTGCAACATAGTTAGGGATACAAACCAAAAAATGAAAGGGGATAGTACAAGGATACAAAGAGGGCCAAAAAAGAGGGCGCGAGAGAAATAAGAAATGAATTGAAGAAGTGGGAGTCAAACTCATTGACTCGGGTCATTACGCTCAACTTACAAGGTTTTTCTCCACCACACCCTCACATTCTAAATGAAGCTAATCTCTTGGAACAAAAGAGGTGCCAATGGGCCTAAAAAAAGGAATCTTGAAGAAGAAAATTATGCAAGACAAACCTTCGATGTTAATGCTCCGAGAAACAAAATGCCTTACATCAACCATTGCATAAATAATCAAAATGATTTGGCGAGGTAGCCAATCTATAGCAATAGATGCACAAGGAGCTGTAGGTGAAGAGGTATCCCTATCAAAAATGTTGGTTACCTCCTTTTCTCTGGCTACTAAATTCCAGGTTGTAGGAACAAAGGTTGTTGGGATGATCACCAATTTCTATGGTACAAACTCCCCACCTTTAAAGCATAGATTTTTAAAAATGCTTCGATGGAAAAAATAACAAGTTGTAGAAAGGCATTGTCTCTTGGGAGGGGATTTCAATATGATAACCTCGCTCTTGGAGAAGAAAGGCGACCTCAGAAGATTTGAGAAGAAAAGCATATCTTTTGGGCAAATTATTGAATAGTTGAATCTCATTGACATGGAAACAAATAACGATGTTTTTACATGGAATAATAAAAGAGGTGGAGTCAGTCAGATCACCTCACACCTAGATTGGTTCTTGGTATCTGATTCCATAGTGACATTTGGGGGATACCTTACATCAAGTATATTACCAATGGATGGATCAGATCATTGGTCGATCTACTCGCACCAGCACAGGGTTGAAATTCCTTTGAGAAACACCTTTAGATTCGAGAAATTTTGGCTATCCCACCCCAACTTCCCAGCAATAGTGCAACACAAGTGGGAGGAAATTGATATTCCAAGAGGTTTAACAAAGAATTTTTTGGTGACATATTCAAAGAGAAAAGAAAGCTAGAAGTGAGAATGAGTCGATTGCAACAGGAAATAATATGCACAGGTTATACCAAGGAAGCAATTGAACTCGAGACTGAATTCTAAGCACAAATCGAGGAAAGGGATCAACAGGAGGAAATGATTTGGAAGCAGGAGTTGAGAATTAAATGGATGAAGGAGGGAGAGCAGAATACAAGCTTCTTCCTGACACCGATCCACAATATAACAACACATACAAATAAATCAAATTGGGTAACTTAAAAATGACCACGATCAAGTTTTAACCAAGTGTGAAGATATCGAGTAGGACTTAGTCATCATTTTTCAAGGACCTTCTGGTAGAACCCAAACCCAACAGAGTAGAGGAAATAAATAATTTAACTCAGTACATCCTTTCACTAGTCACACTGGCACAAAATGACAGTTTTATGAGACCGGTTGAGATGGCAGAAGTTGAAACAACTATACAAACAAATGGAGGCAGGAAAATCCCATGGACCAGATAACTTCACAACATATTTTTTCCATCACTATTGGGATACGGTCAAACAAGACATCTAGGAAATTGTAGAGCATTCTCGAATCTGTAAGAAAGTGTTGCAAGTGGTTAACTCCACATTTCTTGCTCTCATCCCTTAAGAGAATAATGTTGAACTTCCAAATAAATTTCGTCCCATTTCCATTTGTAGTGTTCTTTATAAAATCATCATTAAAGTGCTTGTGAATCGGCTCAAACCGCTTCTCCCTCAACTTATTTCCCCTGAGTAGTCAAGGTATGTGGAGGGCCGACAAATCCTCGATGGTTGTAATGTCCCCATTTTGACCCCTTTGTATTAAATCGTAAATGATGTGAATATTGTAAATTGATCATGGTGAGGAGCTCAAGGCCAAGGCCCCACCATTGATTTAGCATTTTATGTATCGGCAATTAAAAATAGATGCCTATGGTTCTTGTGCGAGATGGGCACAATGTAAGTAAGACATCATGTAAATACGAATTTTAATGAAAAATACCCACAACTAGCTATGCAATGCAACAAAGAGATGGGGCATGATTCTACAAGGGAAAGGGAGGGAAATTATTCAAACCCTTGAGCCAATGGTGTTAATCCATGTGTCAATGGGGAAACCCATAAACCACCAACTACCCATTTTGTCTCATGCACCCAATCATTTAATTATTCCAAAGATTGGTTGGGGCAGTTATTGTCTTGGGATTGGAGAAGTATGGCAACCAGATTTTCGTGCATGGGCAAGCCATCAACCTGAAAATCGTATTTTTTGCTTGCTGGGCAAGAAAACCCCCACGAAATGCTGCCTAAGGCAATTCCTCATCCATTACGTCCTTCCTCTCACGCAGACTGAGCTCATTGGAAGTTATCCTCACGTTTTTCACCATAACCCTGCGTTTTTCCATGCCCAGGGAACTCGTTTTTGGTATTTTGCAGCAGCTGGGGAAGGAGGGACGCGATTTTGGACTGAGGGAGAGGTCGTTTTTTCCCTTGGGGCATTTTTCTGGAATGAGTTGCTCTCCTAGTCGAATTTTCCTAGTTGCCAATTCGTTTTGAGTCTACCCACGTTTTTCTGAAGCTCAGGAAACCCCACCTCATGCATTCCACTGTTGAAACGTTTTTCTCATGCTCAGCAAGTGTAGTTTTGCTGTTATGAGCATCCTTGTTTGATTTGAACCTGTAAGCAAGAAATTGGAGTGGTAGTGGACATAATTAGCTTGATAAACCTAGTCCCTCAAGAAGATCAAGAGGGCTGGCTACTTTTCTATGCACACCCTGAGAGCACTAGAAAGGAAGGTATGGCTTGAGGGACTGTGTGGCAGTGAAGAGAATACTTCCTGGTGTTGGGTGTGTAGGCATTGTGGGTGCCAAGCTGAATAGATCTGGGAGGGGTACCCATAGCTCTGTGGTTGAGCTCACTAGCTTAGCAATTCTTCCTTTCCATCTCCTAGCAGCCTGATAAACCCAATTGTAGATTGGCTTGGCTCATCTTGGTGTATGCTTGGCTATGTGTGAGTCTGCTGTTCCCTGGTTCCTTGTAGAGATCATGCCCAGCTCGGGGGTGGCAGTGGTGCTGAGAGATTGAGGAGCACACTGGCCTACGGTTGGGTGGAACGTTGCAGTTACATAGCCAGTTGCTTGGGGCTACTGTTATAAGATAAGTATTCTCCTGTATATTCTTGCAATTACTTATTTGATGAACATCTTAAATGTATGATGGATGTGCAATTCTTAATATTCCGCTATGATTTTCTTAAAATCATACATTTCTACATGTCTCTGTTATATTCTGTGAATGCTTATGGTTAAAAGTTTCATGGGGCTAGACACCCAGTTTAGCATCACGTCTGTTATGCGCTTTCATATGTATCTTTTCATTTTAACTTGAATGTATCTTTATAATGTATGGGGCTGGATGCCCGGTTTAACCTCACGATCCTCTCCATCTAGCTGGTAGGATGGGAGGGGACGTGACAGAATTGTATGCTTGGCTATGTGTGAGTCTACTGTTCCCTGGTTCCTTATAGAGATCATGCCTAGCTCAGGGGTGGCATTGGTGCTGAGAGATTGAGGAGCACACTGGCCTACGGTTGGGTGGAACGTTGCAGTTGCATAGCCAGTTGCTTGGGGCTACTGTTATAAGATAAGTATTCTCCTGTATATTCTTGCAATTATTTAATTGATGGATATCTGAATGTATGTGGATGTGTTAAATGAATTTACTTCCGCTGTGTTTTTAAAAGTATATGCATTTCCATATGATCTTTTATAATTCTGCAAAGGTCCTTATTTAATGGCTGTCACATAAATCCTTGAATGTATGTTAGATATCAACAGTATTTATTTAACTTCCATTGTGTTTCTATAGCATGCACATATACATGTCTTTGTATCAATAAGTTTAATTAATGAATATGGGGCTAATTGCCCGGATTGAGCACCACGTCCTCTCTATCCTGCTGGTATGGTAGGAGGCGACATTACAATGGTATTGTTTTGGCCCAGGAGGTAATCCACTCTCTATAAACCACTAAGAAACTAGGAATGTTGATAAAACTTGATATGTCGAAAGCCTTCAACAAACTTAGTTGGGAATACATCCGAAAAATGCTCCTTGCCTTTGGCTTCAGCTAAAAATGTGTTGGAATATTGGTCAATATTGAGAGGGGGGGGTGAATCAGTATTGTTATCTTTTTAACCATTTAAACCACTTTTTAATATTAATTAAAACATGGAATCAATAAGATACACAGAACGCATATTTTTATCGTGGAATCCCAATTGGGAAAAACACCAACACTTTCTATAACTACAAAATTATATTTACAATTGTTTTTGCAAGCTACAACTTGCTGGAGACTCCAATCCCCAAGTTTCTACAACTGAAGGATGCTACAACACCTTGGTTTCTGCCTGCTACAACAGACAAGGATGCTACTACACCCTATTTACTAGCTACTACTAGAAGGAGGCTACGACCCCCAAGTTTATCAGCTACAACTGAAAGGATGTTTCGACACCCTGTTTAACAGCTACTACTAGAAGGAGGCAATAACCCCCAGGTTTATTAGCTACAACTGAAAGGATGCTTCGACACCCTATTTACCAGCTACCACTGGAAGGAGGCTACAACCCCCTTGCAGGCCTGTAGCCTTCCCTAGCACCACCCTACCCCCCTATTCTTTGTTTTTCATAACTTCAATAACTTCTTACAATATTTTATGTTCTCTGTCCTCTGCTGCAAATCATCAATTCTAACCATAGAGACAATACTTCTCTTTTCTTACATTCTATGACTTTTGTACTACATCAAATCTTCAAGTTAAATACTCAGCAGACATCATCTGTTCTTCCTTTTATTTCTTTGGTCTCTGTACAGCTTCAGATCTTCTTTTCATCAATTAGGTTACTTCATTTTATTTGTCTCTGACTGTTCTTTCTTCTTCTTTTATCTGGATTGTTGAGACATCTTCCTTCCATCTAAAATGTTGGTTTATATAATATCTATCTCATTTTTAATCATTGCATCTCTTCAAAATGGACTTGTTCCTTTTTCCACTCGTCCCTCTTCAAAAAGATTAACTTTTTGCTTATTGAATAAATAACAAACCCTGTTTTTTTTAAAGATCAACTCTGTTTTTAATTAAATAACAAACCCTTTTTAAAGATCAACTCTGTTTTGTTAACTAAATAACAAACCTTGTTTTATTTAATAAGCTTATGCCTTATTTAGTTTATTCCTGTAGTTTATCATCATGCCTTTTCAACATCACATCCTTTCCATAATTGTTTCCTTCCAATTCTAAAAATTACCTTTTAATCAAACGCACCTCTTAAAAAAATACTTTTTGATTTAATTAGTTTGCTTTGATAACTAGTTGGTAATTAATTTCCTCTTATTTGATAACAACTTAATAATTTCTTGTTTTTATTAAATTGACTTATCTGGACAATTTAAATAAAAACTTGTTAACATATATTTTCAGGCTTATTTATGGCATATTCACATACTATGTAACAATGATTTTTCATCAACTTGGCAACTCAATTTTTCACACATGTGACTACCAAAGAGGAATCTGACACCATGGTTAGATGACTAGTTCATCATGGAACATACCCATGCCATCTGGAGAATGTACCAGCACAAGGTCAATTTATGGAGGACATTTCCAAATGGCCCTTCAAACTTTATTTAGACAGAAAAACAGACTTTTTCTCATTTTGCCAGGCTTGTGTCTCACTTGTGTGATCCCCAAATGGAGAACTAAGACCAATAATAAATAGAAAAATCACCAGAGAACATATTCATGCCATTGGATGATTTTACTGGAGAAAAGACAGCCTCTGGCGTGCATTTCCAAATGGCCTTTCAAATTTCCTGTGTCACATTTTATTTATTTTAACAGGAAAACATATTTTTTCTCAATTTGGTAGGCTTGTATTCCGCACGTGTAACCTCCAAAGAAAAATATGAGACCATGAATAGATGTCCAAATCATCAAGGAACAGACCCATGCTATTTAATAAAATTATCAGCTCAAGGACAATTTATGGCGGGCATTTCCAAATGCCTCTTAATCTTCATTTGGACAGCAAAACAAACTTTTTCTCATTTTGGCAGGCTTGTATTTTGCACGTGTGAACTCCAAAGGAAATTATGATCCCATGACTAGATGACCAGTTCATCAAAGAACAAGACCATGCCAACATATGAATTTTATCAGCACAATGACACTTCCTTGCGGACATTTCCAAATGGCCCCTTAGCCTTGTGAATTCAACACAACCAAATTTCTGAATATGCAAAACAATATTTGTCCTACTTTGGCAAATTGATTTCTTGCACATGTGACCATCATAAGAAAAAATGAAAGCATGGATGGATAACCACTTCAACAAGGAATAGATCCATGTCACCCTTTAAATTTTTTGATACCCACACATCATCTGGCGAGAATTTGAAACTAGCCTTTTAAACTTACTAATTCATAACTTGACAAAAATTGTCAAACCTTAGGGTAACATGAGATTTGTATTTTCATCAAATTGGAAGTGTGAGACACCCAATGGATAGTGGCCAACAAGGTGATTCCATCCAGACCAATTTCATCCTTTGAAGCTTCTTTCTCTCTTCTCGGCGGGCATTTTTTTGGAGTAGTGCAAATCAAGTTGGGAGGCACTTTTGGCAGATCAATAACTTCACCTACAGAGACTCTTTGGACAAGACAATGATATGGTTGGATGCACCAATCAACAGTCTAGAGACCCATACCCTCAAAATATTTTAATACATCAACCACGGGAAATGGAGGGCATTTTAAGGAGGTCACTTAGACAGTTTTTACCAGTAATTCTATACTTATGATAATTTTTTTGCATTTTCCTGGACTGGAGCAATCTGTATGAAACATTGTTTTGGCATACCCATAACTTCCTCCTCATACACTCTCAAGCCCAACTGAGACCATGTTCAGGTAGGAAAACCGAAAATCAACAAGCTACAGCCTGACCATATGATGCGGGCATTTACTTTAACCTATGATTTATGGCGGGCATTTTCCTGAGGCCACTTATACAGTTTTACTTCCTCTGGTGCAAAAAGCCTGAAACCCTATTTTGGTTGACCTATAACTTTGTCATCAAACACCCTCTTTGAAAACTGAGACCATTTTAAGATAGCCTCTTCAACAAGATAAAGCATGATAGTTTCAGATAATTTTTATCATTCGCCTATAAGGTATAGCAGGCATTTTCCCAAGGCCACTTGGACTAATTTTCCAACACTCCATTTTTCATAATTTCTCCAAAGTGACAAATCTCTATATAACTAGGTCAAATTGTAATAATGACATCATGAAGGTACTAGAGCACCATTAGGTGGATTTTCATCTTCATCAACCATTCCATATCATCATACATGCCATGTCATCACTTTCAACCATGTCACATCATCATGCATGCCATGTCATCATTTCCTTTGTTATTCCTTTGTCTTCCACTGAGTTTGCCCTGCCATCATGTCCTTGGTTATTCCTTTGTCATTACTGGACTCCTTTGACATCAATGACAACCACATTTAAGAGAATGGACAAGTTGGGTAATGGCTTTAACCTTTTCAACATTTTTATCCATCCTTGTCAATGGATCTCCCTCAACGCCTTTCAAACCTTCCAGAGGCATTAGGTAGGGCAACCTTCTCTCACTCTTTCTCTTTATTCTAATGGTGGAAGGCCTTAGCCGCACTATCATGGCCATAGCCTCTAGACATTAAATAAACGGCCTTGCTCTCCACCCTCATACACGCATCAACATTTTGTGGATGATACTATGCTTATGGTGACTCATCCTCAACGATCCCTGAAGATGGGTGGAGTGTCCACTCGAAACGTTGGAGTCATATCCAGAAACTAAATACACAAAGCATATTCTCGATCGTTCAGTATGGCCTTATAGCCTCCAACCTCTCTCCGAATCCTATGCTTGCTCCATCCGTGAGGATGGTTGGAGTGTCCACTCGAAATGTCCGGCTCTCAAATCTCCACACAGTCATATCCAGAAACTAAATACACTTTTACATGATAGATTGTGAAATCTTCGTAGTATTAAGAATATACTTACCTGTGTCTTAATGCAGAAGGAGTTCTTCCAACAAGAAACTCTTTGAGTTATCGGCACGATCAAGGACGACTTGGACATAATTCACAAGCAAATCGACAATCTAGTGGTAGCCTTAGGCACAAGTTATTAGATGGCTGGCGATAGTGGTAACAATGTATGGATGGATCACATAGTGATTTCTTCTAACGAGACTGTGCCAAAGCAATTTGGGTAGGCTCCAGCGCTACAATTTGTTCTTTGTTAGTTTGAGATGATTATGGTTTTTATGTCGGTCAGGTTTTGTGGTCACTGTGTAAACCTGTTTTCCTTTTGGGCAAGTTTTGATTATCTATGTGGTTCTGGTCCGAAAGGGCGTGGGTTCAAATCCCACTCTCAACATCATAAATATGAACCAAATAATATTGATCACATAAGAATTGCATTGCTCTATATACACGTAAGTCAGGATGGCCGAGTGGTCTAAGGCGCCAGACTCAAGTTCTGGTCTTCGAAAGAGGGCGTGGGTTCAAACCCCACTTCTGACACAACAAGTGATACCTATTTTAAATTACGCATTTAACAAATCATTCTTGGGATATATTATTTTAATTACGAATTTAATGAATGAATGACTCTCTGACTCTGGGATTTCTGATTATTATGGGTTTTGTAGAGGGGAGGTATATACACGATGCAATTGGTATATCTCAGGAACATTATCATTTTTTAATTTAAACAAAAAATCTCATAAAAATCAATATCAATTCCATATTTTGATGACTTCACTTCTCGGAAAAGTCTCTTTGAAAGAAATAAAAATTTATCAATATTTTCATGTTGGCAATGCGTTCACTGAATCAAGACATGGGCTCTCACAAACATTCATATAGGTGTTATCATGTTTCTCCATTTCCTATTGTAGCTGGAACTCCATTTGACTCTTTGAGCTCCCTGTTTCTCAAGGTAAATTAAGAAGCTCTGATATGGGTCAATCGCCTTGAAAATTTCATGGAAGGAATCATCTTCAATCCTGTCTCTTTTTGTCAAAAAGGTCCTCAGTGTCTACTTTCTGATTTACCCTGTTGTAATTTGCAGCAGCATGATTCACAACAATTCTTAGAACTCCTTCAGCCATTTTAGTGTCCTTGCTACATGGACCCATATTTAAATGTTCTTCTAAATTCTATGTGGCACAAGATGTAACTTGTTCGGAAGAGACAACTCTGACTGGAGTCTCTCGTTCAATATCCATGTCAAAAAGTGTAGTACTTTGGTTTTAATTAATTGGTTTCCTAATCCTTTACTAAGATTTCCTGCGTTGGGCAGTGCTGGCATGTTCATAGGAATTCATAATAACATTATGGGTACCTGAGCCATTGGGACCTTGAAATAAAGAGTCTACCATTCCCATTCCACAAGTGATATCCTGCTGATCATCATATATATCAAAGGCAAGTCCCTTCCATCTATCCTTCTTACTCTACTTCATTTAATCTATCTCAACAATAATTATATGATTGTTGGTGATTTTCTATTATAGGAATTCAAGTAATTGATTCTGCCTTTACTTACAGAAGATCAAGCAAATGAATCTGCATTATGTGTGTTTTACTTTGGAGATGCTGAAATCGTGATTATCTTGGAAAATAGATCTGGTCGATCAATGGAAGCCAAGATACCAACTAGTCCAGATACCGAATACCCCACGAAGACGCAGGAATCCACAATAATTTTAACATTCTTCTAAGGATCTTAGAGCCACTTTTGCAGCTGCATTTTCAGCATCCGTTCAAACACTTGCCCATTGAATGGAACTGTTGCTTTAAATCGAGGAAGATGATCAAGCCCCCTCTCTTATGTATAAGTAAGAGGGGTATGCCACATGATTTTCAATAGTCTCACCTTCTTCAAAATCTCTTTCAGATATATTGAATTATTGAATTGCAGGGTAAAATAGGAAGCACATATAAAACTTAATATATGGATTAAATTTGTGATTTTTTAGGAAAAAACACATGTTCTTAATCATTATACCTATTCAGATTATACATAGAATGTATGTGTTACTTCGATATTATGCACTTATGAATATAATGAAATGAGTTGGAGATTTCCAACGAGTTTATAACCACCATGAACTACAGAGAAGGCTCATCCTTCTCAAACCCGTGAGTTTTTATGGGAGGGACGACCTCACAACGAAGATGACTGACTAGGAGATGACCACACAATAAATTATCTTCCCAAGATGAATTATCAAAGTGGCAGAGAAAACATATTTCCTTACAGCTGTGTAGATTAAATTTCAATCACAATTTTGCTAACAGTTTGCCATCAACAAAGATTCCGATATCAACAACAGAGTTAGATTACTAATCGCACGATAAAAATTTCATAACAAAAGAAGAAATGAATTTATCCTTTTAAAAAATTGAATACCAAATAATTAATTGAGAAATAGCAATTTTCCACCAAATTGTAGACAGTTTGTTATAGATGCCACCTCCTAGCCAAACTATGATATCACTCAGGCAAAGAAGATAGTGTAGAATTCTCAAAATCATATAGACATACACAATGTACACATTAAAAAAACAACTTTGACTATCATGTTCTTATAGGCATGTACACTTTAATTGGATGCTATCATGTCTCTCATCATTATCTGCAAAATAATAACTTTTGATTATGTCAGCCTCAAGGCTTATTGTTAACCCAAATTTCACATGTAGATTCTCTGAAATCAGTTTCTCTGATATGACTGTATCAACCCCAATACAAGTGCCCCTAATTTAACAACCATTTTTCAAATTTTTCTATCTACCCTCACTGTATCAACCCCAATATAATCAGATACCATTTACTGTATAGAAAGTAGTGTAACATTAACATTATATAACATTACTAAAAAAATAGTAATTAAAAAATTCATGTTGGCTCATAAAATTAAAACATTAAAACAAAAAAATTTACATTTCAAGAAATTGGATCTTTCTCAATGTTTAATAGCTCTTGGTTTAAGATGGGTCTATGCTGGTAATATACCCAATACAGCAACGAACCCCATGAATCTCATGCTATCCATCCTAAAAACCCTTATATGTTAATAGATAGACTTGCAAATTTATCAAATAGATAGAAATTTGATATTATAAAAAACTATTTTTCTTGAATTTGAATTAGAAATCTAACCCTCAAATTTGATATTATAAAAATCTAGTTTTCTTGAGTTTGAATGAGAAATCTAACCCTCAGATTCAGTAATCCCAGAAAGAGTTTGAAGCAAGCAATTCCATTCTTATTTTTTAATTGTGGTTTCAACCAACGATATTTTCTCACAGTTTGAGATTTCATGGTTACCCTGATGTTCAGAAAAAGTTAAAACAATGCTCTGTCTCACCCAATTCTTAAGATTCAACTATCTACTAGACATGCTTGGCATGGAGTTCAATAAAAAGCTCTGTCTCACCCAATTCTTAAGATTCAACTATCTACTAGACATGCTTGGCATGGAGTTCAATAAAAACTATACTCATTTATGTATGATGAGTTTAAACATCTTCTAAAGTTTAGATTCCAAACAACAATACTTCCAACAGATTCTACAAAATCTATAGATTCCAAACAGCAAAACTTCCAACAGATTCTACAGCTCATGTGTCAAGAAATATATCCATATTGTAATTACACCTTCCAGATATCTCAAACATCGTCCAAATATTTATTGTCAAATTCTGAAGCCACTTCTCTGTTTCCAAGTTCCATACTTGTAAAGCACGCTGGACTTCCATAAGGTAACAGCCAATAGTTTCACTGTTTACACCATACGTTGACACAACCACATCCTTTTCACATTCTTCAATTATATCTCCCAAGGCTTTGGGACTCTAATATGAACACCTCAAATTCACAATATGATAAAAGGTTTTCTTATTTGCAACCACTGTACATCTAATATTTTTTTGTTTTCCACTTATGCATGTCATCTTGAGTTCTATTATAGCCAGCTCTAAAAAAATGATCAAACTATATTGCTTGTGTGAATTCATCATTCATATATATAATCCATAGACCTTAGGACTTAATGCTTGTGTGAATTCATCATTCATATATACGATCCATAAACCTTAAGACTGGAGTTTAATTAAAGCTTTCAAAAGAATATGTTGTGTTGACTTCCTTTTTGACTATTTAATAGTTGTATTTGCTCATTAGAACTTAAACATAGTTTCTTAACTGCTTTTTAAACCACTAATTTCGAAATAAGATAGCTGAAATACTCTTTCTGCCCTTAATTTCATGCATTCCATTTTACCAGGTCATTTGTTTCCATTTCATGTAAATAAATGACTAAACATCAATATGTTTCTCTTCTAGACCAATGAGAAGAAGGTTGCACGATAAGAATGATTTCTGGTTTAAGTATGTAGAGAGCATACTAAGCTTGAATGATTTCTGGTTTTTGATGGACAAGTATGGAGAGAGTATACTAAGCTTGTGACTTAAGTTTTTGATGCAAATCAATTATTATAAACATTATGGAAAAATAAATAATAAATAAAAAGTTGTTGTTACTATGAACAATTGTGTAAGGCAACTACAAATTCTGGTGCTTTGCTAATTTTCTTAAACTTACAAGAACTTGTTCCTCAACAATATTTTTAATATTTATACATATATTAGTTTTCTTTTCAAACTTCCAGTTCAACCCCCCAAAAAATTTTCTTGTTATGGCCATTTAGGACTAGCTTGATTACACCACAAAGGTCATATGACCGGTTAGCTTAAAAGACTCCCTTCAAATGAAATCTATGCTTTCTCACTGATCTTAGCTCTCAAAATTAACGTCGCTGTATAAAAGCCATTTCTCATTGCTTAGTAAAGATTAACAACAAATTTCATGGTGTGGCTTTGTTCCTTTTCATAATCAATTGCATGGTCTAAATAATCCTTCTACCATCTTAAACAAGTTCCCACTACTCTGTTCCTTCTTTCAAACTTCTCCGCTCTTTCAACAAGTGTTAAACAACTCGGAGACATTGCCGCTATGTAGCCTGCGTTTATTTATTCAATTAATTATTCCACGAAGGTTTGATGTTTTTTACTATATTTTATTTATTTATGAAATTACTATCCTAAGACAATTTATTAGTTTGAAATTGTTGAATTTGTAGTTTTAGATTTTCGAAGTGTATACCCAGAGTGTTCAGAAATAATCAAAGATGCTGAATTCATTTCTACAATCATAATTACAATTTTAACAATGAAAATTAAGATTTCAGCAAAAATCAAATTCCCAAATTCCAAAAAAAAACACATTAAGCTATTTCAAAAATCACTTTGAAATCACTCGTTGAAATCACTTTGTGATAATCACCCTTTATTTTTATCCAAGTTTTATAAAAACACCGATGGATTCGACCTCGTTTTTCCCTAGTTGAGATGGCCGAGTTGGCCTAAGGAACCAACTGTTCAGATGGCCGAGTTGGCCTGAGGCACCAGATTTAGGTTTCCGGTCTGAAAGGGCGTGGGTTCAGATCCCACTCTCAATTATATGCCTTGCAATGTATTATTCTTGAAGAAAACTCAACTTATGTTAGAACCAGTTATTAATTTATCACGTTGTGAGGACAATTGGGTGGCCCGCTGGTTTTCAAAAGAGGGCTTCTAATCAGTTCTCAAAAGAGGGCTTCTAATCAAAACCCATTTCTGACAGAAACAACATTCTTTTATCAAAGCCCTTTTCTGACAGAAACAACATTATGTTTTCATGAATTCAACCAATATATCATGAAAGCTTGCCATTAGATTACCCATCTGAGTTATGGTTAGATTTGCATGGACATGGCCCATGCCAGGGCATTTGGTCTATTTCATGAAGCTTGTCATTAGATTACCCATTGGTCGATTTCAGGAAGCTTGCCATTAGATTACCCGAGTAGGCGACCCCTGGGATAAAGGCTCTCCCCTGGGATAAAGGGTCTCGAGACGTCTCGGCTCGTGCCGAGTCACAAGTTTCTGGTATATCTGGCTTGCGGGCTGTTGGATATACCCTTGGGAGGTTGTTGTTCCCATGGTTAAAAAAAAATATTTGCATGGACCACATGCAAGGGCATTTGCATTTGGTCTAGTGGTATGATTCTTGCTTAAAGTGCAATTCTCAAGTGTTTTTGGCACATATTAAAAACATGATTGTTATATGTTGTAGACCAAAGTCTTTATTACTCAAACACAAATGAATCACAACTATGGTTCATTATAACATCTAAAAGCTCAAAAAACGACTCCCTAAAATCAAACTACTCAAATATAGTATAAGATAAAGTGCCCACCAAACCCAATTAAAAATCAACAAGAGATATTGATTGTTGAGCCCAGAATTGGCCCCTTCTAATCATCCTTGATCACCTTTCTTTTCCCCATCCTACACCACTTATCATGCTAATCAGACCTGTTGTCCTTAGCTTATTTCCCCAAATTACCAAGGTATGACTGATCATTGTTTTATTTTATTAATGCTTATGATTGTGATAATTAAAGCTGTGTATCTCTCAATTGTGCTAACATGTTATGATTTATGAAGGTAGTTGAGATAAATGGACTGCAGGAAGGTGGGGCTGAACAAGTCGTGAAAGAAGGGATGTTCATTGCTTGCAAAGGGGTCCTCGGGGCTCGAATCATCAATTAAGGCATAGCTGTGACAGGGCAGCTGTAACAGAATGCGCTATCTTGAGTATGTTGCTGCTCGAGTCTAGCTATGATCTGGAAGGATCGCCACTCTTGGGTCAATTGATAACTTTCTCATATTTTGATGTCTCTGTTCTGCCACGTATTGTAACAACTAGTTATTTAGGGCGCCTGAAGATCAGAGATCTTCATGGCTACCCGATTATAGGATTTGATGTTATGATTTGTATTTATAAATATGGGGAGTTGCCTCGACCCAGGGGGTGGAACACAGATAATTATTTCATTGTATTAGCAGCCGAGCAAAAACTGTGTAATCATTCTTCTGTTAATATAAGGGGTTACTTCCGAGCTAAAAGAATTTGCGTTGTTCAGCCAGCGTCTCTGTGTGAAGGCTGGGCCCGTCTTCCACAAAGATTGCTGAGTTAAATTAGGATTTTGAATTCATTGTTGTGTGATGCTTTGTTCATGATATTTCCTTTGTACGCAGCAGCAACATTTATGGTGTGGATTTTCAGTACAATTAATATTAGGGTTTCTTGAATTTGGCAAGTAATACAGAGTGACAGTCGACTGAGTAGAGACTTTATGCAATTCGTGTGACAATTATACACAGCCTTGTTCATCTTGCAGTTAAGTTGTGATCCCATGAGCCCTTGCAATTTATCTTTCCTGTTATGATTGGTAATTTCCATTCTACAATTCAAATTCTTAGAACAGTTGACTCAATCCTTTGCAATTGGATTTCTAGATTAATGTTCAGTTTATGTCTTATGATTTTCAAGAGTGATAAGATCGAAGAAGTGATTGTTCTAGAATATGAATGAGATTTCTTTCCTGCAATTGTTGATTAGATCTTATATCATTTCTTATTGATGCATGGTAGAGAGGAATTGAAGCTGTAGCAATTAGAAGGCAATTGGGATTGCATAGATTCTTGGGATGAACATGGATGATAGAAGATAAAAGTATTCAATTCTAATGGTTTGGTGTTTAAGCATAGATTGTGCACTTATCCTTTGAAATAAAAAGACTTTCTCGAGCTGAAAATAAATCTCGTATGCTCTATGTGTGTTGGTGATAATCTAATTGCATATAGGGTGCTCGACATTGATCTATTGACCACCAAGTGGCCTCTAATCTCCTTAGTCTACGAGTAATAATTTTCGGGCATTTGTAGACTTTCTTTCAAAAGGAAATATGTCTTTTCATTCAACTCCCTATATACACGAGTGAAACAAATATGACGAAAATGAGAGAAGATATCCTTAATATGTTGAGACAGAGGAAATCCTAATACTAACCCCTCATTCCTATAACACTAATAAGATAGCCCTTGTCTCTCATAAGACCAAAGAATTACATTTATTATGCTATAAAACATTTCACCTCTATATAACATATGAACCTATGATCCCTAGAACTTGACCCCTATATTCCATAACCTATATAACATTTAACCATAATATTATAAGGGTTATAACTCTTATAAACCCTTATATTTACAAACTGTATTCTCTATATCTTATAAACACTATGAACCCTTAACCCTATAACCCCTTATTCTCACTAAACCCCAACCCTTACAACCCCTAACCACTTCAACCCCTATAATCCCTACAACCCTTAACTCCTTACCCTTAATACCATATAGCACACATAACCTAAATGATCACTACCCCCTAACATTTATAATCTAAAACACATAACCTCTACAAACATTATTATTATAGCCCCTAACTTAAATAATCATTAACACTTAACTGTTAGATTGTTGATACTTCTAGGATGGTTATGTTAGATCTTCAAACAATTTGCATTATTATCACAATGACCATAAACAATAGGATTACTGAAAGATAGACAAGCACAACATAACAAGAGAACACAAAGATTTACCCTGGAAAAACCCTCTCATGGGAAAAACCCGACAAAAATTCTTCAATATAGATTCGTCGAAAAGTACAATTTCAATCTCATACAATAACCCGAGAATAAGATAAAATAGAAACCCCAAGAAAATATGTCTTCAATGCAACTACTCTTTCTCCCAAGAGAACTTGTCCTTCTGCTTATAATCATGCGAACTTGCTTGAGTGAGATGATGAACTAAATGAGCTAGGTGCCACTCTATTTATACTAGTTACAAACTAACCTTTTTACCTAACTAGCCGACTTGACTAGGGCAGTTTTTCCCATTGTTTGGGGCAGATTTCCCATTGTTTGGGGCAGTTTACCCACTGGGCCAACTTGTCTATTTTACACAATTTCTTTTAGGTTTTTACATAATCAAATACAATATGAATATTTCCCGAAGGAAGTACAATAAAAATACAATAAGAATATCTTCCAAAGTTACATTCTTTAATAGTCCCTTTTAACAAGGAAGGTATTCTTCTGGCGCTATCATCATCATCACTGTTGCTACAACTCTGCACTCTGACCATTGACTTCTAACATCTCTCTCGAATCTATACATCACTAGAAGTTTTGAACCATCCGGTGGGTCTACCCAAGGAGCGTACATTACGTCGCACACTGTGACCACCCATGTTACCTCACCCTGTATATGGTGGGTCCAACCCAGGAGCGTACATTACATTGCACACCGCAACCACATGCGTTACCTCACCACATGTCCAGATCATCTCGTGAGTGTAGCCTAGGAGACTCAGTTACGTCACACACAATGACTACCTGCTACCACGTCACATATCATCATTGGGACAACACAACTCTGTGAGTGTAGCCTAGGAGACTCAATTACATCAACCAGTGACTACCCACTACGACGTCACCTCATGTGGAGAATAGCCCAAGTCCAAAACCTGCATCTTTGCACATGTGTGTTATCCAGCATAGCACTGCAGTCAGGAGACTCAAATACGTCACACAAAATGTCTACCTACTGCATCCTCATGGGTGTAGTCCAAGAGACTCAATTGCGTCACATAACCCGTGACTACCTGCTACAACCCTGTGAGTGTAGTCCAGGAGGCTCAATTACATCAAATAACCTGTGACTACCCACTACAACCTCACATCTCAAGTGGATACCAAGAGCTCAATTACATCACTATGTGACTACCTGCGTCTCACATGTGCTATGTTACTAATCACTCCCTCTTGATCTGGACCACTCCAAGATTGTCCCCGAAGTACTCAAACTTTACTCTCGACAGAGGCTTGGTCAACACATCAGTTATCTGCTCCTCTGTCGCTATATACTGGAGCCTCACTGCTCCTCTCTACACCATATCCCTGATATAGTGATACCTGATCTCAATGTCCTTCGACTTGTCATGAAACATCGGGTTCTCAGACAACTTCACACAACTCTGGTTATCATAGAGAATACAAGTCGCCTCTAACTCGAGATCGAACAATCTGTAAGCAACTTCCAAAGCCACACTACCTCGCAACTTTCCGAACAAGCTGCCATGTACTCTGCTTCGGCTGTACTGAGTGCCACACTTGTCTGCTTCCTAGTGAACCATGAGATCATACCAAATCCCAAACTAAAGCAACACCCTGATGTGCTCTTTCTATCTGTGACACTACCGTCCCAATTTGCATCAACATAACCCTGCAGTTTAATCTTCTTATCTGACACATATTTGAGGCCATAATCAATCATACCCCTCAGGTACCTCAACACATGCTTTGCCGCAATCAGGTGAAGACATCTCGTCTCTACCATGTACTGACTCAATGTATTCACTGCAAAACATATATTTGGCCTCATGTCCGTTCAGTGGCATCCACTATATCTACAGAAGTAACACACAACAACTTCAGATTTGATGCCATTGGTGTGGCCATGAACTTGCAATCCATCATCTCGAATCTCTTCAGGATATCTACCGCATATTTTCCTTGACTAAGGAAAATCTCTTATGGATTCTGCCATACCTCAAGACCTAAAAAAATAGTGCATCATACCAAGGTATTTCATCTCAAATTTTGTGACAACTTTCCTCTTTGTTTTTGCAATGAGCTTCTCATCACCTTGCAAGAACAAATCATCTACATACAACAGTAGTATCACTGGTTTCCCATCCTCAACCTCAAAGTAAAGGTTGGAATTCGCTTTACTCTTGGTAAATCCCAAGCTTGTCAGAAATCCATCAATCTTGTCGTACCACGTCCTGGATTCATGTTTCAAACTGTTTAAGGTCTTCTTCAATTTGCACACATAAGTCTGCATGCCATGTGTCTCAAATCCTAGTGGATTCTCCCATACACTTCTTCTCCTACTGCACCATTCACGAAAGCAGTTTTCACGTCCATCTGGTGTACCTTCCACTTCATCGCTGCAACTATCGTAGGTATAGCTCTAATTGAAGTGTATCTTTCTACAGGAGCAATAACGTCTCGTCACAATCGACTCCCTCTTTCTGAGAGAAACCATGAACCTTGCCTTGTACTTCTGTAGTATGCTTAATTTTGTAAATTTTCTTGATCCTTCATCACTTGTTCTTTGGAACAAAGAACAAGTCTTATCATCATTCTCTTGTAGGTCAGAGCACATGATCTTTCCTACAAGTTAAATTTAGTCATATGATTAGTATCATTCTATGTGATGACAACTTCTTATGCATAATGTGCACAATCATGTAACTAATGCATCTTAGCCAATGCTTTTGCACAACACTCATCTATATCCCGTATACACATGGTAACTGTCTAGATGCCTTCCATCTCTACCAAAATATACTATTAAGAGCGTGCACTGCTCTCAATATGTTAGCAAAGAGGTTTCATCCTAGACTAGCTCCATCAAGGGCTCATGGGATCGTGTTCAACACTATAGGCCACTTACCCATAACATGCACTACATGACTCTACTACTAGACAATCTTAGTCATATATAAGTGCATAAAAGAAAATTGCATCACAGATCTACATGTAATTGTTATGAGCAATATCCTTCAAAAATAATTCAAATGACAGTAAATACTTATCTTTCATGTGTTTTGTAGGCTCCCTCTTGGTTTTTTCCTCCTTGCATAAGTGATTGGAGTTTCTGGAAGCGTACTCTACTCCATCTAGTCTGGAACTTTCTGATGTCTTCATCCTTGGTTCTCATGTATGAACTCTTCACGTTCTTTCCTCATGCACATCCTTTGCATATGCCTTCATGTTTTGTCTGGATCTCAGGTAGACCTTTCAGTAAAGCCTTTTAGTGTATATGTACAAGCCTTTTGTGCCATAGTTTATTTGGTTCCATAGAGTCATGAACCAATGCTTGATTTGGTTATCCTTTTAATTCGTACAAGCCTCCCTCTTGCTCTCCAATTACTATTGTATCATCAAGAGTTCAAGACATATTCTTCATCACTTGAGGAATCTTCCCTTGCTTTCTTCTTAACTGGTTCGTCATCTTCTGTAGTATGAGCATGATGCCTCTTCTTATTTCCTTTCTTGTTGTTGCCTTCCTTTTTGGGGCAATTTCTTGCAATGTGTCCCATTTCATCGCAATTGTAACATTTGAAGTTTGAGCAGTATCTAGGAGGTATTTGATTCTTGAGGAATCTTCTAGACTTGTGAGAGTGATCTTATTTCTTGCTCCTCTTTGCATGAGATGCCAAGGCTTGGTTATCATCTTCTCCCATATTTTCTTCTCTGGCTTCAATTCTAGTTTCTTCATGAGCACAAGTTTCCCAAAGTGCATTGAATCTAATGAGCTTGTTTCTAGAACATATTCCTTGAATGAATGATGTCCACGACCTTGGGAGATCATTCAAGGTAGTCATTACTAATTATGCATTTTCAACGTAATCTCCAATAGCTTCCAGTTGTTCTTTGATCTGGGAGATCCTTGTGAAATAAGATTGAATGCTTTCGTAGCTTTTCACACCCTTGAGTTGAGTTCTCAAGGTCATCTTTCAGTTAATGTTCTTCCCTTCGAATAAATTCTTCAGTGCAATGAACATCTCTTTAGAATTCTTCAAAGATGAGATGTGGGGTATCAAATGATCCTTGATGGAGTCAACAATTATCCTCTTGGCCTTAACCAAGTTATTCTTGTGTTTATATTTGTCTTCATCTCCCTCTGGCTCTGCAACTTCTTCTCTGGCATAGTTGTCCAACTAGTTCTCTTCTAGAATGAGCATCACTCTATACTTTCAAGCACATAAGTTATCTGCTCCTTCAAGATTATCCTTAGGCTTGGTATTATTTGTCATCTTGATGAAAATGAGAACCTCAAATGGAAATAGAGATAATAGGACTTACCAATTGAGATGATCCAATCGAGTGCTTGCTTCAATGACTTCTGAGATCTAACTTCTGGATGACCTAGGGTTTGTCATAGAAACCCTAATTTTTCAACTTCGGGATCTTGAAAAACTTATTGGAGAGAGAGATGCGCCTCCCTAAGGCAAGTTGAGAAAATGTCCTTTTCTTCCAAATCTGTGGACAGATCCTCCAAAAGTTTGATGCCCTAGTTTTCTCGAGCAGTTGTGGGAGGGCCACAAATGAAAGTTCTTAGATCTGAATTTTTCCTCCACAGAAAAATGCGCCCTCCTAGGGTGAGTTGCTTTGACCTCCTTTTTTAGCCAAACTATGGTGAAAAGCCTTCGGAATGAGAAACCCTAATTTTCACTTCTGGTAGTTTCTGTTGCACAAGGTCTTCTTTCAGGCTAGCTATGAAACCATGTTATAATTTTGATACTTCCAAGATGGTTATGTTAGATCTTCAAACAATTTGCATTATTATCACTATAACCATAAACAATAGGATCACTGAAAGATAGACAAGAACAACATAACAAGAGAACACAAAGATTTACCCTAGGAAAGCCCTCTCACAGGAAAAACCCAACAAAACTTCTTCAATATAGATTTGTCAGAAAGTACAATTTCAATCTTGTACAATAACCCAAGAATAAGATAAAATAGAAACCCCGAGAAAATATGTCTTCAATGCAGCTACTCTTTCTCCCGAGAGAACTTGTCCTTATGCTTCTACTCATGCAAACTTGCTTGAGTGAGATGATGCACTAAATGAGCTAGGAGCCACTATATTTATACTAATTACAAACTGGCCTTTTTACCTAACTGAGACGACCTAACTTTCCCTAACTGGGACAACCTGACTGGGGCAGTTTTGCCCATTGTTTGGGGCAGACTGTCTATTTTTTGGGGCAGTTTACCCACTAGGAAGACTTGTCTATTTTACATGATTTCTTTTAGGGTTTTTACATAATCAAATACAATATGAATATCTTTTGAAGTTACATTCTTCAACACTAACCTCTATAAATAATAACATTACAACCTCTAACTAGTCACTAAAATTATAAATTGATATGAACCCTAACCATATGAAAATCCATGTAAATACCACAAGCCCATTTCTCTATCACCTTTAAGCTCTACAATTCCTATCTTCTAATCCTTATAACTCCTTACTTGTGTAATCATTTTCTTACTGTCACGCTTCACCCTTGATGCATATAATCACTAAAATCTTAGTTATAATAATATGTAACCTCAAATGTCTCAATTTAATAACCTTTATAACCCATATAGAACTTATAACCATTTACTCATAAACCTATAAACCTTAACCCATATAGCCAATATTACTTATAACCTCAAAAACTAACCTTTAACCCCAAACTTTCAATTGCTTTAATCCATAATCGTATAACCCTACTATAAATACTCACCAATATAACGCATATCCCTTCTAACCATCAAACTTTATCACCCCTATCAATCTCAACCCTTTAAATTCTCAGCCCCTATAACCTCTAACAACTACTCCCTAGCCCATATAATCGCTAACCGGTATGAACCAATATCCTCACAACCAGTAACGCCTATAAACCCTTGGTTCTATAAACCTTAATCATTATCCCCTAGTTAACCTAAACCTTAACCTCTATATCACTCAACCCTTATAAACCCTCATCATATCCATGATACCACCTAACCTTTGTAACCTATAACCCTTATTGCTTATAACCCATAATTTATATTACACCTAGTAACTAGTGTAACCTTTATCACATAAACGCTATATCCCAAACTTTATAAACCATAAATATTAACCCCTATAAGTCCTAAGCCACACAATTATTAACCAATATAAACCTTATCACTTAATCCTTCTAACCCTTATCGACTACCCTTATAAATCCTAACCTCTAACACTGAGTGCTTAAGCAGTATGACTGCTAACACTTAAACCTCATAACCTCTATAATTGTAACCCTTGTAATCCTTAACCACTAAGTATCATAACCCCTCACCTACTGAAAATACTAATTCACAACCATTGACTCCTAACCATTTACCAACATAACACATAATTCATATCTTCTAAAGTCACTAACCCCAATGACACTTAATCAATAACTGACTATAATCCTTAACTTATCTGACCTCTAGCGCCAATAACCTTATGTATTAAAACACCTATTTGTATAACATAAATAACTCCTAATCATTATATCCCCTATGATCCCTAACCCTTTGACTATTGTCTTATATGATCTATATTCCCCTACAATTCCTATAACACCTAATCCCTAATGGTTAAATTGTAAATGACATAAGATATAACTCATATAAGCCTTTCAATATCTCACTCATGTTAACTCAGCAAATCTAACCATCAACCCCTATAACCCCTAGCCCCTATAACCTCTAGCATTTACTCCATATAATAATTAACCCATGTACTTTATAAAGTTGTAAACCTAACATCTACAATTGAATTAACTACTAAACCCTAACATATAACCCTAAAACCTCTAACACTTAGTCCCTATAACCTCTAACCTTTAATCCTTATAATAACTACCTATTGAAAGCCTAAAAATTAACCCCCAAAACCTCTATAAACTATTACACCTATAATACTAGATACTTGAAACATCTGGCATGTATGATCCCTAATCTCTTTAACCACTAATCCCTAGCCCCTATAACCCTAAACTCTTTTAAGCCATAATTCATATAACCCAAAATCCATATAATACTTGACTTTATACCCTACAAGTATCACTATAACATTTATACCAATGCCTATTATCTAATAATTATCCAGTATAAGCTTCATAACCATTAATCCTTATCAACACTAATCCCCATACCTCATAATGCATTAATTGTATAACCCCTATAACCTACATTATTGCTAACCTATAATCCATACAACCTCAAACCTCTAACCCCTATATCTTCTAACCGCTAACATTTATTCCCTAACTCATATAATTATTAATGCCTAACCCTTATAACCCCTCATACATATAACCTTTAATATGCAGTTCATATAACCCTTAATATAACCTATCTATCCTTTAAAACCTAATATATTTAGAATATAACACCTAACCTATTTGCCTTGTATAATCTTGTAAGTGACAAATTGTCATATTAATCCAATTCATGAATTAATTGTCAGCACACTGGAATTCATGAAATGTGATTGTTTTGGCCACTTAAGCAACTTCTACCTCCACTTATTTGGCCATAGTATAGGATTTACATAGGATATGATACATGAGGGAGGCAATGAAATCAAGATCAAGGAAACATATCACAACAATTGCTCTCTAGAGGATACATTGAGTAAACTAGAACATTGCATAATAAATGAGAGGTAGGGAAGACATGCACAATGTTGAATCCTACTAGGGTGGAGTCCTATTGAATGAGGTCGTAATTTGAGACAAACATGGAGAGTACACTAAGTCTCAACTTTAGCAACAAAAGTGGAACCAACTAAATCCACATATAATGTGTGGTGTAAGGAAGGAGAGAAAGAATATGGAAGAAACCAAAAGGTGCAGTGGGAAGATGACCAAAGGTATAAGGTTTACCTTGGTATTTTAGGGGCAAACTGAAGGAAAAAGAAAGGATGTCATCAAAATAAAGGGTGACAAAATGACCAGGAGTAGTTTGAGCTCACCCAAAGAAGGAGACACATAGCATGGCCACCATGAGGGAAGTAGGAAAGGAAGGAAAGGTTCCTTCCCAAGTGGACAAGGGGAGAAAGAAGTTCCAATGGAAAACCTATGGTGAGGAGGATGAGGGAAGGAAAGATTCCAAAAAAGATAGGAAGCCATGGATGGGGATATCCATGAAAATGTACTTGAAGGAAGTAGAAAGTTGATGAAATATCAAGCATGTGATAAGAAAGAGATACGTGGAGAAAATGATGAATAAACAAGGGTGATCAAAGTAAGTGATGAAGGAATTCTCGCTAAAGTAGGAACAAGAGGTGCCTTGATTTCTTGAAACGGATAGGAGGAATCTATATTTAAAAGCTCACATATATTTACCTTGAATTTGTTATTTCATGCATGAAATATCTTATCATCTAGTTTGAGTGTCGAGTAAGGTTGTATGTTAAAATAGCCATGAAGTGTCAATAGTTAGATGTTCACACGAGTATATTATAATGGTGTAGTATAGGTTTAAGGAAATATTTAAGGCATGGTCATGGGAACCATTGGAGATGTTGAATATACGTGTTCCCAAGTGGTTTGTGTCATCGGTTGATGTAAAATTATCTTGAAGGAGCCATGAAAGCTTCATGATAACCTTAATAAGAACCAATTATTTGTTTCATGTTGAAAGGAGGTGCCAAAATACCTCCATGGTAAAGTTACTTGGTTCATGTTTAAAAAATGAAGAAAGTGACCTATATGCAATATGAAATGTCAAAACTAATCTTGTCTTGGTCAACGTCTATGAAAATTCATGCAATATGAAAGTTGCGTATCTTGGTCAATGTTTCAATTAATGTTGTTTCAATGGCAACAATGTATTATAGTTGTGATTTATTTGCCTGGGTGCAAGTTTCATTTAGTGTGAGCAATGGCGATAAATGAGTTGATTGTTGGGCTCCACTAATGTTTAATTGATGTTTTTTAACAGTAGGGTAGTATGCTTGAATTTTCATTGTCTCAACTCAATAATATTTGAGTTCTACTTTTCAATCTTTTGTGTGAAACAAAACCGGTAGCATTAATAATGTTGGTTTATATAATTGAAACAAAAAAAATTAATTTAATTCATTGTATATTAAGATGGAAATTAAAATTTAAAATTTTTGCAGCAAAATTGCTGCCAAGCAACAAATTTTAAAATAATTAAAAATTATAATTTATTTAAAAAAAATCACAAACCTTTGGATTCAAATGCCACGATCTAAGGTAGAGGACATCAAGTGGGTTGCTTGAAAGTTCGATTGAGGCCTGCTTCAAATCTTGGTCAAGGGTCTAGTTGCTCACACTGATAAAAAATAATAAAATTAGTTGTCGTGGTCTATTTATATTTATATTCAACTCTCAGGCTCTATTGATCTCTATAGCTCAATAGAGCATGAGAGTTGAATTGAGGGTTTATTTAACCCAAGTAATCCCTTGATCAAGGGTGTGACTTTCCCAGGAAACTACCTTGATCGAGGGTTTATTCAAGCACTCAATAGAGCTCTTAATAGCTCAATTTAGGGCTTAAAAATACCTTGCTTGGGGGTTTAGAAAACCTAATCTCCTCGAGCCTCCTTGCAAAAAAGTGTTACCCAAGTTCATGTTAAAGTTACAACATCATGATTCATTCTCTAGGTCAATCTTGTGTGTCAAGATTGAGCCTCGTGTGTCGATATAGTGCCTTATAGGAGCTGTTGTTAAGGATTATACCCTATAGTAGGGGATGGATGCTATCAACGTACATGGGGCTGACAGATAGATATATTAGGGTTTCACACTAATTACTGTAAACAATTGAGATTAGGGTTTGAGAAAGAGTACCTTATTTATGGCGGCTGGTCCTAGCTTTCTCCCGATCTCGACAGCAATATACCTGCAAAACCAACAAACCTTCCTCAAAACGATTTGACTATAAAAATATAATGATATTGAAAAGACAATATAGCATTAATTATAATCAAACATCCATTAAAATTAACAGTTAATTGGGACGGGAAGAATATCTCAATCTTTATTGTCAAAGAAATGCAACAAAATACAACTCATATACCTGATCTTGTTCCAAGCACTTCTGCAACCAAGTTCTAGGCTCCTGCTCCTCTCTTGACTAGAAATTCCTTTAGCATAACAATAGCTTTCTCCTTAGATTGGCCTCTTCCTCATGGCTTCCCCTTGTATTTATGGCCAAGGCAGGAAGTTAGATTCGTGAGGCAGTTGAATTGGGAAGTTGGGGGAGTTATAATACCAAACTCACCTAATCCCAATTCGTATTCTTAATATATTTTTCCATTTCATCTTAACATACCTACGAGTATGACACTAGGGAACTAGTGCATGGTGCGCAGCTAGTGCTCTTAGCAACTTGCGCATACTACGTTTAAGTGATGTGTGCGGGTTGTCAATATTGGGACATGTGCATGATGCGCTAGAGTCCAGTTATAAGAGTCGTGGCTTTCCAATGAAATATGCAGAAAAAATATAGTTTTTAGCTGAAGATGTGGGATCTCAACATCAAATCATCTAAGGTTAATCAAGCTCTTCCATCCATAGTGTCCTTTTGTGTGATCGACAAGGAAATGTGATCACGGACGGAGAAGTGTTGATTTGACCTATAATAGATGCCCCCTAATGTGTGAGGTCAAAGGGAAACGATGGCCGAAATACATTACAATCCAAGTCAGAGGAAGAGTAAGGAAACCGTAGGACAAAGTCACAAAAGTACCTGAAAACAACAACCAAGGTCAACGGGCAATTACAATCTTGACATTAAGTAGATGTTTAGTATGATAGAACATAATCTCCAATACATAACTGGGAGATGTATATAGCATGGACACTGAAATACAAACGTGGATCCATGTCAAAATAGGAGAGCATAGCCATAAGAACAAGCTAGATCTATGTCTCATTAAGAGCCAAAAAATAAGTGAGGCTCAGTCTTGTGCAACTTGGGTAAAAACATAAATATGGTGATGCTATTATAGTCCCAAGGTATTCATCCAAAACATCCCAAAGTATGAACCCTAACCATGTGAATAAATGAGCTAGAGTCGAACATGGGGGGTACCATTTGATTACCGATCATTGATGTATACCATTAACAAACGCGAGGGAATCCACCAATAATGTAAATGGATGCCAAGGCACCTAGTACATTCTAGCAAGTGTGAATAAGTAGACTTGAAGTCGAAGACTTGAAGAATCCATCGAATAGGAGACATTGATGCATTCCCACTATCCAATAGCGAGGGTAATTGTCACGGCCACACTTCGCATGCACTCTTGGCAAGCACAAGTATGGTGTGCGGCATTGCTAGGACATTGGTTGAGGGCTTGGCCAACTCAACTTCCGCACCTACAGACTACGCCTCCAATTACCTGCGGAATAACCTTCACGGCGGAACACTTAACCTATTCAAGCATTCCTACTTAACACATTACTCTTTAACAAATGTTCAGTCATTAGCCTTACAGCACATCATGTAAAAACGCAGTAAGCTATGCAAAGAACACCAAATAGAATAATGGTGGGTTGCCCAACTGGCAGAGCCCGTTTTTATATAGAAGAACAGAAGAAGTTACATCAATGGAGTTGCTTAACCCAGCAGAGCTCCAGGGTGCTGCCCAGCTAGCATACACCCTCAAGAATTACAATGGATTGGCATCTATGACTGTTGCCTGCCGCACCCAGTCACAGACCCTAAGAAACCCTCCGTGAGCTCTATCCACCGAAATCTTGATTGCCTTCGTTCGTGCCTTCTTGCTTCTTCTTCCTTTCCTTTGATGAACGCATTCCTTTTATATGCTTCCATTCCGAGTTGTCCACGTGCTTCCTTCACGAGCTCGTCGGCTTGCTCCCATCCCGAGCTAACTTTCTCCCATCCCGAGTTGGTCGTGCTCCCATCCCGAGTTGGAAAATCTCCCATGACGAGCTGGATTGTCTCCCAACCCGAGCCAGATTTCCTCCCAAAACGAGCCAGGGCGTTTTCTCCCAAAACGAGCCAGTCCACGTTTGCTTCCAAAACGAGCCACTGTCAATGCCCGCTTGTTTTACACCGTGGTTTGCTTGCCCATGTTCCAAGTGGGTCAAGCACCCTTTCCTTGCATGTTCTTGCATCCTTTGCTTTGTCCACATGCCCCACTTGCCTTGTGGGTTCTTGCCCAAGTCCAACTTGGTGCAAGTCTTGCCGAGGGGTGTGCCAAGCCCCAAGGTTCGTTTTTCCAAGTGTGCCACACTCCCGGGTGCCGTTCCGGTGGTGAGTGTGGGCGCTTTGCTTCATGGGTCCGTTTCTCGCTGCCGCCGCATTGTCTAGCACATATGGGCACTTGGTCCATGACTTGGCCAAGTTTGCCAACCAACCGATGTGCTAAAACTTTGGCCATGACAGTAATGGCCACTAATGACTGCAATCCCCAAGGTACTATCTGAAACTCTAAACTCCGTTCCCAGAGCATAATGAACTGAGGTTGATGGGAAGAAGTCTGCTGGAAGGGAGGCCTTAATGCATCTTCCATCATCCAACATAAGGAACAATCACAAGATTGAGTTGATTTGGAGTAGGACTGATACAAGATGAAACAAACTGACACCAGGGATGGCCGACAATTGAAGTCGAGGTAATTGCAGAATGGCTGACACAGGCTGTATCCTTGAACAGTGAGCACGGCACAAGAGTGACTTAGGAAGCTTTCAACATAATGGGAACGTGATATAAACCTGCAATGTAGGAGACCGTAGCAAATTCTCCATATGATTGGAAGAGTAACCAATCGGAGGAGTACAAACTCTGAGATCAAGTTCATCCTATGGTCAAAAACTGAAACCCAATTGAATGATAGACTCAACAGGTGCTTTGTTCAAGGACATGACTGACGTGCCGCCTTTGAACTGAAAAGATGTTCAATACCCTTCCCTTCCCTTTTCTCTTTTTATTAAAGAATATCCTTCTTGTTGGTTTTAATGAGTCCAAGAAAAAAAACTCAATAGTCTCTCTTCATTTTTGAAGCAAGTTCAAAGAAAGAGGGAGAAGATTGCTTGATATAAATCCAACCATGTAAAACGTTTAATGAGCCCATGGGAGGAAGACTCAGGACCTTCTTCATTTTTTACAGAGTTTGGAGAAGAGATAGACGAATACTCTATAAAACTGATCCATGTACTTTAATATCGAGCCTAGATCGGTTTATGCTCACCGATGTTTTCTTTTTTGAGGAGTCTGAAAAACTTAAACAATAAATCCATACACCTACTCGTGGATTTTAGTATCGATCCCGAGTTGGTATGTGCTCGCTAGTGTTTTCTTGTTTGAAGAGCTTGAAAAACTTAAACAATAACTCTATATACCCTCTCATGGATTTCACATCGAGCTCGAGTAGGTGAATGCTCATTGGTGTTTTAATGTTTCGAGAGTCTGAAAACCCTAAGGAATACTCCTAAAGGTCCTTTTTTCGTATAGTTAGTCTCCTTACCCGAAAAAGTGTAAAACAATGAGAGAAGAAATATTCTAGCCATGTATGACTAGAGTATTACTTTTTCGTAAATGATCCACAAAGGTCCGAAAAAGGGGTAAACTTATACCTTAGTGGATGTCGCTTCAAATCCTTTAACGAGTCTGAAAAGACAACTATACTCGGCGAGCTTGTTTATTTTGAAAAAGTCTAATGAGGGATTAAAAAGACTTTATAAGCTTCAGGGACACAAGTTCCATGACCTGTCAAGTAATAAGACTTTCGGCAACCAAAAATTAATAGTTTCAAAACAAATCAAAACTCACCATTTCCAATTTTGGGGGCAAAGATTGGAGAACCAACCTCTACTTCCGTTGCTTAGTACGATCATTCCGGGCTACCAAATCATTCTCCGTCTCTTCCAAGTAAGTAATATCCTTCCCCTCTTCCATTTCAATGCAAATTTTTAGGTTTTTAATGGTTAATTTAATTTTTTATTGGGATTTTAATTTTGACTCTGCGTATGCGCAGGTTCCTTTACTGAGGACTAGCGCATACGAGGAAAATCCGCAAGTTTGTCTCAAAGGGACTCGCGAGTGTGCGCCGCTGTCTAATAGAGATAGTCGCGCACACTGCAATGCAAAATGGAAAAAATAAAAACTAACCAATGAAATGGTTTAACAAATGCAGGATGGTTTTAGTTTGGCGTGAAAGAGAGCATGAAGATATGGACCAGCAAGCTATGGGGGATCCATTGACCCTTCATGCAATGAGAATATGTGGATTATTGAAATTCTACCGAACCGTTAATATGCGGGCACAAAAACAATTGCTCAAAAAGATGGTGCAATATTGGGATGCCAATCAAGGAGTCCTCAATCTCCAAGGGGAGATCCTTGAGCTCACTATAGATGACATATATTTTATCACCGGTCTCTTTCGAAGAGGGGATATGGTGAACCTCAAAGGAACATTTCGAGGTGCGGGTGCCCTCTCCGTACAAGATTATATCAATGCATTTTGTATGCCAGATACTGAGAAGAGCGGAAGTCATATTTCCATAGCAATTGTTGCAAGCTTTCTGTTAAAAGTAATCCTAAGTGTTCTGAACCGGATAGGGGGAAGCGTAACACAATACCTTGCATCATGAAACTATATGCAAGTGAGCATAGATTGCTTGCGTGGGATTGTCTATGATTGGTGTTCTAGCTTGTTGGTGAACATGAAACTTCAACTTACCGAGTGCAAAACCGGTAGGAAGAAGAACTTTGGTTACGGTAGTATTCTTTGCACCTTCTTATTTGAGAGGGTTGCTGCTTTGAGTCCAGGGATGGCCTTGCCCCCACTCAATCCTCGCAAGCCACTCATGACTTGTTGGGGAGAGATATTCAAACACCAAGGTGGCGGTGAGAGCACTCTATCCTATGGTGATGAGGATTATTGGGTGTGGTGGGGTCGGCAGGTGCCGGCATTGGAGCAGTTTCCTTATGTGGGAGTGGACTTCTGCAATGACCCTGAGCTGTCTCTCTCTCCAGGATATGCCTGGGGAGAGATGGGTAAGAAAATTTCTTTTGAAAAATTATTTCATTTTTTAATTTTATATGTATATGATTTTTTTTTTAATGAGTTGGATTATTAAACAATTTGTCTTGTGCAGATGTTGGACCTGTGCGTCCTGATGGAAACCCTCATACCTTTGTGCGACCAGTCAACCTAGGGGCAGTCGATGCCATGTTGGTGAGCATAGAGGGAAAGATGAGTCGGTTGACGCAATACATCCCCACTTACAAGATCAAGCGGATGCCGCTCGCCATGCAGGAAGACGTTGTGGGTGTTCCCCCATCATGGATTTAACTACTTAGGAAAGTAGCTAGACTAGTCATCTGTTACAGAGAGGTTGTGGCAGAGATGGCCGAGATGGCAGAGACCCCTCCTTCTCCATAGAGGAAGACATATGTATATTTTTTGAGGCCATTGAGCCGATTTTGTATATTGATATTACATTATGACAGACTTGTTGATCCATACTCATATATTTTTTGATACGGCTTATATACAGTATCGGCTTTATTATTTATATGTGTAAATGGTTTATTATGATTGTGTGTGATGTAGATGCCAGTCTAAAACATAATTTGCATATGAATCGGCTAAAGCATTTAATTTCCTTGGAATGTGTTGATAAGTAATATAATCAAATCGTCTCTCAAGCAACTTAACTTGCAAGAACTGATGTAGCAAAACAGGATCTCTAACTTGATATTTACCCATTAACTGAAACACAACTAGCTGCGAGTCGAGTCTTACCTCCACATGTGAAATTCCATGATGAAGGGCATCTCAGAGTAACTCAATGACCACGTTGTATTCAGCTACATTATTCGTTGTGGGACCCAAGCAAGCCCCTCCCGAAGATACAAGTTGGCCAACCAGTGAGTAAATAACCCAAGCCGCCGCAGCCAACTGACGGGTGTGGCGACTAGCACCATCAAAAAATCCTATAAAGTATTCAATCGACATTTGAAAACACAAACCAATAGACACATAAGACGCAACAATAACCACAAGCAAAATTAACTCTACAACAAATGTACAGCTATAATACATGAAAAAGCATAGAGGCTTAAGCATAATACTTTTTCAGGTAGAGCCCATTTCTAGGCTCCGACAACTTATTACCCTCATAATCCGTCATCTCGTAAGCACCCTTCTTCAGAACTTTAGAGACTATGTAAGGAACGAGCCACATAGACTTGAACTTGCCTGCCCCCAAGGGCTCCTTATCTTGATCATAAAGCAGGACAAGGTCTCCTTCTAGAAAAACCCTAGGTTTAACAGACTTATCGTACTGACTCTTGAATCGATTCTTATAAACCTTGTTTGCTGTGAGCGCATCGCGATGCTGCTCATCAAGATGTTCTAGGTGCGGCAAACGTTCTTCTAGAACTGAAGTATTGAGGAGTAGTTGGATGGCCAACTTTAATGAAGAAATTTCGCATTCAACCGGAATAACTGCTTCTATCCCATGAACAAGTTGAAAAGGAGAGAACCTGGTAGCAGTCTTGACATTAGACCGATATGCCCAAAGAGCTGAATACAACATGATGTGCCAATTGGATCAACTGGAATTGAAGGTCCTTTGAAGAATGGTTTTCAAAGTTTTGTTGACCGCTTCGACCTAACCATTCGCCTGCGGATAAAATGAAGACGAATGTTCCTGCCGAAAATCTAGCATAGTGTATAGGTTAGTCATCATGTTGTTCTTTAAGTGTCGACCGTGGTCTGTTAGGATCTCTCTGGGTACACCAAACCTAGCAATGATCTGGTTAACAATGAAGTAAGTAGCCGTTTCTCCATCTGCTTTGACAATAGGCATTGCCTCATCCCACTTTGTGAAGTAGTTGACGGCAACAATGATGTGATGATGACCTCCAGCAGAAGCTGGATTACAATTCATGAAATCAATCCCCCATTCGGTGAAGGGACCTACTGTAATCACAGGGTGGAGAGGAGCTAGGTGTGCTCTCATCTTTTTGGTGAAAAATTGACAAGGCTAACAGCGTTTCACGGCTTCCACACAATCTTTAAAGATCGTGGGCCAAAAATAACCAACATGCAGTATCTTCTGAGTTGTTGCCAACCCAGAAAGGTGACCCCCACAGGATCCACTGTGAGCATCATTCAATACTGCTTAGGTTTCCTCTCAGTTCAAACAACGACGAAGAATGGAATCTATCCCACGTCTGTATAAAGTATTAGAAATGATGAGATAATTCTTTGCATGATTCTTCAGTTTTCGTTGCTCATCCCTAGAGAAAATAGGAGGACATCTCAAAGTCTGGAGATATACTAAAATACTTCGTACCATGGGTCAGAGGATGCAATAAGAAAGATGTGTTCATCCGGGAATGATGACTCTTCCTAATTGTGTACTACGTCACTCGGAAATTCAGAGATGAGTTCCACGAAAACAAGTGACTTCTTTGACTTAGCTGATTGAAAAATCAGGTCAAATTCTTGCAAGATGAAAATCCATTTATTAAATTTCCCACCGATGATACGTCAGGTAAGGACATATTGAAACAGATTGATTTTTGCGATCACTGTGGTAGTTCACAACAAAATGTAGTGGTGTAGCCTCTGAACGGCATGGACATCAACTAATGCCAACTTCTCAACGTAATAATACTTAATCTCAGGAGCTATTAATGCGCGCGACAAACAGTAAATGACATGCTCTTGGAGCTTGTCATCCTCCTGAACAAGTACTATGTTGATTGTGTATACAGATGCAGCCAGATATAACAGGAAATCCTTTGTATAGTCTGGTAGGCTCAACAAGGGGGATGATAGTAATGATTTTTTCAATGCCTCAAATGAAGTTTGAGCAGCCTCATCCGAAAGAAAATAGGTGTCTTGTTTGAGCAGTCTCATGAAACCTTTTGTGATTTTGGCATACTTAATGATAAAACGTCGTAAGAAGTTAGACATACCATGCAGACTCTAAAGTTGTCATAGGGTTCGAGGAGGAGGCAGATTTACAATAGCCTCAACTTTGAGTGGATCGACCATGATGCCAAGACTGGATGCAATAAAACCCAATAAACGTCCGGAATAGACACAGAACACACACTTATTAGGATTCAGACGAATCTTATAGTATCTGCATTGTTCAAACATGAGTCTCAAGTGATCAGGATGATCCCGTCTCTTGCGATATCGCCCTGGGAGATCATCAAGATAAGTCTCAACCACATGTTTGATATCATGAAAAGCGAAGTTCATCGCGCAATGGAACGCAGCCCCAACGTTCTTCAGGACTAATGGAATCTTCCAGTAAGCAAAGGTCCCCCAGGGAAAAATAAAAGTTGTCTTATGTTGGTCTTTAGGTTTTATCTGAATCTGGTTATATCCTGAAAAACCATCCATGAAAGAAAACATTTCATGGCCCACACACACATCAACAATCTGGTCTGTGAATGGTGTGGGGTAGTTGTCCTTAGGACAAGATTTATTTAAGTCCCGAAAGTCTGTACAGACTCAAATGGTTCCTTGCTTCTTATCAACTGGAACAGGATTAGAGACCCATTTCGTCATAGCAATCGGATAGATGAATCCAGCTTTAAGCAGTTTCTCAACTTCCGCCGTGATTGCAGCTGCTTTTCTAGGATTAACCGGATGGAGCTTCTGTCTCACAGGTTTAGCATTTGGATAAGTTGTGATGACATGCTCCACAATGGTGGGGTCGATGCCTGGCATCTCCTCGTAAGACCAGGCAAACACGTCATGGAATTCCTTAAACAAATTGGTGTACAAAATGATCTCCTCAGGAGAACAGTCTACTCCAATGAAAAGGTTTTCTACAACGCCAGGTTTGATAGAGATGTCAATCGGAATGGTTCTCGATATGTTTTCCATATTCCCCTCAATGTAAATATTTTGTATAGAAGGGGTAGTGGACAAATCGACATCACCACCAAGTCTCAATGAAAATTCTCCTCCCTCAATCTTGGCCAGATCAGGAAGAAAATAGGACCTGTGATGCATATGTTCCCATGGGTGGTCCAGGCCTACCATGGATTCCAAAATGGCCTCATCAGAGGGAAAGATAGTATCCAGACAGTCAAAAGATTGGGTAGAGTTAACAGACCATGCAAGAGCATAGTCCATATCTGATTCCGCAGAGACAAACAGAGTCGAGATATGTTCTGTTGCAGCATTCTATGATGCTTGATAAGCCACTTCTGCAATAGAAAGGGGCACTACTGGTTCTGACTAAGTAGGGAGAATCCATGGATCAGTTGTTGGACTAACCGTGGAAATCTCCGAAGATGATCCATCAGTGGTACTCGTAGAACCAATTAAATTAATGGGAGCAGGTAGATCGAATGTGCCCATCAGTGATGAATACATGCCTACTCCCAGAATCTCATTGGGTGGGTGAGACTGATCAATCAACGGAATTGTAGAATCCAACGAAGTGTTGTTGTTTTTCTGAGTAAATGAAAGTTGATCAACTATAATGATCTTTCCTTCATGCGGGAACATTAGTACTCAGAAAACGGAAAATGAGACAAGTTGCATCGCGTATGTCTAGCTCCTCCCCAACAACAAATTGTAATCAAGAGGAGCATCCAACACTACAACCTCCACAGACACCAACTTACCTGCGAGTTCAACTTCAAAAGCGGGCAAGACTCCTTGTGGATGGAAAGATCTCCCATCAAAATCCACAAGTATAGTGTTGGAAGGGGCTAACTCAGGCAAGCCTAAGGCCTTCCAGCAGAAAATAGAGATAACGCACGTAGACGCACCCTCATCCAATACAGTTCATCCAATGTTTTTAAGGCCATGGATTACTTCTATCTGGAGGGCTATGTGATACGACAACTAGGGTTTGATATTAGTCATATCAAACTTAGCAAGCATACTAGATGAATCCAAGCTCCCTATTGCTACTAGAAGTGCATTTCGCTGCAATGGATAGCTCTACAGAACTTCTAGTGTGGACATAGAACGAGGTGTTTGGGCTAGATCCTCTACAGCATTTGAGTTAGGAGCATCTCGCGCATTAGGGTTGTGAACATCCTGTTTGAAGACACCTTTTGGGATCTTCGACAAAGCATCTACAGGTCTCTCGATGTGAAGAGGTGTAGATGTTTCAGGAATGCCTTTATCTTTTTGCTGCGAGCCAGAGGAAATAATTCCTAGCTCGAGTTTGCAAAAGCATTTCTGAGTTCACCATGTTTATGAACGATTGATCAGCCGACAAGGCACGAGTTGTTCCCCCAGCACTAGAGTTTCCAGAAGCTGAACTTTTTTCGTGAGGGAATGGGTCCTTCAGAACAACTGGTTTCTTCTCATAGAGGAGCTTCTGGGCTTCTTCCATCAAAGGTTATTGGTGGGTAAGGTGATCTTCCTTACACAAGTTGTAAGGAAATTTAACCTTCTTTTTATCTTTCTTGCCCTCCTTGGAATTTTCAGTATTTTTTGGATTTGGATGGTTCCCCTCCCCTTTCTTGCCCTTCTTTTTGTTGTTGGGTTGTCGAGGACCCTTTTGATTGGTCTACACTTGTTGTACAGATTCCTTTGTAGAAGGGGAGGCTGCAACAGTAGTTGCATCTTCAGCAGACTACTTTACAGATAAAGCATGAACTTGCTTGGTCAAAGCTTCGAATGTTGTTGAATCTACTGAATCGACGATGCCATCGGCATGCGGTCCAGGCTTAGGTTTACCCAGATCAATATTAGATCGTGGCATGTAGGGTATAATCTCGTACAGGATCCGAGATGGAGCATATACAAGATCAAGTTGTTGGGTCCTGAGTATCGCTTCTTCCTCCGAAGACACTCCAGAAGTTGCTACTTCCTTAGAAACATAAGGTATGAGTGATTTCAAATACCACTCTAAAATAAACTCTGGAGGGATTTCAACCTTAATGAGCCTCTTTCGCCTTCGCCACTCCTGAATATGGTCAGATAAGTGAGTGGCCTTGTTCTGTCTGGAAGTGTACAGAAGGTATGTGCCAGCATCATACCAGACATGAAGCTGAAAGTAGTTCAAGAAGACGGTTGCCAAATCCCAAAAATTACCATACGCTGTGGAAGGTAGTTCGATGTACCACTTGGCCGCAACACTAGTCAAGGTCCTCTGAAAGAGCCTTAACATAATGGAATCATCATTCAGAGAATTGGAAGAACACCAGAGATGGAAAGTAGTGACATGATCACCAGGATCTTCCCCAGTCTTGCCTTCAAACTTTGGAATGTCAGAAGGAAACTTAGTTGGAACTGGTGGCCATGCCAGATTATGGCGCACAGGATCATTCGTTAGTTTCGAAAGATATGGAAAATTCAAAGTTGCCAGAAAGGGAAAACAAGGTCTTGCCGATGGCATTTGATAAGCAGGAGTTCGGTAGGGGGAACCACCCGAAACCTGACTCGTATATTGCTGGTTGGGATTTGCCCCAGCCATCGGTTGTGAAGTAAAAGAATTACTGAAATTGCTCCAACCATAAGACAAAGGATTACTTCCTTGGGTATTCATCCGTTGTGGCTGGGTGTTAGCCCCTCCGAAATGTGGGTTAAACGTGTTACCACCCCCTCCACCAAACAATGAAAAGGGACTACTCCCTACAGGTATATGAGACGCTTTCACATTCGATGAATGTATATTAGGACCTGTAGAGGGGTTAAACCCAGGCATAGATGTAACAGACGACACAGGAATCAAGCCTACAAAAGGTGTAGATGAAGTGGGAATCGAGCCTATAAACGGTGTAGAAGGAGCTATGTGTCCTCCATACCAAGGAAAACCATGATTAAAAGGAGCAGGTTGTGGAATACCCTAGGATTGTTGCATGAAAGAAGACAAAGTAAACGGTATTGAAGGTATCCTTGAAAAAGGGATATTTGAAGATCCACCAGTGGAACCAAAAGGAGTAGGTGATGTCGAAGCTTGAGAGCTAGACATACCTATGGAACCAGTGTTGAAACTGAAAGAAGCGCTTGAAGCAGAGACGACCTACAACGAGCTAGGTATCGATGTGCTTGCAAAAGAATGAGAGAGAGCTCTCGAAACCATAGCTGCAGTAGGATTTTGGGGAACTCCTGTCTCATCTCCAGAACTAGCCATGAAATAACCAGGGGTAAACCGGTACGCACTAAACTCCGGTTGACCTAAAGAGTCTACAGTTACAAGTAATGGATCGTGAGGTCCAGTCAAAGGAGGTTTGTAAGGTGTGCTAAACTCTTGATAAGTTAAGTCCTCAAACTCAACAGTATCAAAGACCTATTGATCCTGAATTCTTATATGTGGTTCTCCAGGTGGTTCCGTTACGCCTATAAGTTCATATGAACCACGGGAATTAGTCCTTCGACATCGAGGTGGCGGTGGAGGATCCACAGTGTGTGGTGGAAGGTTTTTCAACCTTGGTGACCTACAGAGAGATTGGTCCTCCACAGTTATATCAAAAACAAATGAAGTGTGAAAACCTAGTGGCCACTAATCGACTAGGGAGCAATCAACATACCACTAAAAAATGACCTAAAGTGATCAAAACCGGGCAAACAAAGCTAATATTCTCATAATTCAGTTTGGGATGATGAGGGCCCAGAACAAACCAATAGAATATTGAAGGTCAGTTACACAGTGTCCAATGCAGGTCCTCTAGGTGCAAGCGTTTGAATCACCAAACCACCCTCCCAGGATTACTGTAAAGGGTTAGCTTTTGTGTCTGTCCAAGGTGCAGTGGAAATAGCCTTCCACTATACCTGTGAAGAGCCCTAAGGTTAATATACTAAGGATACCACAAATACGAAAATACCTGGGGGGGCAGTCGTTAGTCTAGCCAAAACACATGGGAAGGGTAGCAGAGCCTGAAATCCAAGAGTACTTGAAGTACTAGTGGACCCTCGTACACGAATCGGCTCTGGTGTATGCTTGAAAGGAAAGTGAGGTGGTATCCTCAACAGTTCCAGTCTCACACAAACTCGTGCTTAACTCCAATTTAACTGGAGCGTTTCCAGGATACTTTGATATAAGTGGGTTTGCCTAAAAGATTGTCTCACTACGATTGTTGAGCAATAAAATGATTTCGGGCAATTTAAAGTGATCTACCCCAAAATCCTAGCCTAAGCTAGTTGGTGTAGTGTCAAACCTAAAAAGAAAAGCTACTAATTGATTTTATTAGATGTTCTTTTTAGAGGTTGTTTCTTACTCAATAGGTAGTGATGTGTGTGGTATGGTTATGACAAAAGTAAAATGTGTACAATGATGCATAAAACTTCACAAAACTCTTTTCGTTTGTAGCTTCCAAAACATAACTAGGTATTCCTAAGCATAAAACATTTTTATTTTTCAATTTTTAATTTTCAAAGTTAATAGTAAAGCAAACTATCCTACCTCGAAAACAATGACAAGTCTTGTTTACAAGTTCTTAGTTTTTCAATTTTGACCTTTTTCTCTAACTATGAAAAGAGAATAAACATGAAAATGAACAAGTAAGAATTATAAAAGATGTGAGTAAAGATAAAGAGCCCAAGGCTTATAGCAAACCAATCCCAAGACTGACAAAGACTTTAACCTACAGAGTTGTTTCACTGAAAAAACTTGGAATTTGGAACAAGATGCAAAAGAAAAGGGGAAAGTTGACGTGTGAAGCGGAAAAACAGACAACTATGTTGCTCCTGAACATCATAAAACCAAAGAAAAGCATCTGCCAAACAGGAAAGGGTAGGCAAGCATACCAGGGAAACTCTACAACCACAAATACTCAAGAAGAAAAACAATCAAAGAGACTTCAAACAAACTCAGACTGACCTGAAAAAATGTTTAGGAGGTATCCAAACAATCTTGGACCTTCAAAACCACCAAAAGACCCTATTGAGTTCAAAACCTAAATAAAAAAGGAAAAAAATCAGGAAAAGTGCATGGGTCTAAAACCAAACAACTCGCGGTCAATGCGCGGGTCTGTAAGCAGACAACTTGTGGAGGAAAAAAATGTGTTACTACAACTATTAGGGAGTCGCGCACAGGTTTCAAATGACCTAAAAAAAAAGAAAGGGCAGCAAAACAATGACTGAATCAAGTGAAGAAATCACAAATTTCTCTCTAAGAGGCTATAACAAGACTCAAAAGGACACAAGGATGACTTATCAACAATCAAAAGAGAAAAGCAAAAAACAAAGACCAAACCCTATTGTAAAAGGTTCAACCTACAGGAATGTCCGCGGCTATATATGCTAGCAGCCTGCGCATGCAACTTAAAACACACGAGTTGTAAATAGAGCAACTCGCGCACAAGTCAAAAAATGCGCGCCTGTATGCACAAGAGACACGCACACGGGGACTAATAGGAAAATAAAATCTTTGCAAACTCAACACTAAACTGAATCAAAGCGAAGGAAAACAACAAAGCAACCTTTGAAAACTTTACAGAAATCCAAAAGCTATAAAGGCTGAAGAAAAACCTAAAGAAGATCCCCCGAGCAGAAACAAAAAGGTGCTCCCCAACGGAGTCGCCAGTTCTGTTGTTAAGGATTATACCCTATAGCAAGGGATGGATACTATCAACGTACATGGGGCTGAGAGATATATATATTAGGGTTTCACACTAATTACTATAAACAAATGAGATTAGCGTTTGAGAAAGAGTACCTTATTTATGGTAGTTGGTCCTAGCTTTCTCCCGATCTCGACAACAATATACCTGCAAAACCAACAGACCTTCCTTGAAATGATTTGACGATAAACATATAATGATATTGACAAGACAATATAGCATTAATTATAATCAAACATCCATTAAAATTGACATTTAATTGGGGATGGGAAGAATATCTCGATCTTTATTGTCAAAGAAATGCAACCAAATACAATTGATATACTTGATCTTGTTCCAAGCACTTCTGCAACCAAGTTCTGGGCTCCTGCTCCTCTCTTGACTAGAAATTCCTTCAGCATAACAATAGCTTTCTCCTTATATTGGCCTCTTCCTCATGGCTTCCCCTTGTATTTATGGCCAAGGCAGGAAGATAGATTCATGAGGCAATTGAATTGGGAAGTTGGGGGAGTTATAATACCAAACTCAGTACCTAATCCCAATTCGTATTCTTAATATATTTTTCCATTTCATCTTAACATACCCGCGACTATGACACTAGGGAACTAGCGCATGGTGTGCAGCTAGTGCTCTTAGCAACTCGCGCATACTAGTTTTAAGTGATGTGCACGGGTTGTCAATATTGGGACCCACGCATGATGCACTAGAGTCCAGTTATAAGAGTCGCGACTTTCCAATGAAATATGCAGAAAAAATATAGTTTTCAGCTGAAGATGTGGGATCTCAACATCAAATCATCTAAGGTTAATCAAGCTATTCCATCCATAGTGCCCTTTTGTGTGATCAACAAGGCAATGTGATCACAGACGGAGAAGTGCTGATTTGACCTATAACAGGAGCCTGAGTTGGACTCATGAAACTTGGAGAAGAATCTTGAGTTGGACTCAAGAATGGTTAGTCTTCATGTGTTGAGGCAAGTGCTTTTTATGTCAAAGTGATGATGTTGTACAGTCTTTCTATTCAAGGCTAAGATATTGTGTGTCAAGACATATCTTCATGTGTTGAGGTGATGGTTTACATGTCGAAGCATGTATGGTGTGTGATGTACTACTAACCATGGTTGAGCTATTAAGTCTCATCTAGAGACTGGCCACCTCTAGTGTGAATTAACTTAGCATATAACCACTTGGAACGATAGTAGGACAATATGATCACATCATTAGGAAAATCTCCTTAGTATATTTGATATGATAATTAAGATGACACATATGTACCATGTAGATAAGATGAGATAAAGATAAGATGTGATAAGATATCAAAGAATTCAAATTGCACATAAAAGAATTAATTAAGAGAGAATTCAAATTGTTAAACTTCATAAGAGTTTAGTAAATCAAAGGAGAACTCGAATTGATCACTACAGTGCTGTTAATAAGAAAGAATCAGTTAAGAGAGTTAACTAAGTGATAACAAAGAAAATCTAGTTAACTAAGTGTTATTGCTTGACGACACTTATGTTAAAATAAAAGGTGACACTTATGTAAACTAAAATATGGCACTTGCATGACGACGCTTAAGTTAGCCATCTAACTAAGTGGGAAATATTTGAGTTAAGGGGCAAGTTCATCTTAAGACTCAGTTTAGTGAGTTATTGCACTACATGAGAAGTGGGGCACTCTTCCTCATGCAAGATTGATACATCGAGATGGAGGGCGATTTCATCCTGAAGTCAAAATATAAAAATAGAATCTGATGCATGTGAAGAATGTATAAATATGTTATACAAGATTGATGAATCCAATGTGAAGCGAATTCTCTTCTCCCTTGAAGGAAATGCGCTTCTATTTGTGCATGATAATATTCCGAGTCTCTCTTATTTATCTTTCTCTTGCTCTGTAATTGCATCAAGGTTGCTTGATGTAAAATACATTCTCTATTATATATCAATATACTAAGGAAGGTTTTGCTAGGGTTTTCTCCCTCAAGTCATAGAGGTTTTACCTAGGGTAAATTCATGTGTTGAATGTGATTGCTTATGTGTATGATTGTTATTTGATTTCAATTATTATTGCAGATCTAAATTAAAGATAAAAAATTAGCATGGTATCAGAGCTTAAGGCGTGAAAGAGCTAAGTTCGGAAATCAAGCTTGAGCCTACGTAGATCATGATTGTGCATGGTAATTGAAGAATTATGGATTCAATCTTAGTAAGACCGGAAGACCATCTTGAAGGAACTTTGAACTTCAATACTTGGAAGGACAGAATCTTGAATATCCTGGAAGAGCATGATTTCGACGGATATGTATATAGTGTTATTGAAGAGCCTACTTCTAATGCAGGGCACATTACCTTGAAGAAGAATCAATCCAAAGTAAAGAGAATCATTTATGATTCCGTGAAATACAACTTGATTCCCGTGATCAATCCATTGAAGACCACAAAGGAATGCTTTGACACTATGACAAATATTTATGAGAAGAAGGTATTCATTCAAAAGAGAGCATTGAAGAACAAGCTTCAAAATATGAATATGGAAAAGGACAAAGTTTTGGATTCTTTCTTCACATAGATCTCTCAAGTAAGAGATCAACTCATGAGCATTGGTGTGACGGTCTATGATGATGATCTAATTCATACCACTGTCGATGGTATTCCATCTACATGGGAGACATTCTTGGTTGTAGTAAATGGTCGAGAAGTGCAACCTAACTTCGAGAGACTATGGCATGATTGCATACAAGAAGAAGGGTGATTCCAGAGCAGGTATACTTCCTCCAAAGAAGAGAACCTCTCTCTTGTGGCACAGATGAAAAGAGGTAAGAAATATCACAAGAAATTCTCTCATCAAAAGGAGAATGATTTCAATAACTTTGATAAGTCTAAAGTTAAATGTTTCAATTGAAATAAGAAGGGCCATTATGCAAGAGAATCTCGCACAAAGCAAAGAGGAGAGTTCAAGGGTAGGTTTCATGCTTCTACAACTACAGAATATGAACCTACAAGAAATAATTCATCCGATGATCAAAAGACAAAGAAGGAGTACTATTTTGTATCGGCCCTTTCTAGATCCATTACCACTAGTGTTGAGGCATGGCTGGTAGATAATGGCTCATCCAAGCACATGGCTAGATATAGGATTGCTATCACCGATCTGAAGGAAAAAAAAAATTCCTATAAGGTGGAGCTTGGAGATAATACCACCTATTCGATCCAAGGCATTGGATCCACTTCTTTTCAATTGGATTCAAGAGATGTACTGCATGTGGATGAAATTACGTTTGTCCCCAGATTGAAGAAGAACCTCCTATCTATTTTGGTTCTAGAATATAAAGAATTCAAAGTTATCTTTATGGGAAACAAATCGCTCATGTGGCCTAAGCATGAAGACTTGAACTCTGCATCAATGATTGGAGTTAGAGAGGGAGGTCTCTACAAAGTTCCTGGAAAACTCATTCAAGCCATGATCCATGACACAGAAAGTCCTTGTGAACTGTGGCATAGAAGGTTTGATCATCTCCATTTCAAGCACTCCCAGAATAGTAAAATATGGTGAAAGGTATGCCCATGTTTACATTTGATTTTGATAGTGTTTGCAGAGGTTGCACTCTTGGAAAGAACATTAAGAAGAGTTTTCCAAGTAGTACCAAAAGATCCAAGGGGATCCTTGACTCGATTCATTCCGATCTATGTGGTCCTATGTCTGCACCCTCCTTGAGTGGTTATTTGTATTATGTGCTTTTCATAGATGAATTCTCTCGCAAGTCATGGGTTTATTTTTTGAAAGCAAAGAGTGAAACTTTCAACAAGTTTCAAGAGTTTTAAGCATTGGTTGATAATTAGACTACGAATCACATTCATGCTTTGATATCTAATCATGGAGGAGATTTTGAGTCCCATGAATTCAATGACTTATGTGGATGTGCAGGAATAAAAAGACAACTGACTATACCCTACAACCCCTAGTAAAATGGGGTTGCTGAAAAAAAGAACAGAACAATATGTGAGGCTGCAAAATCCATGATGTGTGATCACGAGTTGTCGTCATCCTTATGGGTAGAATCCTCCATCACTACTTTTTATATTCAGAATAGAAGCCCTCATGGTATCTTGGGAGAAAAGACTCTTGAAGAGGTTTTCACTGGTGAAAAACCAGATGTTGGACACTTGAAGATTTATGGTTGTCCCATTTACATTCACATACCAAAAGAGAAAAGGACAAAGATGGAGCCATCCGGAAAGAATAAATTTTTTTGGATATAATGAATCCTCCAAAGCCTACAAAATATATGTTCCGGGACAAAGAAACATTTAAGTCAGCAGATATGTAACATTTCATAAAGAGACTGCCTTCAAGTGCTTCAAATAACTTCAGTGTGATTTAGATATGGAAGAGTATGATACTGATCCTATGATGGAGGATCTAGTTTATGATTCTCCCCTTTCAGATGGTGAGAGGGATCATAATCCAGATGAGTCTGTAGATCCGATTGATCCTAAATAGCTAGAAGATATGATATAAATATGTCTTGATGAACCTCCTTCCAAGAGGAGATCTGCATGGTGTCAGGACATTCTACAAGAGGTAGAAAAGCATGGAGCACCTCCAGGCTCATCCAAGGAATGAAAGAGACCTGAAATATTTTCAGGATATGTAGCACATATGAGTCACATCAGTGATTCAGAACCCTCTACCTCTGAGGAAGACTCAAAGCATGCAGCTTATGGAAGTATTGAAAAGTATAAAGCAATATTTGTGGCCCGTGGATTCTCACAGAAAGAAGGGATAGAATATGATGAGACATTCGATCCTATGGCTAGGTACTCTACTATCTAGACTATAATTTACCTTGCTTCAATTTTGGGTTGGAAACTTCACTAGATGGATGTGAAGACTTCCTTCCTCAAAGGTAAGGTTGAGGAAGAGGCTTACATACAACAACCCGAGGGGTTTGTAATTAATGGGAAGGAGTCCCATGTATGCAAACTTAAGAAATCCTTGTATGGACTTAATCATACCTCGAGGGCTTGGTATTCAAGTATTGACAAATATATTCCGAGTTTGGGATTCTTTAAAAGCGAAGTTGAACCCAACCTGCACTTCAAGGTTGTGAAGAACCAACCATTGATCTTGTTCTCTATGTTGATGACTTGTTCCTCACTGGAGAGGAGCAAAAGATAGATCGGTGCAAGAGGGAGCTCACTTCTGAGTCTGAAATGAAAGATGTAGGTCTGATGCACTATTTTCTTGGTCTAGAAGTTTGGAAAAGGAAAGATGAGATCTTTCTTTCTCAAGGAAATTACATAGTTGATGTATTGAGGAGATTTGGTATTATGGACTGTAATTCCATGTCTACTCCAATGGTGTCTAATCTAAAGAATCTACACGAGCCGGATTCTGGATCGGATCTAGTGGATCCTACCATGTATAGACAACTCATTGGTTTCTTGATGTATTTGATACATAGTATACTATAAATATGTTATGCAATGAGTATCTTGAGTCAGTTCATGTCCGTGCTAATACATAGACATTGGGTTGCTTCCAAGCATGTGCTTAGATACATTTGAGATACCATTGCTTATGGACTCATATATGCTTCCAGTGGTGAAGTGATGTTACTTGGATATATGTCGAATCCGACTGGGGTGGTAGTATTGTGGGCCGAAAGAGCACATTTGGATTTTATTTTAGCTTGGGATCAACTATTATCTCTTAGTCTAGCGGGAAGTAGGGCTTTGTAGACTAGAGTACTACAAAATCAATTATATTGCAGCTAGTACCACCTTCCAAGAATTTGTGTGGATGATGAAGCCACTTACTGGGTTTTTCGGTGAGAAGCTTGAGACTACTGTCATTTGCTCTAAAAATCAGAGTTGCATAAGCTCTCAGAAAACCCTGTGTTTCATGATAGATAGAAACATACTGAGATGAAGTATCACTACATCAGATACATGGTCCAGAGAGGTTCCATAAGACTTCAATACATTACTACTGGCGAGCAGATATCCGATATGTTGGCTAATCCTTTGTCAGTGATGAAGTATAGGTACTTTCGAGACAAGCTTGGCATGGCAGAGAATGCCTCCCTCGCTGAGAGGGAGTGTTAAAGTTACAACATCATGAGTCATTCTCTAAGTCAATATTGAGCCTCATGTGTCGAGGTAGTGCCTTATAGGAGCTTGAATTGGCCTCACGAAACTTGGAGAATAATCTTGAGTTGGACTCAAGAATGGTTAAGTTTCATGTGTTGAGGCAAGTGCTTTGTATGTCGAAGTGATGATGTTGTACAATCTTGCTAGTCAAGGCTAAGGTCTTGTGTGTCAAGACATATCATCATGTGTTGAGGTGATGCTTTGCATGTTGAAGCATGCATGGTGTGTGATGTACTACTAACTATGGTTGAGCTATTAAGTCTCCTCAAGAGACTGGCCACCTATAGAGTGAATTAGTTTAGCACATACCCACTTGTAACGATAGTAGGACAATATGATCACATCATTGGGAAAATATCCTTAGTATATTTGATATGATAATTAAGTTGGCACATGTGGACCATGAAGATAAGACACAAGATAAATATAAGATGTGATAAGATATGAGAGAATTCAAATTGCACATAAACGAATTAATTAAGAGAGAATTTGAATTGTTAAACTTCATAAGACTTCAGTAAATCAAAGGAGAACTCGAATTGATCACTACAGTGATGTTAACAAGAAAGAATCAGTTAAGAGAGTTAACTAAGTGATAACAAAGAAGATCTAGTTAACTAAGTGTTATTTCATGATGACACTTAAGTTAGCAACCTAACTAAGTGGAAAAACTTTCAGTTAAGGGGCGAGTTCATCCCAAGACTCAGTTCAATGAGTTATTGCACAACATGAGAAGTGGGGCGCTCTTCTTCATTCAAGATTGATACATCCAGATGGAGGGCAACTTCATCCTGAAGTCATAAGATAAAAATAGAAGTTGATGCATGTGAAGAATGTATAAATATGTTATATAGGATTGATGAATCCAATGTGAAGGGAATTCTCTTCTCCCTTGACGGCAAGGTGCTTCTATTTGAGCAGGATATTATTCTGAGTCTCTTCTTTATCTTTCTCTTTCTCTATAATTGCACCAGGGGTGTTTGATGTAAAAGACATTCTCTGCTATCTATCAATATACTAAGGAATATTTTATTGGGCTTTTCTCCCTCAAGTCATAGAGGGTTTCCTAGGGTAAATTCATGTGTCAAATGTGATTGCTTATGTGTATGACTGTTATTTGATTTCAAGTAGTATTGCAGCTCCGAATTAAAGATACAAAATTAACAATTCATGGATTGACCCATAACAACCAAGGGAAGGTCGTCAAAGATGAAGATGAAGGATATTACCGTAAGGATGTGCAAAGGCTATAAAGAAGCATAAGCATGAACAAGAGCATGAGCATGAGGAAAGAGGATGAAATAAACTTGATATTTAAATTAGCAAAAGTAGATGAAGGAAAAGGAGGACCCTATATTGGTGCTAAGATCATCGGGAATAATTATAATCATGATATTAAGAGCATGCTTGGGGATGAATATCTTGCATTCAATATGAAAATAGAGCTAATGGTGCAAGTTGTTCATCACACATTCAATGATAATTATATAATATTGGAGAAGATGATGGATAAGATTCTTAGAATTGCATGTAAGCAAGGAAGGTTGGGAGAATGGTGCATTGGAAAGGTTCATGATCCTTGGAGCGCAATGAAAAAGAATTATCACTAGTAAATGGTGAAATAAACAAGAGTCTTTGGAAAAATTGATGCCAATAAGGGAGATGAGGAGTACAACATGTGGGACCTTACTGTGCCCACACAACATTAAGGAGTGTTGTTTCTTGAGGTAATGCCTTGAGAAGAAGAGGGAATTTCATTTTTAGGTTTGAATTGAAGGAGTAAAACACAAGGATTTGTGTCAAGTTGAAAATGGAGTCATCCTACTCCGTGAAGAGTTTTAATGTAGTAGATAAAGCCTCAATGAGCCATGAGAAATTTGCCAAAAGTAAAATACAAAGGCTCAATGAGCCATGAGGAAGTTGCCAAGAGTAAAATACAAAGGCTAAATGAGCCATGAGGAAGTTTCCAAAAGTAAAATACAAAACTTGGAGTGGTATAAAATATGGAATCAAAGGAGGAATCAAAAGAGACCTAAATTTGCTTGTGTGCATGTCAAAGTGGCATGTACATTGAGTGGACAACAACAACATTTAGCCTCATCACAAGGTTTCACTTCTCTTTTACTTAAAGATTTTAATGCATGAGCATCTAGATAAGTATTTAGATGAGTCGGGTTCTAGGGTGACATCATCACCTTGGGGTTCCAAAATTACCCTCCATCATCAATTAGACCAGACATCCCTAATCCATTTCATAGGTGTGATGGGCTTGGGTGACACTAATTGAATGGCTTATGAAAATCACTCTTAACCATTAGATATATTCCCCTCGATCCAACAACCCACATTTTTACTTATCATTTATTTTTGGTTGGTGTATGCATTTTTGGATGGGATTGCACAAATTAATATTCACATGAAATTTGGTTGCAAATTTAGTATGGCTAGGGTGATTTACTTGGGGGCATTTTAAAAATTTATGTAATGCTTGATTGAGAGCCCAATTGGCATTAACTTAAGGGCTAAGTTTATTTTCATATTTATGAGGGTCACTGAAATTAATGACAAGAGAATATTTTAATATTATTAAACAGGTTTAGAGGGATCATTATCCGGGCTCATCACAAAGATTAAGTAGAAGAAGATGATGAAGGAGTAAGAGGAAGTGGTTACAACAAAGGAGAAAGAGAATAACCAACCAATGAAATTACAACAACAAGGTAAATCCAATCAAATTCATAGATGGTTTTCTATTTTTGTGAGTTTCTCATGAATTATAAACCTGTATGAGACTTAGACCAACAAATAATTTCTCATTTTTAACATTTTACTGAAGGTTTTCATCCTTGTTTAGTTGTTCCAGAAGTAGAAAATTGCATAGAGGCATTTGTTTATGATTTTTGAAAAACTTAAAATCAATGCAAAGAGTTGGTTGTGAAGAATTAATGTTTCCTTGTGTTCACATGTTTCTTTTAAATATTCAATGTGCTTCCTTATTGTTATGTACTTTGAGTTTGTTTTGGCATCCTTGGTGGTTGTTGCTATAGTGGTTCTAGATACATGCCCATCGCTACATCATTCACTCACATATCAATGTTGTAACTAATCCAATTAATCATGAATCCTAAGTTATATTGTGGGATTCAGTTCATTAATTCATTAAAGGACAAATCTAGAAACATGGGTAACAAATTAAGTATGAATGTGTTGCATGCAACTTACACTTTCTAATTAAATTGTGCAATAGGTTTAGATGTTCCACTACTTCAGCTTTAGAGGCCTCTACAACTAGTGCCAGATTCCTCAAATCTATGTATATATGTTCCCAAACACTATTGTTTTCTCTCTGTGTTTGCAACATGTACCTACAACAAGCTAACTCTTGGCGAGAGAGACCATGATATTTTAATTGTCTTTTTAAGCATAATCTATGCATTTGGAAATGGAGACAAAATGGTTTTTTAAGCATGGGATAAGTATAATTTGTATTGGTCCTCTTTCTAACAAATTTCTAGGCATAAATTCATTAGAATATTGGGTGCTCGGCATAGTTCCACAAGCATAGTTCCTCCATGCCCCCATGGGTTTTGAAGGTATCTAAATCGATCCAAAGCCTCAAAAAACTTTAAAGAGACTAGAACTATGCCCTCTTTGGATTTTTTGCTTTTTCAAATTCTAGCAAGAATAAAGTTTTCCAAACCATTTTAGACAACTCATATAGTTACCAAGGTTTTTAATATCTTAACATATTACTACTACTAATTTCTTTCTCCATTTTGAGCATGTGCCAAATCTTGCATAAAAAGATATAAAGGTGTTCATGAAAATGTTAGAGAGAGAGAGAGAGAGAGAGAGAGAGAGAGAGAGAGAGAGATAATTAATCATATAGCATTTTTCTTCAAAGGGCTCATTTACATAGAGTACCTTTCATTCGTAAAGGTCTTTTCATATTCCATTAAATTAGTTCACATAAACATGTTTATAACAAGCGATGTTCAATGTAGATTTTAAATGGATCCATATGCATTGTATTATGACAATGATGATTTTCATATTAATTTTAATGTATTTATTATTTCATCCCAAAGTTAGAAATAATCTATAATATCCAGGGTTACCAATCTAGCCTTTTTTGATAAAGTATCAAGACCTTGGTGTGCAGTTGCATCATTGTGTGTAGACAAAACATGACCACCTAAAATAACTAGTTGGTGATCCATATGGGGACCATAGAATTCCCTCATAACTGATGCCTTTGGGTTTTTGGTCATTAACTTGTTTTCTTACATCCAAGGAAGATGAACTCTTAGCTAATCAAAAGTAATTTAAGGTCATACTCTAAGACCAAAAGGTAGTTTCAACCTGAATAGTATATACAAGAAAGCCAATATCTTGCACTATCATCGTTGGTGCTGCAACAATGGAGTCATGTGCTTTCACATATCATGCATTGATTTCAACATTGTTTCTTTTTATGATTACTTAGATAATGCATTGATTTCAATGTAAATCCTTGTGTGTATTTTCAACTTTAGTGTCAATATTCATGTCTAATTTTACAATGCATTGATTTCAACATGACCCTTATATTTAGTATTAATGGATATTGATTGCAACATAATTTTTTATGTCTATTTTTATGGTGCATTGTTTTGAACATAGGTGTTTATGTCTATTTTATGTTGCATTGATTTAAATACAAGTGTTTATATATGGTTTTATGGTACATTGATTCAACATAAGTTTCTTATGTTTGTGTGATAGTCGTGTGCATAATGCTTAAAGATACCACCTAAAAGTGTTCAAACTCTTCTTCTTACTTATATAATGAGGGACCATATGAGGAATGATCCCTAAGAGAAAATTATTAAATTATATATATAGACATTATGGTATTTTGAAGAAATTCATCCACAAACTTATTATACAATACTTTGAATAAATTCACCAACTTTTTTTTTTTTTTGTAAGTAAGCATCAGAAGAACCTTTTATTATAGAGTACATAGTGGTACAAAAGTTACAGAAAAGGAGGCTTTAAGCCACAAAAACCCCTCCCAAGATGGGAAAACAGGGTATCCAGAGTTTCAAAACTGATAAATCGAATTGTTCTTATTATCCTGCTAACCGTAGGAATACATGCTAACAGAGCTTACTGCTAAAACATATCAAAATCAAAAGGAGCTAAAGGAGAAGCTCGAAACAGAAACAAAACAGGGCAAGACTAAGACGACCTGAGAACCTGAGCGCTGAGAGCTACTGAGCTGCAATGTCATTAGTGTTCCTGGTAGATCGATTCCTTGTCTCTGGGGGGAGTGGAGAGCTCAATCCTTCTATGACTTCCTCCAGTGAGTGAAGTTCAACCCGGCCTCTCTGTTGGTGCCACTTGATTTTCTCGACCACGCTTCTCAGATTTCTAACCATCTGGTCCCTAGCCTGGAGCTCACGAGCCAACAAAATTCGCCCAGCCCAGAACGAATTTGCATCTATTGGTCTTTCCTCGGGCGATTCATACCCCTGCTGAAGGGAAATATACATGTTTGCAATGCACGTCTCAGTGACGCCAAAGGTCTCCGTCAGGTAATGGGAAACCCAATCAAAAGCCAAAGGGTGAACTTCCTCATGCTCATTGCTATCCTGGTTGGATGTGCCTTCCCCTGTATGCCTATTCCTTCCCCTGGTGCTATGCATAGAACCTCTGAGACTTCGCATTCGCATGTGGGGAGCCATGATATACATAAATATACTGCCAGACGTAAGGGAGATGCCACCCAGCAACTGCACCCACTGATTCTCAAATTGAAGCAGAAGTAACATGCCACCCTTTCGAATGAGGCAACCAAATAGAACAGTTCGATTTATCCTAGTGCCTCCAGGATTTACGGCCTTTAAATCCCGAGGCCTGCTTCTCAAATTGACCATGGTACTTGTTATTAATTTTCCACACTCTGGAATAATTGCGTTATCGTCCCTTCCATGGGTTCGTCCATGCCCAAAAATAATTACCATCTCATCTCTGCTGAAGGTGGGAATGATCCCACATGATGCGTCCTGTCCAGACATTATTGTTGTACTGGACCAGCCCAACCTTTTATGCCCGGGAAGAAGAACCTCCATATCGTGGAAGAGAAACCCAGGGCTGACGTATGAACTATTAAATTGTGAGCCTCATGCTAATGATTTCATTTGTCTTATCTTCCCTGTCACCACTCAACTGAATAATTCCATCGGGGTTAGTGGCTAAGTAGATCGTTTGGTATTTAATGGGAAGGGACCTCTGTCCCATGTGAGACCGCGTGTCTTCTGCCTCAAGTGGCGTATCATTATTTCATCTGGAGATCCCTACCAAGTGGGATATGTTAGTGGCAACGAGTTCTAAACACCGTCATCTAAGATCATTGTCGTAGGTGTCGTCTGGCGGGTCAGCCTGGAATGAGACATGTGCTCTAACCCCTTTATTTTCTAACTCGTCCGCCACCTTGTTTCCTTTGCGTCGAACATGCATAAATTTGACAGTTGGGGTGCTGAGCAGGAGTCATTGCAACTAAGATAATCTGCTTTCCCATTTCCAATTGTGGAAGATCTTAGAGATGGATGAACCACGTTGTATATGCTCAGCAATGGCGATCATGATCATAGAATTGCCCTCTGCTGTTAAGGGTAAACAATTATGTTGTAATGCCCATCTCAATCCGCTAACAAGGCCTTCTAATTCTGTTGCGTTGTTGGTTGATTCACCCACGTCTCCCCAGAAGACACTGAGTACTCTGCCTTTGTCATTGCGGATAACACCCCCAAAACCTGCTGGTCCAGGATTCCCCTTCGCAGCACCGTCGAAGTTGAACTTGAAGGTTCCAGTTGGTGGATAATTCCAGAAGTAAGGGCTTTGGGGCTACATCTTCCTCCCCCGAAGGCTGTCAATACTCGCTGGTATGTTGAAGATGTCCCATTCATTCATAATTTGTCTTTCTGCATGGTCTGCTTTCATTGCTTCGGAAGCCCATTTGTTAATATTGAGTGTTTCCTTCAGGTGTATTTCTATTAGCATCCAAACTGCCTCAGCATTCTGCTCCTTTCCCTCGAATATACGTCAATTTATTTCTTTCCACACTTCCCAGACGACGAATCCTGGGAATAATTCCCAAATTCTGTTAAGAATTTCATTTTTGAAGGGTTGTAGAGGCCATGCATCCAGTGTAAGATCTGGCCTGCCTTGAATTCTTGCATTTTTCCTGAATCTAGCCTCACCTTTGTCCCATACCAAAGAAGCCAGAGGACATTCATCCAGGATATGATTGATGGTTTCTGTATCTTTCAAACACATGCAGCAGCGGGAGGGCCCTTTCATGACTCGTTGCAGGAGATTTTCCCAGGTTAGGATGCGCCTATGGATGAGAAGCCAACTGAAGGTTGCAATTTTTGGCCAGAGGTTCCCTAACCAAACCTTTTTCCATTTCTCTTCCCTCGGTAGCCTCTCAACTGCCTCGAGCAAATTCACCGCCTCAGCAATGTTAAAATTCCCAGTTTTGGTATAACCCCACCGGACTTTATCCTGAATTGTTGTACCCCCGGATTATGTTTCCAAAAGTCCCGAACCCTTTCCATAGGGCTACTCTGAAGTGGGAGCTTTAAGTCATGTATGTCCTACCTTTCTGCCAGTCTGGAGGCTTGTTGCCAGGCATTGCGGAGAAAGGAGGTGGAAGCTCCATCTCTAATTTCCCAGAAACTATGTTTCTGGACAAGACCCCTGTTTAATTGAGCCGCCTTCCAAATATGTGAACCTGGTTTGTCTTCTCCGAATCTGATCAAATTTTGCTTGGGCCAGTGGGGGGCATACTTTTGATGCCACAACAGTGCCCAGGGTTCCTCACTGTATGTCACCCATCTCCACCAAATTTTGGCTCCCATGAACTTGTTGACACTTATCGGGTCTCTCAGACCCAAGCCTCCTGCCACTTTTGGGGTGCAAAGGGTTTCCCATTTTACCAGGGCCCATTTCCGGTGTTCTTGGTTTCCTCCCCAGAGAAAATTCCTTTGGATGGTAGGGATTTGTTTCAGAACAACTTTGCGGGCAGCCAGAACAGAGAAAAGGTAGATAGGCATAGCTTGAAGCACCGAGTTGACCAGAATGAGACGGCTTGGAAAGTTGAGGGCTCTAAACGTCCATATTTCCAGCTTTCTTTTAAGATTATCTAGATGGTCCTTCCAAGATATTTGACGGATTGTGGAATCAGCCAGAGGGGCTCCTAGGTATTTGGAAGGGAGTTGGCCTTCAGTAAAATCTAGGATATTGATGATATTCCTGCGGGTGATTTTCGGGGTATTGAAGAAATAAAATTGGGATTTCTCTTTATTGATCTCAAGACCACTGGCTTTGAGGAAGGTGTCGAGGATTAATTTGATACCTTTGGCTTCCTGAACAGAGGGAGGGCCCATTAGCATAGTATCATTGACAAATTGTTGATGGGTTTGGGGATTCATACCTGCATAGAGGATGAGACCACAGATGTTGCTTCTTTGTTGTTGGGCTTTGAGCATTCTACCGAACCCCTCAACAATAATAATGAAAAGAAACGGGGACAGAGGGTCCCCCTTCCCGATCCCTCGTGAGGCCAAGAAGGGATGCGATGGTGATCCATCGATCAAAATCGAGAAAAAGGCCGAGGAGACCAGACTCATTACCCAATTAATCCAAAGCTCGTTGAAACCAAAGGTTCTAAGCATTGCTGCTAGGAAGGTCCAGTTCAGCTTAGCATAAGCTTTAGAAAGATCCAGTTTTAGAAGCATACCTGGAATCTTATCAGTCTTCAAGGAATGTATAGTTTCATGGACTAGGATTATCTTGTCTAGGATTTGTCGTCCTTCGACAAAGCCAGCCTGCTCGAGTGAAATGAGCATGGGGAGGAGAGGATGCAATCGATTTGCAATGACCTTAGTTAAAATATTGTATATAACATTGCATAGGGAAATAGGCATGAACTTGCCTGGGTCTTCAGTGCCTGTTTCCTTGGGGATAAGCGTCAAGAAGGTCGCATTGAGGGCCTTAAGAATAATTCCAGTGCGTCTTGAATCTTCGACCAGTGCCAAAACTTCTTCTCTCAACCAATCCCAGCAGGAGTGGAAGAAGTTAGTGGTGAACTCATCTGGTCCTGGGGCTTTATCTGCTGCCATTTTCTTAACAACCTCATCCAATTCTTCCATACTGATTGGTTTCATTAGCATAATGTTGTGGTCTGCTGTAATGACCGTCGGGATATGCTGGAGAACTTCCTCTCGAGCAGCGTTCCTATTGATATTGGGTTCCTCCAACAGATCTGCAAAAAAATTGTTCAGGGTCTGTTCCATCTCGGTTTGTGTTTCTGCATAGCTTCCATCGCTTTTCTTCAGACATACCACTCTGTTACCCTGGCGATGTTGAATGGCTGCTTTATGGAAAAATTTGATATTTCGCTCTCCTTCTTTTAGCCACCGATTCCTGGATTTTTGTTTCTAGAGAATCTCTTCCTGTTATTCCTTGAGGTTGATATCTTTTAGAAAAGTTTGTTCTTGTTCAATTAACTCCACCGAATAGCCCTGGGACATTATGACTTGTTGAACCTCTTTCAGTTTCTCGTATAACTGTTTTTTCCCTTGGAAGATGTTTCCAAAGGTTTCCGCATTCCAATGCTTGATTTTACCTTTTAGGTACTTGAGTTTGTGTTGGAATCGGTGCATCAATGTTTCCAAGATAGGATTCGCATCTTGCCACCACTGACGATCCGGAAAGTCCGGGTGTAGGAGCCATAATTGCTCAAATCTGAAGGGTCTGTGGAGGTTCTCCCCTATCCTTTTCCATTCCAGGCTGATCAGCTAGTGATCAGAGCCCGCAGAGGGGAGTACCACGGCAACCAATTCTCCCCTCACCATCATGATTGATTCTGATACTAGAAATCGTTCTAACAGAGAAGCTATGCTTCTTTCCCCAACCCTTCTGTTATTCCATGTGAACAAGCTGTTAGAAGTTCTGACATCAACTAGGTACAGAGCTTCGATTGCTGCGTTGAATTGATCATTAATGGGGTGTAAGCACCGAATTCCTCCTCGCTTCTCCTCAAGGCTCCAAATCAAGTTGAAGTCTCCTCCCATGATCTAGGGGCATGTACCGGCTTCCTTCTTTAATTTGAGCAGAGAGTCCACAAAGGCGTTCTTCTAGTTAGTTGTTGGGGGTCCATAGACGTTAGATATGAAGCCTCTGATACTAGTTCCTAGCACATGAAAGGAAGCCAATAGGATGAATTTGGAAGCCATCCAATCTGATAGATTTACCTCCCTGGGGTTCCAAAGAATGCCAATCCCCCCAGTCGCCCCCGTAGCGTCAATAGCTATAACCTCACAGTGTTTCTAGGCTCGCTTCCCGAAGAACTGAAGTTCTACTTCCAAACACTTCGTCTCTTGAAGGAAAACTATTGATGGCCTTTCTATATTAATCTTCCGTCTTAGAAGACGGGTTTTAAGAGGATTGTTTCACCCTCTAATGTTCCAGGATATGATCTGCACCTTATAACAATTTAGGTGAGGAAGAGGCTAGTGTTGCAACAATTGTGGGATATTGGCTTGAGGCTACCAGCTTCTCCCCAACTATTTGGATTCTTTGAATGTTACTCCGTCTTCCTCGCTTCTCCCCTCTGCCTTTCTTTTTCCCTTCGTTTTCCTTATGAGATTAAGAGGTTATGCCCAAATGCTTGAGTGCTTTGGTTTTGATTATAGCTTTCTCTAGTAAAGAGACCTGCTGTGGGGGTATGGAGGCTGAAGCCTTGTTTGTGCATGCTGCCTCTAACCCTTCCAGATCGAGTTCTCCCAGTTCCATCTCTTCTCCTTCCTCCCCATTCATGGATACATCCTCCCCCATTGCTGCTTCATGGGTGAGCTTATCCCTTGTAGGGGTGATCTCCTTAGTCATTGTTTCTTTGGATTGGCCATCCTCAGTGATCGCAGTCTCCCCTGTTGTCTGTGGGATTTCAAATCGGTTGTGCGTCTGGGTTTTTTTGTGGATCTCAATCCCATTTCCACGTTTGGCTGGACATTTCTTGCTTGTTTCTTTGGTGAAACCTTCCGAATCTTTCCATCCCCATTGGAGGTGACTCATGGCTGTTTTTTTTTAGGGAAGTCCCTGAAAAGGTGTCCATGCTCGTGGCATCGCCGACATCGAAATGGGATTTGTCCATAATCAATCACCTGGAACCAGTCCTCATCTTCCCAGGTTAGGTCTATTCCTTCTGGAAGGTCTTGGGAGATACCCATATAGAGGCATATGCGTGCATACGAAGTGTACCTCATTTTCTTGGTTTGCTCAGAAACCTTCACGAACACTCCTAGAGTGTTTCCTATGTCAGTCAGAATTTCCTCCTTCCAGTACTCTGTAGGTAAAGAATACAAACGAATCCACACAGGGGAAATCGTCAAGTTCTCTTTGCTCGGGTTGAAGCATTCCTTCCAAGGGCGCAAGTAAATCCCTGCAGAGTTAAAGAAGTAAGGCCCATTGTCGAAGATACGAGTTCTGTCGGACTCATTAAAAAATATTACCGTGAAAAAACCTTTAGCTCCAAGTTGAAGATCATAGTGGCCCTGGGGTTTCCAGGTTGTGTTGATCCACCAAACAAGAGCCTTCTCAGCTGGCCAAATTCCTACAAATTTTCCTATAAGCGCATGATCTTTCATGTACTGTATATCATCTCTAAATCTTTGCGAGTTAATTTGCAGTTTAGGGATCTTTTTGGTTTTTGTCACACACTGCCCTGGTTTCCTTGTTTCTCCAGTTATTAGAACCGAATTGATGGTTCCACTAGTCCCTTCTCCTCCCTTCCCGGATTGGAGGTATGTCTCTGGCCCATTGTCTACCCCTTTCCCTTTGTCATTCTGCAGGGAGGGGGGCACCACCCCACCATCTGTGGCTTCGCTCATGCCTTCTGCTTTTCCGACTCCTAAGGCGCTAATCCCACAGCCGCCTTCCACTTGGAACCAGCCCAATCCTGCACAGTACAAAAACCCTAGTTCTCCATAGTTCCTACCCAACTTCACCAACTAACTTATTATACATTATTAATAGCAATATCTACATCATGGAGATATTTATATATTTGAAGGGTTAACCCTATAAGATTATTACGCCGAAGGCATATATTAAGGGGTCAGCTCCCCTCGGGCCATTGTCGTCTATCGATGGTGAATGAGGAGCCGTCCCCTGTGATTGTACGGATTCAGATTAAGCCATGAATGTTGTACGAAGGATCTTCCATGTCTTTAATGAACACGCCTTGCCATAAATTTGTGTGTGTCCGTGTTTAATGTGCCGAAAGAATTATTGGCATACAAGCCGGTACATTCCTCATATGGTTTCCATCGGCCCCTATCACCACTGGATATCTGAGCAATACAATATGAAGCACTACAAATTGGCAACTGCAAGTGCTTTCAGATTTCAAAAAACAGTTGATCGTTGTGGAGCAGTTTAAAACATACGATTGGAAAATCCAAAATTGCTATCACAGGTTCATTAACTATAAGAAATAAACCTTGGCGTGGATCGTGGGAGAGTGAACAGTTTTTGTAATGCCAAGTTCGTTGCGTTGATGGGAGAGTGAACAGTTTTTGTAATTCCAAGTTTGTTGTCTCCAATAGTGAGAGATCGGTTTGTGATAAGCAAAGGCCCGTCAGGGATTTCAGCAATCTCAACGTCCCCTTGCAACATCTTCAAAGATTCCGCAATCGTCAACATCTTCAGAGATTCAACAATCATAGATCTGTAAGGCACAATAACATGAGCGCACAGAATACCCACTGAAACGATACTCACCATGACGGTCAGAGGCTCATGGCTATGGATAATTGCATCAATCGCTTCAATAGATCTGCCTGGTTTTACAAGCATCCAAGCCCAATATGAAATTAGGTAATTGTAGGCCGATTCCAGAGAGGTATCCATAGCCTTTCTGTGACTCATGGTCTCTGACAACACAACGCCAAAGCGATTGGCAGAAACGATTTGACAGGCTCATTAACTTATCAGCTGGCTTCACTCCCAGTCTCCCACAGTTGCATTAACTTATCAGCTGACTTCACTCCCACAGTTGCATGTGTTGAAGTTGCCAAATAATCATTTCAAAGATTTACTGTCAACTAATTTGCTATGTATCGATTTAACCTCGAAAATTTCATCCAAGGCACACCAACCAACCGAGGATCCGCTTACCTTCCTTTCTTAATTTGGCAAGATCTCCGAAAGAGGCAATATTAGTGGATGACTGATACTCTGCGTTTTTATGTGTTCTTCACAGGTTATACAAGAAACAATTCCTCTGGGCAACGTAGATTCAGGTGCTTTTGAAGACATTAGAACGAAAGGCATCGATCAATATTGTGAGCTATTGAATGGTTGCGCACTTTTTATATACACTAATTTATGAGAGTTATTGAAGGATACATGAAATCTTCGAAGACCATAAGTTATAGTTTAATTTGATAAATGGTAATTTTGATGTAATGTTATGGTCAAAACTAAATATTAAAAGATAAGTTAAAAAAAAAATTTAGTCACTTAAAACACTTTAACTCATTTGAATGTTACTTATTCTTCATGATCATTCTTCCTAAATAATGGATGTGTGTATAATTTATGCTCGGTTGTTTAAGCATAAATGATTAAATAACAAGGTGCGGAAAATGGCTAGGGTAACTGCTGGGTATGATATTATACATGTATTACACCTATCTGAGTCACTAGTGATACAACTAAATCCACAAGGTTACACATTGTCTGTCCATACATAAACCAAAACAGTTTTAACCAAACCAGATACTTTTACTTCTTTGGAATCCAATGCACATATGTTTCTATATGGTCTTTCTATTTTTAACCCCAGTCGATGCATGACGGTAAGAGACATGAAAGCCACTTAATTTGTTTAATTTGTTTATGCTGGAACTTCAATAGACAATGGCAATGCACATAACTTCGTTAGAAGTAATATAGATATAATGAAGAAACATATATAATGTAGAAATGGCCCCCAACATCAAGCTCCTCAACAAATTTTACTTTTGCTGCTTACACTTTGAAAACAATTGGAGCAAAAATTGCTCCACCTAGGGCTTTCAAGCTCAAACTAACTATTGTTTTAATCTAGATACTTTCTACATAGAGATGGATCTATTAGTCTTCCAAGAGTATCTCTATTTGCATTATTTTTATTGGCTAAGATTTCCTCTCAATCAAACAAGTCAATTCCAAGGGTATCTCTATTCGCATCAATTTTATGGGTTAAGATTTCCTCTCAAACAAACAAGTCATTGCTCGCAAGCTTTACCTTAAGATAGATCATCATGCTAAGAGATTAACATAGTTGTAGCCACCGCTTTAAATTAGTTAGACATGCTTTCAAACACATAAAATTATATTATCTATGTACACGCAACTTTCTCGCATTTTACAACATATTGCAGTTCTTCTAGGCGTTTCATTTCCCTGCTTTGGGAATATGCTTAGCAAACATTGTCCAAGGATCAAGCCCATCTCAGTGTCTAAGTCAAATTTCAATAGAGTAAGATCAATAAGCTTTCCCATAGAAAAACAATAGGCCTCCGGAATCCTCTTTTGGCGATATTACCAGGCCACTTATCCTCTTCGTTTGATGGTTGGCGTTAATGGTCTTATTGTAAAAATGGAATTAGGTCTTGGTCCTAAAACCTTGGCATTCAAATGAATTGAAGTCAAATGCCAAAATATAATTAACTCAAGGTTTAGAATTCAAATCAATATCAAAATCTTTTCTAAATGGTTCAAAATTCAAATCAATATAAAAGCTTTTCTAAATGCTTTTCTTATAATTCACTGAATTCCCTTCAGTTTTATTCATACTGTGCTCAAGTATATTTGGCACTATATGTCTTGATTGAAAGCTCAGACTTCCTTTCAAAAAACACTTGCATCATACAAATCAATCTACGAAGGAATTAGGAAGCGACATCAGTTTTGAGGAGTCGATTAACTCAAGGTATTTCAAGGAGTGCATATCACCATATTCTTCTCGCACGATTTTGATTAATGCATGGAAAATGGCCATTTTTTCAAGCTGCTTCAACTGCCTTATTGACCTAGAAAAGTACGAAAATGAGGGAGCCCAAATTTTTAGCTCTCACAACATTCAGAAAGACGTAAATGCTGACTTTCACCTACAAAATGGAATGAAATTAAGAAAGAAAAATAATCATACCTGAGAATCATGTTGCCACAATAATTTTAATTTCGCACCTGCTACTTCTAAAACTCTTAAGTTCTTCATTGGAATCCAGTAAGGTAGGCAAGGGTTTCGACACTAGTACGAGTTGAGCCACATGATATGTGCTGACAACACCCTCCTCAATATGCGTTATGGATAGCACTCTTCAGTTGCAAGAAGTTGAAAATTCAAAATACCATTGAAACAACACTTGATTCTTCAGACTGGTGGAGGGGGGAGTGTACCAAAAGAAGGCAGGAAAAAGGCCTGACATTCAATAAAAATATATGAGATATACGCCATGTCTAATTGAGTAAGCGCCCAGGATGTCATGGCAGGCTTGGAAGCTGATGCAGCGGATCCTAAACTGTGATTTGTCCATGACATGATGTAATTAATTCCTGGAAGGAAAGAAGCCGCTCCCACCATTCCAGCTATCAATGCAAATCTGACCATTCATCCCATTGCAGTGTTTCTAACAACTATTGCTTATTAGTGCATCCTCAGCGGTTAGGAAGAAAAATGTAGAAAACATCGGCAACCTCACTATAACGGCTATATGATTCCTATACCATGGAACATGTCTATGTACTCTAGACACCATTACTGACTCACAAAGTTCTCTGGACATACATAGCTCTAACCAAGCATGGGAGAATCAATGGTTTAGAAAGGAATGGTTTGACCGAAAAGAAAAATCTCACACATCTTGAGGGGGTTCATAGAGTGAAACTACCAGGTGATCAACCCTAGAAGGTTTGTGATCAACATGAACAGGTTTGTGCTACATGCATGCTGCCACGAGTCATCTGAAAGAGGATCGTAGTCTTCTCTAGACAAATCATGAAGACTATTTTCCTTGCAACCTGTCCAAACCCCAAGCTGTCAGCTGTCACAAGAGAATCGTTGCCTCACTCTGATTTGGGGTGGCACTGGCCTGCCATCCATTTCACAAGTCTTGCATTAGCCATGTTGAAGTGGAGGGATAGCCTTGTCGTTGTCTTACTCTTGACAATTTAATGTTTATGCCCTACTTTTCCATTACAACATTACTCATATAAAACATTCATTTACTACTGGCAAGGTTGTAGTGGTCCTAGCCGTGAAGAAGTGTGCTTTCTATCTCCAAGGCCAAATAATTTATTGGCCTTAGTAATCAATTCACTATATGTATAAAAATAATTTCCTACAACCGAAGGATAAGACTCCCTCGCCTACAAGATAACACTCCCTTGTCTACTTCCACAAATACATTCGTTAGACTTGTTTTCAACACATAAAATTGTATTATCTACATACACACAACTTTCTCTCATTTTGCAACATATCAAGCTCTATTCGGCATTTCATTTCCCCGCTTCGGGGTTATATGCTAGTATAGGGTTATTTCTAGATACAAAAAACTTGAGCATGGCTAGTGTTTCATATGAAGAGGCTTGAACCCCGGATTGGGTGTCATTCAGTGCATAGAGGATATGACGGTGAACAGCCGGGAGGCCAGCCAGTGGTTCATTCTCCCAGGCCACTCTGATGACGGTGATTTCATGCCCTCTTACGTTGGGCATCATGTACTCTGCAATCATTCCTTCCTTACCCTGGAGTCGGCGATGAAATTCCCATACGCTGCGGACATGATGGCTCTCAATTTGCACCAGGTTTCATCAATGAAGAATTTAATCGGTTTTCAATGGGAAAAGACTGCATTAATCTCTTCTGCATGGGAAATTCTGGCTTTTTTATGGCAAAACACAGACCTTCCTATCATTGATATCCATGAAATCCCTCCGAATGTGAGCTCCCTCTCTGTTCGGACTATATCTGCTCTCAATTTCGCTCTCAGTATGCCTCTCTTGTGTCTTAGGGGACTATCTCCTCATGCTCGTGGTGGGCGTCTTAAGGTAATTCACAACTCAAAAAATTCTTCAGGGTCTGAGATGTCTTGCCTTAACGTTTCCTTAACTTTAATGACTGGCGAGATTGAGCACTTCGATTCCTTCAATTCGCAGGACAAGCTTCCTCGTTAGGGTTGAAAAATTGAATGGTTTGACAGAGAGGGTAAATCCCTGGGCTATGGTGATCATATCGTCTTCCCTCATTCGGCCCAGGCGAGTGATTTGGATCATGCTTATAGTAATGACGTTAAGTATAAGCAAGGTAGCTGGCCTCTTTGCCCCTCGCATGCCCAGTCTTTGGATGAGGGTTCTGCAGGCCCCTACGGTGACGACATTCTGGTTAAAGCACTCTTTGACATGGTTTTCGACAACGGCTAGAGTAAGGAGGATTTGTAGTTTCGGTTGGAGCAAATGAATCAAAGATTCTTGGCGCTTGTCACCCTACTCCTGCGCCCACATTGATGCACTCAATTGCATGCCCTGACTGCTCATGACGCGGTTCTCCTCAATGAACCCATCCCTCTCGACATGGACACTGCTCAGGTGAACGCAGTTCTGAAATCTTGTTAGATCTGTTTTTTCCATGATGGCTTATTTTGGCTTCCTGATTTGGATATTTCAGTTTCAGTTAGTTTCATATGCTCAAAACTTTTCTTAGTTTTCTGGGCTGGCTCCACAAGTTTTGTTAACAGCCTATGCCTGGACTCCACAAATTTTGTTAACTTGTCATCTAAGACCTGTGTTGGATCAACTTTCCATAGGATGGCTTCAGACATCCACAATTTTTTTGGGGGGATAAAATATAATGTTATGCTTACTTTTAAAAAATCTGAGTCTAAAAGTTAAAAGTTAGTTTTAAGGTATGATTTTGATAAAATATTAATAATATTTTTAAAATTCTTGATTATAACTTTCAAATTTTGAAATTTTTAGTGTTTTAAGGTTTTTTTTTATGTTGTTGAATCTGTTTCTATTATCAAAATCACCATTAACACAGAGTTAAATTTAAATTTTGCAAAATAAAAAACACCAGAAGACAAATAATCTTAAAAACTCCCCAAAAAAAATTAGATTCAAATAAAATTATGATCAAGATACTTAATTAACCAGGGTGTTAGACTATGTGCTGTGACTTACCTCACAGAATACTGCAATCAGTTCAAGGGCATTTGGTCTAGTGGTATGATTCTCGCTTAGGGTGCGAGAGGTCCCGAGTTCAATTCTCGGAATGCCCCTATTTTTCTTTGATTCAAGGTTCTTCATGGAGGCGAGGATCTTTATCTCTCCGTCTCCGTATAATTTGAAGATCAGTAGGTTCTTCAGGGAGGGGAGGATCTTTTATCTCTCTGTAAAATTGACTGCCCCTATTTTACGGGACCTATTTTCTTTGATTCAAGGTTCTTCATGGAGGCGAGGATCTTTATCTCTCCGTCTCCGTATAATTTGAAGATCAGTAGGTTCTTCAGGGAGGGGAGGATCTTTTATCTCTCTGTAAAATTGACTGCCCCTATTTTACGGGACCTCTTTTCTTTGATTCAAGGTTCTTCATGGAGGCGAGGATCTTTATCTCTCCGTCTCCGTATAATTTGAAGATCAGTAGGTTCTTCAGGGAGGGGAGGATCTTTTATCTCTCTGTAAAATTGACTGCCCCTATTTTACGGGACCTCTTTTCTTTGATTCAAGGTTCTTCATGGAGGCGAGGATCTTTATCTCTCCGTCTCCGTATAATTTGAAGATCAGTAGGTTCTTCAGGGAGGGGAGGATCTTTTATCTCTCTGTAAAATTGACTGCCCCTATTTTACGGAGAGGTCCCGAGTTCAATTCTCGAAATGATCTTTATCTCTCCATAAAATTGAAGAACGTTATAGTGCTGCCCAGGTTCGATTTTTCTTTGATTCAAGGTTCTTTAGGGGAGCGAGGAAGATCAGTTGCCCGGGTTCGATTCAAGTTCTTCAGGGAAGCGATGATCTGCATATCTCTGTAAAATTCGAAATCATCTTGAAAACGTTATGGTGCTGCCCAGGTTCGAACTGGGGACCTTCAGTGTGTAAGACTGACGTGATAACCGACTACACCACAGCACCATATGACAATTAATGTTAAATTGCATTTTACGACAGACTAATTCAAAGATCACTCTCAACTTCATCACCATTTACAGCGTGTTTTTTGTTAACAAACGGAAACAAACTTGTATGGAAATATAGGTTTTTTCATCACCATTGAGATATATGTTAATGTACTGACTTTTACCATTTTCAATGATCCATTCAAAAAACTGGTTCCAGATCTCTCAGATCTCTTATTTATTGGTATTATACATTGAGATACATGTACTGACTTTTACCATTTTCAGGGTTCCAGATCTCTCATAATCATCTTATTTAGTGGTATTATAGGTTGAAGAGAAATAATAACTGTAAACTCTGAGCATGGAGGTTTTACAGTGGTTAATGGTTATATCAATATTTCTGAAGTAAATTTCACTGTATTAAGAAATTTAGATTCTGAAAGAGATATTTCAATCTCTTGTTCCTTCTCAAGACGAGATTGTGTCAAAAGCATTGGAGATGTATATCTTTTATGGGTTTGATATTTGGAGTTTACCAAGAGGAGCCCACCCTCTTCTGTATTCTGTTGTGGCTGTAAGTATGACTTCCGCATCGACAAGATAATGTTAAACTATCTGGTTAATGTTAAACTATAGAATAGACAACAGAGATTGAAATAGCACCTTCAACTTTATCACCATTTACAGCCTCTTTTGGGTAATAAACAGGAAGAAACTTATATGGAAGTTTTCTTCATCACAATTGAGATACATGCATTGACTTTTACCATGTTCGGTTCAAAAAGATGGTTCCAGACATCTGATAATCATCCTATCTGTCTGTTGGTATTATAGGCTGAGGAGAATTAATAACTATAAACAGTATAGAGGTTTATAAACAGTATAGAGGTTTTAGCAGTGGTTAATCATTGCATTAATATTTTTGGAGTTAAATTGCGTAAAATTTAAATTCCAAGACAAAATATTAATATATGTGGTTAAGGTCATCTAATGTGTATTTACCTTTTTTTTAAGTTATGCTTAAGAACAATCTAGTCAACTTATATGTGAGTACATAATATTTTTGAGGAAGATTCTCTAGCTCTTGAGTTGTGTATAAATACACATACAAGAGTTATTTGTAAATCTTCACAATGAGTTATTAGTAACATTACATTTTTGTTCTCTTGTTGTTGGTGTGATCTTCATGCTTGTTTCCTTAACATGTTTGTGCACTCTCTCTATAGCGCTCTTTTCAATTGGCACTATCACAATTATTTGGTGTTATTAATGGGTTTCTCCACACAAATTATTGTTTTTACAGTTTATTTTAGGTTTTAGGGTTGGTTGGTGGTCTTGTTATATCCCTCTCTATCTTATGGATCTTAACATAAATGTCATGAATCTCAAAAGGAATAAGGCTGGATGCATTGTGAATCACTACCATACCAAAAGAGCAAATACATTTCAAGCATCATACCGACTAGAGATTACTACCACCTTGAACTTTTTATCTTCTCATATCATTATTTTTTCCCCAAGGAAAACCTCACGGAAAAATCCACGGGATGCTATTTGTGGATGGTATCCTTAGTAAATCGATCAACGTAGACTAGTGCCATTCATCCAAGGGGAATCAAACTAAGCACTCGCTAGCATAGAACTAGTGAAGTTCACAACAACACTGATGACAACCAGTTGAGCTAACCCCTTGGGGTTTTTTAAGATCGTCATTGATGGAGTTTTTAAGATCATCATTGATGGAGGGTGTTCTTATTGTGTTGATTGGTGATTTCCAATGTGTATATGTATATAATTTTGGGTGACATTAATAATTTATAAAATGGAAAAAATGGCATTAGTCTAATGTTGAAAAAAAAGTGTCAATGGAAAGAAGAAGAAGAAGAGAGTATGTGTCCCAAACCTACAGTATGCCTGATTTTTCTTTTCAACCTTGGGGGTTTCCCAACTTTGTTTTGGCACTTGAGCTCATGTGGCACTACCTTACCTCAGTTATAAGGGCTCTTCCAACCTGCACCTACTACAACCAGACAATGCCTCCACTTAAGGTTTTCCCATAACTTTGCCTTAACTGCAATATGTTTAATGCAATTAAGTCCAACACAACTAAGCCGATCTGACAGTAGACACAGGTCCAATCACGGCCTTAAAACATCCCAATAATACTTTTACTTGGCCAATATTTTAATAGTACCAAGCCAACACTAGTGAAAATTTTAAGGATCCATGATTTTTTCAAAGTGTAGAAACCTTTGCTAATCTTAGCAATTTTTAAATTTGCAACCTTAAAATGTTCGGTGATTTAAAAAAAAAACAAATTTCTAAGGATTTTAAATAGTTTTTGGATAATTTTGGCAATTTTTAGAGTAAAAAAAAAGTATCCCATGGAATCTGGATGAATCATCATTGAAAAAAATGCAAATTGGTGAATCTTGTTTTGGAAAAAAAAAAAAAAAAAAAATAGCCCATGGGCTCAATTTCGGCCCTAAAAATTTTCCTTGGCCAACACAATGCATTGCAAAGATAATAACATTCATCTAAGTAAATCAGACAAAATACACATGTACAAGTGACACCCAAGGCAAATGTCTTAGCTATGTTAACACACGTCTTTTATAACAATGTAGTGTAGGTTTAAGGAAATATTTGAGGTAGGGTCATGGGAGCACTAAGGTTGAGATCCCCAACTACCATGACTAGATGGAGATGTTGAATATACATGTTCCTAGTGGTTTGTGTCATGGGTTGTATGTAAAATTCTCTTAAAGGATCCTTGAAAGTTTCATGATAGCCTTAGCAAGAACCAATTATTTGTTTCACGTTGAAAGAGGGTGCCAGAATACCTCCATGGTAAACTTGGTTCATGTTTAAAAAATGAAGAAAGTGACATACATGCAATATGAAGTGTTAGAACTACTATTGTCCTAGTAAATGGTATGAAAATTCCTGCAATATGAAAGGTGCATTTTAGAGTTCCTAGTCTCAGTCAATGTCTCGATTAGTATTGTTTCAGTGGCAACAACGTATTATAGTTGTGATTTCGTGCAAGTGTCGTTTCGTGTGAACAATGGTGATAAATGAGTTGATTGTTGGGCTCAACTGATGTTTAATTGATGGTTTTTAATAGTATGGTAGTCTACTTGAGTTTTCATTGTCTCAACTCAATAACATGTGAGTTCTAATTTTCAATCCTTCATGTGTTACTAGAGGATTGAAAAAAAATAACAACATTTCTACTTGTTGGCAGACTATTGAAAAAAACACTCGGTACCATTAATGGTGCCGGTTGATATAATTGAAGCAAAGAAATTTAATTTGAACTAAAAAATTAAAAATTTGGCACCATAATTATTGTTGGCCAAAAACAAATATAAAATTTAATTCATTGTATATTAAGATGGAAATTAAAAGAAAATGGCATCAAAATTGCTACAAAATAAAATAAAAAATAAGTATAATTTATTTTTAAAAAATCATGAATGTATGCATTCAGATGCCACGATAGAAGATGGAGGGTGTTAATGGGTTTCTTGAAACTTGGTCGAGGGTCTCCTCTCTCACATTGTAAAAGCAAATGAAAATGAGTTTCCGTGGGCTATTTCATATTTATATTAAAAAAAGAGCTTGATCGAGGGTTTCTTTAACCCAAGTATCCCTTGATAAAAGGTTTGACTTGCCCACCAAAATACCTCAATCGAGGACTTATTCAAGTGCTTGGTCGAGCTCTTAATAGCTCGATTGAGGGCTTAAAAAATTCCTTGGTTGAGGGTTGGGAAAATATGATGTCCTTGACCCACCTTACCAAAAAGTGTTACCCAACTTCATGGATTGACCCATAACAACCTAGGAAATGATACCAAAGACGAAGATGAAGGACACCCTAAGGATGTGCAAGGGCTATAAAGTAGAATAAGCATGAGGAAAGAGGATAAAAAAAACTTGATCTTTAAATTAGCAAAAGTAGATGAAGAAAAAGGAGGACCCTATATTGGTGCTAAGATCATTGAGAAGAATGATAATCATGATGTTAAGAGCATGATTGGGGATGAAGATCTTCCATTCATGATGCAAAGAAATCCAGTGATGAATGTTGTTGATCACACATTTAAGAAGAATATATTATTGGAGGAGATGATGGAGAAGACCCTAATCACAATTGCATGTAACCAAGGAAGGCAAGGAGAAGAGTGCATTGTAAAGGTTCGTGATCATAGGAGCACAATTAAAGAAAATTGTCACTAGTAGATGGTGAAATGGACAAGAGTCTTTGGAAAAATTGATGCCATTAAAGGAGACGAGGAGTACAACTTGTAGGATCCTATTGTGCCCACACAACATTAAAGAGTGGTGTTTCTTGAGTCAATGGCTTGAGAAGAAGACTGATATTTCATTTTTAGGCCTGAATTGGAGGAGTAAAAACACAAGAAATTGTATCAAGTTGAAAATGGATCCATCCCGCTCCATGAAGAGTTTAATTGTAGTAGAGAATGGCTCAACGAGACATGAGGAAGTTGCCAAAAGTAAAATACAAAACCTAGATTGGAATAAAATATGGAGTCAAATGAAGAAGAAAAAGAGACATAAATTTCTCTGTGTGCATGTCAAAGTAGGATGTACATTGAGTGAGCAACAATGACATTTAGCCTCAACACAAGGTTGCACTTCTCTTTTACTTGGAGAGTCTACGCATGAGCATCTCAACAAGCATTCGGATGAGTTGGGATTTAGGGTGACATCATCACTTTGGTGCTCCAAAATTACCCTCCATCATCAACTAGACCAAACATCCCTAATCTGTTTTACAGGCATGAGGGGCTTGGGTGGCACCAATTGTATGGCTTATGAAAACCGTTCCTAATCATTGGATTTCTTCCCCTTGATCCAATGTTCCACATTTTTCCTTATCATTTATTTTTGGTTGGTGTGTGCATTTTTGGATGGAATTGGCCAAATTAACCTTCGTGTGAAATTTAGTGGCAAATTTATCATGTATAGGATTATTTACTTGTTGGCAGTGGAAAAACTTATTTGATGGTTGATTGAGAGCCCACTTGGCATTAGCTTAAGGGCCAAGTTTATTTTCATATTTATGAGGTTCATTAATATTAATGATGGGGGATCATTATTCATGGTCCTCACCAACATGAAGTGGGAGGATAAGAACACAAAGAAGATGATGATGAAGGAGGAGGAGGAGGTGGTGGTTACAACATAGGATAAAGAGAATAAACAACCAAGAAAATTGCAGTAGCAAGGTAGAGATAATCAAGTTCATAGATGATTTTCTAATTTTGTGAATTTCTCATGAATTATAAGCACGTATGAGGCTCAAACCAACAAACAATTTCTTAGTTTTAACATTTTAATGAAGGGTTTCATCCTTGTTTAATTGTCCCAGAAGTAGAAAAGTCCATAGAAGCATTTATTTGTGATTTTTTAAAACCTTAAATTAATACAAAGAGTTGGTTGTGAAGAATTAATATTTCCTTGTGTTCGCGTGTTTCTTTTAAATATTCAATGTGCTTTCTTATTGCTATGTGCTATGAGTTTGTTTTGGCATCCTTGGTGATTGTTTCTATAGTGGTTCTAGATACATTGCCCAGTGCTACATCATCCACTTACATATCGATGTTGCAACCAACCAAATTAATCATGAATCCTAATTCATATTGTGGGATTCAGTTCAAAATGGCTCTTGGATTTAGTTCATTAAAGAACAAATCTAAAAACATGAGTAATGAAGTAAGTATGAGTGCATTGCATGTCAATACACTTTCTAATCAAATTGTATAAGAGGTTTTGGATGTTCCTCTACTTACAATTTTAAATACCTCTACAACTAGTGGTAGATTGCCTCAAATCTATATAATTTCCCAAACATTATTGTTTTCTCTCTTTGTGTTTGCAACATGTCCCAACCCGCTAACTCCTAGTAGAAGATAGCAAAAGAGACCATGATCTTTTAATTGTCTTTTTAAACATAATCTATGCACTAAAAAATGGAGATAAAATGTTTTTTAAGCATTGAATATATATAATTTATATTGATCCTCATTCTAACGAAGTTCTAAGCATAAATCATCAAAATTTTGGATGGTCGACATTGTTCCATAAACATAGTTCCTCCATGCCCCGTGGGTTTTGAAGGTCTATAAACCGATCCAAAGCCAAAAACACACTTTAAAGAAAGTAGAACTATGCCTTCTTTGAATTTTTTGCTTTGTCAAATTATAACAAGAATAAAGTTTTCCAAACCATTTTGGACAACGCATATACTTACCACTTGTTTTTTTATATCTGCAAAACATATTACTACTATTAAATTATATCTATCTCCATTTTGAGCATGTGTCAAACCATGCAGAAAAAGAGATAAAAAGAGATAAAGGTATTCTTAACATGTGTAAAAATGTTATATTTAGTGTTGTTGGTTAATTCCTTCTCATCCATGGTTTCCCATCTGAATCCATAGAATGTGTCCTTTCATTCATAAAGGTCTTTTCATATTCCATTGAATTAGTTAGCATGAAAATGTTTGTAACAAGTGGTGCTCATTGTAGATGGATCCATATGTATTGTATTTTGATTATGATGATTTTCATATTAATTTTAATGTATTTTTTTTCTTTTCTTAAAGTTAGTAATAATTTATAATATTTAGGCCTATCAATTAAGTTTTTATTAGTAAAGTATCAAGATCTTTACTAATAACCGATGTTTTTAGGTTTTTGGCCATTAACTTATTTTTTTAAATCCAAAAAAGATGAACTTTTAACTAATCAAATGTAATTTAAGATCATATACCGTATGACCAAAACTTGGTTTCAACTTTGATAATATATACAAGAAAGTCAATAACTTGTACTATCATCATTAATGCTACAACATTGAGGTAATGTATTTTCAAATAGGATGCATAGATTTCAACATATTTGTTTTTATGTTTAAATGCATCAATTTCGAAGTGAATCCTTCTGTCTATTTTCACATACATTGATTTTAACATGAATATATATATGTCTAATTTTATATTGCATTGATTTCAACATGACCCTTAAACATAATTTTGTATGTCTATTTTTTTTTTATGGTGCATTGTTTTGAACATAAGTGTTTATGTTTATTTAATGGTGTGTTTATTTAAATACAAGTCTTTATTGTCTTTATATATGGTTTTATAGTACATTGATTTCAACATAAGTTTCTTATGTTTGTGTGATGCTGACTGAAGATACCACCTAAAAGTGTTGAACTCTTTTTTTTACTTCTTTTTCTTACTTATATCATGAGGAATGATCTTTGGGAGAAAATTATCAAATATATATAAATATTATGGTATTATGAAGAAATTTATCTACCAATTTATTATTCATTACTTTGAATAAATTATCATACCAACTTATTAGTCTCCACCTACTTGCTAAGCAATAGGGACTATAGAAATCGATTTTAAGAAATTAGATTAGTTTTGCAGGTTTTCCCATACATTATATTCTAAGTTATCTATTTGATTTTCCTGTTTAACCAATGAATTATTTTGAAGCCTTATTTGGCCTCGTATCGAGGCCATTCAATACATTTTAGTTGTTCAGTAAGTATTGTGGCTTGGCCTATCTCATGTGTTTTTGTTTCATGACTAGCTGCATGTCTTCCACCTGTTGACATGAAGCTGCTTGCGCTGGCCTCTACCGCTTGTCCGCCTCCTACCAATGTTTTCGCAACGTCAATGAGTTGTCAATGCAAGGTTGAGTTGCCACCACCACCTTCCATTTGGCAGCGAGCATGCATGCTCCATTGCCTCACCACGACGTTCTACAATTTCTTTAGGCCCACTCTCAAGTTTCTTTCAGTTTTTTGGTTGTGTGAGTTTGTGCCTCGCTTTGTGCCTTCTTGAACAATCTATGGTCTATAATTGCTCTTGGTGGAAACAATGATTGTGCCTCGGCTTGCGCCTTCTTGAACAGTCTATGGCCTATATGCGCCTTCTTGTTATTAATTCTGATATTAACTATACCGATGTGTTGATTACAGCCCAATACGTTGCATGTTTTTTGGGTTCTCATAACATTAGATTCTTTTCCAAATTTGTACAATTACATTTGTTATTTTTTCTTGTCAGGTTTTCTCACTGTTTTTTTTTTGTAATATCTGCAAGTTCTATTAAGCTTAAAGTAGTAAAGTTACAGTAGAGAATACAAACTAAGGTGGTCTTGACAGAATCCACCCATGAGAACCATAAACATCATAGTTAAGGCCATACAGACCGAAAGAGATCAAAGAAACCCTGATATAAGGGTGCGACATTGAAGCCATGAAGGTTGGAGATAAACAGACTGTCTGATGATCAACAAAAAACCAAAAACAACATATTACAGACCAGCGAAAAACCTTGCTAGCCAGCGGTATTAGGCGCCTCAGCATCAAAGGGAATTTCTTCGAGAATGGGCCAGCTGTAGCAGTGGTCGTCGTTCTCGTCCCGAGCAGGAGGCATGGTGCTTTTTACAGGGGAACTCCTCGCAGAAGTCCAGATGTCGTGCACAGGCAGCTTGATGGGTAGGGGGGATGTCTTTCTAAATGCAGAGAAACCACCATCAGGCTCATTCCTTGTGCGTTTGGCCAGAATTCGCCCAAGAGTGGAGGGGATGGGAAAGGACAGGCAGGGAGGGTCCTTTCCCTTCTGAGCGCTGCTGCGAAGCTGAACCATGTTGAACCCAACAGAGAGATTATGAGCCTTGCCAGGAGTGGAGACCAAGAGTCCTGGAAGGTTGGCCATGCCAGAAGACTAGGCGAGGTTGCCAGGAGGAGTGACCCTGCAGCTCCGCGAGTTGGCAAGAGAGCCAAGACCAAGGGAAGTGGCCAGAGTATCAAGCCCGGCGGACGCCCAGTTTGCGAGCATGTCCTCCATTAACTCCCCCAACATATTCTTCGTCAACCAATAAGGATCCAGTGCTGAGCCGGGTCTCTGCTGTTGAGAGTGTCTGCAACGAGACGGGCTTCCCAATTATCAATTAAAAAACGAACAGGGATGGAGATTTCGGCCTTGTATCCCGTCTTACCCTGTTTCCTTTTCCGGGTTTCCTTCTTCTTGCCAGATTTAGAGCCTTTGGGTCTGCCCATGATGCGAGAGGTGCAGAGAAACCAGGAGCAGAGTGATGAGAGCACAGAAGCAGAGCGCTGCGAGCAAAGATGCAGGATGACGAGGGCCGAGACTGGAGTTTGAGGGGGGGATGGTGAGGCCAGCTAGCAGTTTGGCAAACTCTCACACGCCGAAGGCCCATGGGCTGGTGTTGGACAGGCTGCAATGAGGGGACGTCGAGGGACAATGAGTTAATGAGGTTGGCGACTTGACGTCGCTTCACAGTAAAGAAGGGCCTCCACGGTATCATGAGCGCCTCTAGTGAGCTCGGCATTGCGAGATGGGGTAGTTACGTGGCGTCCAGTTCCACGGGGAGGGGTGCGTAGCAACCTGTGTTGTTCTCGCCCATCTGCGCTCTGCCATGTCTGTTGTTATCACCCGCATCCGGGGCAGGTTTTCTCATTGTTAATTCTGCAACGGATGGAAATATGAAGTCTCGAGTTGTTTCATTTCAGTAATGATTTGAATTGATTAAAAAAATCATAGTGCAGGAAACGAGAGCGTGATGTGTTTCGCGCGCAGAAGAGATTAGACTGTATGTGTCATTTGATAACTGGGCATGAAACCTCGTGTTCATATATATAGATATATACGTTATTGTTGTTATTGTCATCTCTCATAACCAATGTTGATAACATTTAATACTTCTTTGGATTCTCACTGAATCCTTTTATGTGAACTTCATAAATTTTCTGGTTGGATATTCTTACATCCGATTCAATTCTTTTCCATGCCCGTCGTTGCTCTGGAAAATCAGGCCGAGTATTGGCCTTTCTGAAAGCTGCGAAATACAGCTCAGGGATTCTGCATTTAAGCCCGAGACGGATTGCAGCTGCCATTTTATTTAAATAACAAGCAAGCAAGAAATTTGTTCTCAGATTGACGACAGAGACATTGGAATTGCAGACTGCTAAGAACCTTGGCGTACATGGAACGTGTTATGGTCAAGCAGGTTGGATACCTGGTTAGCCTTGGTGGTAGAGCATAACAGTTCTGTGTTTTATGATTTTACAGTCCGTTCAAGGGCATTTGGTCTAGTGGTATGATTCTCGCTTAGGGTGCGAGAGGTCCCGATTTCAATTCTCGGAATGCCCCAATTTTTCTCTGGTTCAACTTTTTCAGTTGGAAAACGTTATGGTGCTGCCCAGGTTCCGACTCATGGAAGCCAGGATCTGTATCTCACTGTACTTTTCTTTGATCCAATTTCTTCTGGGAAGCGAAAGTAAAGCGAGGATCTTTATCTCCCCGTAAAATTGTAGATCAATTGGAAAACGTTATGGTGCTGCCCATCTTCGATTCAAGTTCTTGAGAGAAACGAGGATCTGTATCTCTCTGTAAAATTTACAATTTAAAATCACTTAGTAAACGATATGGTGCTGCCCAGGCTCGAACTGGGGACCTTCAGTGTGTAAGACTGACGTGATAACCGACTACACCACAGCACCAGCCTGACGTGATAACCGACTACACCACAGCACCACATATGTACGGCCATTATTCTATATTTTACAACAGGTTGATTGAAATAGCATCTTTAATTTCATCACCATTTAGAGCTGTTTTTTTCGTTAATAAACAGAAATAAATTTATATAAAAAATATGTGTCTTTTCATCATCATTGAGATAAATGTACTTTCTTTTATCATGTTCAAGATTCCACATCTCTCTCATAATCATCATTTTATTTATTGGTAAATTTGAGTATGGTGGTTTTTACAATGATTAATCATCATGTTAATGTTTTTGAAGTTTCAGAGTGTTAAACTTTAGACTTTGAAACAAAATAATTACTGGATATTCCAAAGTCTGCTAAAACACATAAACTTTGTTATTCCTTGTCAAGATGAGATTGTCAAAAGCCTTGGAGATTTATATCGTGTTGGATTGATGTTTGGAGTTCGTTCACCAAAAGGAGCCCAACCACCTCTACATTTTGTTGTGTTTGAAGTTCACCAGAAGGAGCCCACCCTCAATGCACATTTTGTTGTGGCTATAAGTTTGGCTACTTCATCTTCTAAAGCAAAGTTGTCAAGATAAAAATTGAGATCTTTGGAAAAAACACTGCAACCTTTCTTTATTCATATCGAGAAGCATCCATGGCAAAACTATGGACTCTCATCATAAAGTTGTTCTCTACCAATACATTATTCTTTTGTAAGATTCATAAAGTTGTTCTCTACCAATACATTATTCTTTTGTAAAATTGAGAAAAATGTCAACATCTTCGACTTTCATTTGCTCATCACTATCATCATGTTCTGAGGAAGGCCTCTCAACATTGTTGACCATGACCATGGTTGAAGAATTTGGTTAGCCACTTTCTAGCTTAGATTTTGTAAACTCAAATATGGATTCAATGGTTTGCAACATGCTTTTTGGCTCAATGGGTTTTTCTCAACTAGTGGTTGGAGTATAATATTAACACATTGCATAACTCGCGGTCAGTGAACGTCGATAGGGATCAAATGACATTCATCGATCGGAAGCTACCAAGATCCAATTGTTGACCTTTACAAATACTGAGACTGGCATTATCTTAAGAGTCCGAGTATTTGTTATCATTCTCTACATTACTTCAATAGGGACAATCACGAATGATCCCAACGGTTTGGAATATTGCATAAATTGTTTAATTCAATGATATAGTAAATGTCAATATGACTAAAATACTTAAAATTCATGAAAAACATACTTACCCAACACCTTGTATAGACATCAAAAGAAAATTCAATTCTTCAGCGATTCATCCCAATACACCCACCACTACTTGAAGGCTTTTAAATGTCACAGTTTCGACACTCTCAACATAACATATGGCTCAAGCACTCATCTTACCTTCATATCCACATTTTCGCTACATGCCCTCCCCTTTCATACAAACCTTAAATTTAATAAATCTTTTTGTTCTTAAAATTACTATCGAATCATGGTTCAACAACCATGGCTGCTATCGAAAAGTCTATAATTTATTGGTGATTATTGGCGTCAAAAGAGTTGGCCACAAATCTAGGACTTTTGGAGATTGACATCCATTCCACAAATGTGGAGAGAATATAACACCTATTGACATAAAGATTAAGATTCTTCTTTGAGAGGTTTATGATATCTATAAAATACATTGTTTTAAACATATTGATATTTGATTTTTAAATTTTATATTAACCATTTTAAATGGTATAGATTTTTTCAATAATAATAATGGGTTAATGTCAAGATAGTAATTAATAATAATTATTCTCACTAAACTCAATTATAATAAATTTTACCACTTTAAAAACAATAAAAAAATTAAAAAAACCACATTATACTTTTCTCACACTTAAATGTATAATGCACCTTGTGCAAAAACAAACACATGTGATAACAACCTCAGGGAGCAACTAAAGATCATACAACTCTTCCCTCGTTTCCTCAACAGGGAGGATGGTTTAGGGATTGATGGGCCTGTGACTATGGTAGAATTAAAGAAAGTCTTGGGGTCTCTGGCAAAGGAAAAAAGCCCAGGCCCTGACGGCTGGTCGACGGAGTTTTTTCTGCACTTCTATGATTTGATGGGTTTGGATCTGCTCAGAGCGGTGGAGGAAACTCGGACCAAAAAAACTATTCCCGAAAGGCTTAATGCGACTTACATAGCTCTGATTCCGAAGATTGAAAAGCTGGATGGGTTCTTGGACTTTCGTCCGATCTCTCTTTGTAACACCCTCTATAAACTGGTGGCTAAAATTATTGGATTTCGAATTAAGCCCTGTCTGGCCAAGTATATTACGCTGGAACAATTTGGTTTTCTGCACAACAGCAGATCCTTGATGCTATAGGAGTCGCGCAGGAAGCCATGCATTCAGTCAAGACAAAAAATCTCAAAGCTTGCATTCTCAAGATGGATTTGGTGAAATCCTATGATAGGCTGGATTGGTCT